>CM045884.1:62904246-62929246 GCA_025169545.1 Anguilla japonica | reverse complement strand
TCGGTTACAGGGGAGCTGTATAAAAGCTATTTAAGTACACCCCCCCCCCCCCCCCCCGCACCCCCCCATCCCACAGAGCTAAAATCTGCGTAGTGAGAGAGCCCAGATGCGGGCTGTCGGCCGGAAGGTGGTGGTGGGGGGTGGGGGGGGGGGGGGGGGGGGGGGGGTGCAGCTGTGATCGAACCGTGGAAACAAAAGAGCTGGTCCTGGGGAGGCAGGCTGAGAAACCGAGGGGACGGATGAGAGGCAGAGCGATGGAGAGAAACAAGAAGAGGGAAAGAGAGAAAAAGAAGAAGAAAAGGTGGTTGGAAATGGAGGGAGAGGATGAGCGAGCACGGAACGACAGAGCCAAAGTATGTGGCGACCCCCCCATACCTTCCCCCTCCCCCATCACCCCCACTACCCCCACATTGCCATGGAAACAGAGGCGGAGCTCAGGCGTTACTCAGTCTCTGGACTCCTCAGCATCCCAGCTGTCTGGGTAACAGAGGGGCTGGGGGTTGGGTATTTGGGGACCCCTCGTTCCCCCCGACTGATGAACCCATACTGAGAGAGATGTAGGTGGGGTACACAGGCCAGTCCTGAGGTTTGGGGGGTGCACCCTGGACACAGACCGAGTCAAGTACTGCAGGAGCCTGCGGTACAGACAGACAAACTGACTGACAGGCAGAGAGACAGACAGACAGATAGGACACTCAGTCTCACTCGATGACTACTCTAGTTTTATGGATCACAGATAGTCTCTACATTCATTATGCATCATTCCTTATTAGACACAATAGTATATCACTCTGTATATGAGTATCTGTCAGACAAATCAATATGTAGCTTCAGCAAATTACTTACATAAAAAAAGACCACATAGCTCGGTCCAATTCTTCAGGAGACACAGCTCTAATGACGTAAGTCAAATGGCTTAAATTGCATATCTACAGAGTTGAGGTGAGGTGAACTACCAGACCACAAACAACAAAGTAAAATTATACTCCGGAATCAAACTCGGGAAGCTCGGATATCTGCCGCGGCCCGGCCAGTCCTGCCGCGTGCATCAAACTGAGCAGCAAATCGAGTTAACTCCGCCCGCAGCAGTCCTGCAATCCAGCCCCGTTTTAGTGCCTGCCTGTCTGTAGAGGTGAGGGTGGGGGTGGTGGTGGGTGCTCGATTTATCTGGATTTATCAGTGATGGTCCCAGTGACTCAGCCCCCCCACCCCAATAATTTTGGTGGCAGATTAAATGTGATGGGTGGGGGGTGGGAGGGGGGCAGTTATTTGACAGTCATAACACCCAGACACCCAGAATCCTCTCTGCACTCTGACCAGACAGTATGTCACTCAGTCCAGCACCTGCCAGAGCCCATTATAGCCCGTTAGCGGATGCACACACACCGCGCACATACACACACACAGACAAACACACACACATACACACACACAGACAAACACACACACACACATAAACATGCACACACACACACACAGACAAACACACACACACACACACACACACAAACACACACACACACACACGCACAAACACACACACACACACACACATACACACACACACACACACACACACACATACTGTACACACACACGCATACACATGCACACACACAGGGCATGTGAGCTGTGAGAGACTCAGAGGAGGAGTGTATGCTGTCAGAGTGCTGGGACAGGAAATGAAGGATGAAGGTGGTGCTTGTGTTACCTGCCCTATCATTAGAGCTGCAGTCAGGGCCAGAGGCCTGCAGTTTCATCCCTCAGGCATAAGCGGCCATTGTTACTCCTGCATTCTGCTTTGGGTTTCTCAGTCTCTGCGCTTTTCATGCCAGACGTCCCCTCATTACTTTCAGATGGGTCAGGCCCCTGCGCTGCATCGTTGCCATGGAGCCGGGAGGGATATGAGGTCACGATCACATGCCTGTGATCCAAACCACTTCCATTTTCTGTCTGCTGTCCTTAAGGACAGGAGCCTGAGAGCAAGGACCCATTTGCAGTGAGAGGGAGCATCGGCAAAGCCTAACTGTGGGATAACCACAAGCCCGGCTCCTGTGTCGGTCCTCTCTCCTGCCCAATGAGATTCTGTTTGGTTACAGAAGTTTCCAGCGCTACAATACTAATGCTTTTCCACTGTACTGTCATGAGCAACGCACTTCTTTACGACGATTCCCAGGTTGCATCGAATTGGAAAATTTCAATTGAAAGCTTCAATGTCAAGAATACAGAGCTGAGAAGTCTGGTGGGGCATCAAAATCTATGATGTCACCATTCACCAACAGCCAGGATGCACTTGGACTGCATTACCCATCATGACTTTGGAATGTTGTCTTAAGGAACACATTTAACAGCAATAAGCCTAGAGTGCCCATTGATATGTTAAATTATTGATTGTTAAACCTTACGGAAAAAGAATATAGTTCAAAATACAGTATTGTTCTGTAAATATATGGATTTAAAAATAAATATATGAAGATATATATATTTCACTGGAATTTTTTTTTTTTAAATGTAAATGCGTATATTAAACTACCAGAATGGTATGATATTTTTAACATACAGTATTTTAGGCTCTTACAATGTTTTCCATTTCCGAGAGGAACGACAGCACAGTCAGCCATGACTGTTTGCACAGCTGAGCCCTTCTCTGATCTGCCCGACTGACATGAGAGTCACAGCGGAACTTTTTTTCTGTTTTACCTCAGGTCTTGGATTTTTTTGACGGTTTTGTCAAATAATCTACTGTTATGAGTCAGAAAAGCCTTCAGCGTAAAACCTGAAATACTGACAGAGTACGCACGGTTATCGTTGGATTTATATAAACACCGTTAGAGATGGTTTAACTCTGAGAATTGTGCTGTCCGTGAAGCTACTGCTGGTCTGCCAAGCATGCATTTTTATCCAGAGCAGCTGTGTGTTCTGTTCAGCATCATCAGTTTCCACGTTACAAACTGGTGCAGCTGAATTCTACTGGAAGTTAAGTACAATGCTGTGCCTAAGGGGGCCACAGCTGTACCCCAGCTGGGATTTGAACCGGCAACCTTTCAGCTGCAAGCATTGTGCCAAACTGTCAGTCGCTGAATAATGCGGGGTCTGTTGGGCCATTTGATCGTTGAAATCCAACACCCCGACCCCTGCAAGAATTTTAAGGGTCTGCGAGGGGACATTTTTGTATTGGACTCACGGGGCAATCCTACAGCAGCCATTAAGGGAGCATGCCAGTCACGGAATGTGCAGTCACAGAAACAGGCATTATTTTTACTTTACGGGGAAAACTTGTTTTCTCCTGGCACAAACGCGACTGCAATGCACGCTGCAACAGCAATGGCTGCCCTCAGTTTAACTTTTGAAAAGAGCCCCTTCCCCCACCCCTCACCCGGGCCTTCCTGAAAAAAGGAGGCGAGCATTCAAAGCACAAAAACAGCACGGAAGGCAGGCAGAGGATTTTTTATTACTCTTTTTTATAACTTACTTCCTTTCACAGAAACAGGGCTCAACGGATTCGGCAAACCGCACATGAAAAACACTTTTGTCAGAAATGGGAAGTCAACACTTGCCCTGGACTGTAGCAGTTTTCAACATCTGACTGACTTACACTCACGTTCACACACACACACACACACACACACACACACACTTGCTCTCACAGACTACACAGACTACACACACAGTGCCCAGATATGGTCTGTGCAAATGTGCACCTGCATACAGGAGGTCAACAACATACATAGATACGTTCATCCATTCACGCGGGTATTACGCATGGGCGCCAATGCATTAAACATGTAAACATGTCAATTCAAATATGCCATATGCACGTGCACACACACACACACACACACACACACACAATCACACAGGGTTTCATTGACCAGGTAATGTTTTCAGCATAAACGAGGCAGCTAACCCTCAGCAGATTATTTACTCTGTATTGGTTGAGTAGGCCCTGCAGATTCCAGCGAGGCCTTTTCAGTGAAGGCCTTCTCTTCAGCGGGAATGTGGCGGCACAGCGGCCTGCTGCAGAGGGGACATTCCCGGAGCGCAGAGCGCGAACGCGCCGAACAGGAGCCGGTCGCCATGCCAACGTCGCCGCCCTCTCCGCGGCGAGGCGGCCGTTTCTGCATCGCTGACCCCGGGTCTGTTCCCGAGCGCCAAGAGCCATTAGCGAGGAAGAGGAGCCTACGGAATTCTGTTCCAAAAGGCGCAAATTCACCACCCCTGAAGAGCGCGACCATCTCTGTGCCGTACGGAACATTCCTGAAAAAGCATCGGATTGTCCGACACATACATTCTGAAAAACAAACGCTCAGCGTTGCATGAATGATCCAGCCTTGTACTGATAGCCTGAAATAAAAGAGCTCATTTTATCTATGATAGAGATTCAAAACTATCATTGTTGTTGTTGTTGTTGTTGTTGGTGTCGTTGTTGCTTGTCATATGAATGTGGACAACACACACACACACACTCAAGTGATAAAGAAGAAGTGTTTTTGTATGATGGGAACATTGCGTCCAAGTAAACAAACCATGTCGGACTGAGAGCCGTGACCGTGCTGGGTTCTTATGAGAGAGAAGACTGAGGCATGTCTACATATTTACATACAGAGCCAAAGAGCATCATGGGAAGCCTGCGTTTCTCTCAGGCTCTCTCTCTCTCTCACCTCACCCTTTGTTCACTCAGACCTTTCATATTTCACTTTCTTCCCCTCTGCTCTCCTGTCTTCCTTCCACAGATCCACCCCTCATCTCCTTCCTCTCTTTCTGCACATTCCCTCCCTTTCCTTCCTCACAAGTCTCTTCCTTTTCTTTTTCTTTCTCTCTTTCTGTACCTCTTGTCATTCTCCTGTTTCCCACTGTCCATCTCTATTTCTCTCTCCGTCTCTCTCTCCCTTGCTCCCTCGCTCCTTTCCAGGCCCCAGAGGTCTGTTTCTCATGAGAGCTGCGGACAGGGCCATTCTTTCTTTCTTTCCTCTCATTGGCCAACGACTTTTCCCCCCCAGGCCCTCTATCTGGAGCTACTTCCTCCCTTGCGAGCAGTCCACTTGTTAAATATCTGCAGGCAACAGCTCTGTTCCACTGAGTGGGATTTCAGCTCTGTTAGCGAAGGAACAAGGTCTGAAATTGCACACTGATATGGACTGAAAGCAATGCCAGCCTCAAGGCCTGCACCTGAACATTGATGCAGGTTAGTGGTAGCGGCGCTAAGTTTGAGGCTGCTACATATTAATGCAGGCTAGCAGTAGCAGTGCTAAGTTTGAGGTTAACTGCTACACACTGATGCAGGCTAGCAGTAGTAGTGCTAAGTTTGAGGTTTACTGCTACACACTTGATGCAGGTTAGCAGTAGCAGTGCTAAGTTTGAGGTTAACTGCTACACACTGATGCAGGCTAGCAGTAGTAGTGCTAAGTTTGAGGTTAACTGCTACACACTGATGCAGGTTAGCAGTAGCAGTGCCGGGTTTGAGGCTTCTACACACTGATGCAGGTTAGCAGTAGTAGTGCTAGGTTTGAAGCTAACTGCTACACATTGATTCAGGTTAGCAGTAGCAGTGCTAGGTTTGAGGTTTGAGGCTGCTATGCATTGGTCCAGGATAGCAGTAGCAATGCTAGGTGTGAAGCTAACTGCAGTAAATTAATGTGTCTCAGAGCTAACAATGTTAGCAGTAAGCCTTAATGCCACTCACTGGTGCAGGCTGATTCTAGCATTGCTAGCTCTGACGATTTAGTGCTGCGCACACCGAAACAGATTATTGATTGCTGGGCCAGCAGTAACATTAATCCAAATGTGTGAGGTAATACTAAATAAAGTATGAGAGGAAAGAGAGTAGGTTGCTCCCAGAATAACGTTCCTAGAGGTGATGGGGGTGGTTTTGGATGAAGATGTGGTTTAAATGGAGTTTGTGAGTACACATTTGAATGGCAGCCACATTTCCAACCACCAGCCATTGTTGCGAAGGAACTGCCAACATGGCAGATTTACTCACATCTCACGTGGGACTTGAGGCGAGTGCGCTGATGCAAGTATAGCACCAGCAGAATAACTAGAAGGACAGACATTAGCGCCATCATCAAAACCATCAGTGGCTAGTTTGCCTTTTTTTTTTTAAAATCACCATGCGCAAGAATGAGGAGGCTTTCCATTTTATATCGGCCCTTCTCGGGTCAATGGCACACTGTTTGTAAGGCAAGCACCCAGAGATGAAGTCGGTGTTGTGGTCCGGCGGCCTCAGGCCACGGTCTGCATGCCAGGTCTTGCTTTTGGTCTGTGCATTTCAGTCCACAGTCAGGTGATTACTTTTGGGGTGTACGATGCACCCCTCAGACTTTTAGTCAGTATTTATCGCAAACATATGTGCATACTAGTTATTTTTCATGGTCTTTAAAAAATATATTTATAGTTCATACTGACTAATTTATTTATTATTCTATTCCTATTCTATAGGAATTTTATTTTAAATTCTATAAATAATTTGTAAACCAAAAATTGCTTCAGCTACCATGGTTTGTATGGCCTGTTATATTTTGCTTTCCAGTAATAAAATGTATGTTGGAAAGATTTTGTTGATTTGCAATAGCAGACAGCCTCATTAAAATCTGTTTTGCTTGGTTTGTTTGGTTTGCAAGACATAAGGGCAGAAGCTGATTGTTTATGTTAGTACTTTCTCTTCTAACTCTGTCTCTTAAAATCCTGATATTGAAGTTAACAGTAACCCTGTGAAACACAAAACTTTCCAAAAAGTCTAAAACACCTCCACGTGCCATACGATACAATATAGGAGAACAGAGACAATATTTGGGACAAATCGCCAGCAGTTATACCAGTCTGTAGTATTGTAATGGCACAGGGCTGAGGATAGGCAAGATTGGGCTTGGCAAGAAATTAAACAGAACCAGTGGCAGTGGTGGGCCAGCAGGGGGCAGTCTTTACTCTGGACCAACTTAAAAGAAGTGAGACAAAAGACATACCGGGACAGTGATGAGACATTGCATTTCAATGCAATGCAGTGTCTTTGAATCACTTGTTACACTAAGGTCCTGACATGCACACACACTTCCGGGGCAACATGTAGGGCGTATAACACTCTTAGCCATGACAACACAATTATCACAGCACAATTTTAGGGAGGCACATCTTCTTAGTCTGAGTTTCGACAGAGTGGTTACGGATGTCAGGGTGTGTGTCCTGGAATATTCTGGCCTCTACATACATGTTCTGAGCCAGATTCTGGTTCTGGATCAAAGTCCAGTGTGTAAGGATTTGGTTTTGGATCTTGGCCCAGTCAACCAAGTTCTGGATCTAAGCCCAGTGAAGAAGCTGACTGACTTTTGGCTCGGTGAGCCAAATTCTGGCAACCCAGCAAGCCAGGTTGTGGAAACCATGAGTTCTCACATCAGTGCAAGTTTTGGTCTTGGCATGTCCATTTCTCAACTCAATTTCGGCAAGTAACGCTGGACCATAGTTACACTTTTGTGGCATAGCAGCCAGTAAGGTGACCCATGTGGTGTGTCCTGGGATTGCAATGAGCTCATCGGGGCTGTCCGAGCACAATGCAGGTGGAAAAGCTTGCAGGTGGAGCTGAACCCAGAGGCCTCCACCTCTGCTCTGAACCTCAGTTAGTGGGACACAAAAGCCCCAGCTCTCGCCCCACGTTTTCCACGACGTCGCAGCTGTGCGCTCTGTGCAAAAACACAACACTCCCAAAAGATCAGGAATCCTCAGAACGTAAGCCCAAGAATGTTGAAAGAGTGTATATAATTACCCACATAACTGTCTTCAGTGGGTCCCTCTTATAATATAGACCCTTTATTATCCTTGCTGAGACTACAGAAAGCAGACCACGGAAGTTTGGATTGGGCTCTCCTGTGATTTGAAGGCATTTGCCAAACTAATTGGAAACAGGGGTTGTTTTCATTTGAATTTTTCCAGGGTAAAGTTACCTTTTTTTTTTTAAACAATCACCTAGGCTCTCATTATAGGCCGCCTTTGCTGAAATGTTACCAGGCCATTAAAAGGCCAGGCTTCTGGCAGCCTGTATATGATTAAACTGGGTCTTAATAACAATGTGTTCATCTCTTCCCTCCGTAACCTGTCCCCCCACCTCCACGCTACCTCCTGAGTGCTCTGGGATAACACAGACTAGGGCTGGGGCTCTTCTGCTTTCATTCCTTTTGACTTTCCTCAGATTTTTTTTGTTTCGGGACTTTGTGGAGGTTGAATTCAGCTGAGCATGTTGTACGGTCTGAAAATCAGATTTTCCCTGTGGAGATTGATAAATAATTTTTCTTAGTCTGTTATGTTTTACTTTATGTTGTTTTATTCTACGCTATTTCTAGTGCAAAGACCTATGTCTAAGATGGATATGCCTCCTCTATTTTCTTTTTTTCATCATTTGCTTTTTTTTTTTTGCCTCAAGGTTTCAGGTTTCGTCCGAGTTCCGAGCAGATTGAGGGGCTAAAAATACACACTTAATTTTATTTGTGGCCGGATGCTGGAACAGAAAGTGAGCATGGTGTACTGCACTGTTGTTCAGAAGAGCTGTAGCTCTATAGTTCAGGAGTGCTATAGCTCTGTGGCTCTATAGTTCTGGAGAGTTGTAGCTCTATTTTCAGGAGAGCTGTGGCTCTATATTTCAGAAGAGCTGTAGCCCTATAGTTCAGGAGAGTTGTATCTCTATAGTGCTGGAGAGCTGTGGCTCTATATTCAGGAGAGCTGTGACTCTATAGGTCAGTAGTGCTGTAGTTCTATATTCAGGAGTGCTGTACCTCAATAGTTCAGGAGAGATATAGCTCTATATTTCAGGAGCGCTGTAGCTCTCACTCAGCACCTCTGGTATAGCATGACCTCTGTTTCATGTCTGAGGGAGAGCTGATTATCTTAATCGCTCCTCTCCTGGGAGATTGTCCAGGTCCCAGGCCTGTTCTGAAATCCAGGGTAGGAGAAGGTGATCTCGCAGGCCACCACACACCCCCCCCCCACCCCTCCTCCCCAACACACACGCACACACACACACACACCACCAGCCCCCACCTGGCTACACTGCAATTAGGCAACCCCTGGATTCAATCCAAACTAAAAAGCCATCCTGTCTATTTTTAAGAATACAGTGCCTGATTCAAATGCATTTCATACTTCATCGATTCAATTGTAACAGCACCGTACCTTAAGCTGACATTGCAGATTCAGGTGAATCCAGGGGTGAGTGACCTCATGCGGTTATGAGGGGGTACAGTGAACAACATTAAGAAAGCTTCAACTCAAAATGTCACGATGCCATCATTGCATTGAACGGTGACTAACAACCGTCCCTTCTGGAAGCCGATAATCGTTCGCGATTTAAGCGACTGAGACAGCCCGGAACATTCGCGATGAGGCTCAGCGGCGAAGACAGGCGCGCCAGGGATCGAGGGCTATGGAATGCGGCTGGCCTTTTGGCCGCTGTCATGGTAACACCCACGGTATCCACGGCAGGCAAGGCTAGACGGCTCGCGCCTTATAAATACACTCTGTGCGCAGATCAGAGATTCACCACGAGCTTAGGGGTAAGAGTGTGTGTGTGTGTGTGAGTGTGTGTGTGTGTGTGTGCGTCTGTGTGCACTTGTGTGTGTGCGCACCTGTGTGTGTGTGTGTGCGCGCACTCCTGTGTGTATGGGTCTGTGTGCGCTTGCGGTTACCCACAGCGGTCGTTGCTATAACGCTGAAAGCATGCGCAAGTCTCCACCGTCCGTCCCCACGGCCAGTTGGAAAAGAACCGTAATGGCTGCCCTTCACGGTGGTCCCTCTGGCTCTGGTCTCAGCTGCTTCAGTGGCGGTAACGAGGATTCCATTTTACACAGGAGCGAAGGGCTGATAATCATTAGGTGAATGAAGTTAGCTTTTCCCAAAGAGGAACATCACCACACGCATCAAAGAACTGTGACAAATGCATCTCCGTTCCAACACAAGCTGCATTTCTAACATTTTGGCTGGCAGAACCACAGTGGGCCTGGGGCTCACTGACACCTGGCTATCCCCAGCCTTCCAGGGGCTCTATAGGGGAGATGGAAAGGAGTTCCTTAAAGTGAGGGGGGGGGGGAGGCATCACACCCACACAGCTGTAATCCATTCCCTCTCCAAGGTCACCACTCAAATGTGGCCAAAGCCCCACTCCCAGTGTCTGAGGGAGCTGCTGACAGGCCTGACTTTGTGTGACTCCCCCCCCCCCCCCCCCCCCCCCCCCAGAAATGTTTATCCTCTTCTCCAAAGGCCATGTTCTACCATGCTGAAAATGGCTGATGCAATGCAATACATTTGAAAAGTTTATTATTATTATTATTATTATTATTATTATTATTATTATTATTATTATTATTATTTGGGTATAAAAAAAACTCTTTAAATAAGACCGTATTTTATAAGATGAGTTTATCCTTGAAAATGATAGGACACTGCCCAATTCTGCGGTGCATTTTCAAATGTATGTTTATATGTTTTTTATATTTAATATCTTCCAGTTGTCACTCACTGACAACTGGCTAACTTAAGCTCCCATCTGCCAGTGCAGCTAAAGGAGGGAAGGAATTATCAATATTCTCCATGTAAAAGCATGTAAAAAAATGAAAAATAATAAAAATCCACACCCGATCAGAACACCACTGCAAGAATCCAGCGCTCTATTCAGGCACAGAGGATCTCTGTTCGACAGGAACAGTGGGATCTCACAGTCATCATTCAGGAATGCGCCATCACTGTTAGACCAGGGGTCAGCAATCTCTCTCTGTCTCTCTCTCTCTCTCTCTCTCTCTCTCTCTCTCTCCTCTCTCTCTCTCTCTCTCTCTCTCTCTCTCTCTCTCACACACACACACATTTGTTTTGTTATAATGTAACTTCATGCTGAAGTGAAAGGTGTTCATATTTGACAACTTGTTACTGGCTCTAAATTATATTAATAATAACATAAAGAGATTTATGATGATTACTACTACTATGACTACTACTACTACTACTAATAATAATAATAATATAATAACAAGAAGAAGAAGAAGAAGAAGAAGAAGAAAAGGAAGAAGAAGACATCTATATATTTTTTATTTATGTAGCCTTATATTTCATATAGCATGGATTATTTATTGGTAAGTGGAGTCATAGGCAGAGACATTCCTCGCTGATTCCAGCAGAGAAGAGAGCCTCCACGTTTACCTCATTGTTTCTAGCAATCCCTCTGTGGCTGGGGCAGGGTGGCCAGAGCACCCGCCCTGACTCCCCATGATGCGGGGATCATGCCAAACATTCCTAAAAATGACTGCTACGCTTGACTAAATGCAGGGAGAGACCGCTGGACCGGTGATGTGGTTGTCGTGTTATGGATGATTTCAATCATCCGTTTGTTTGGCAGACTCTCATAAGCGCAGTTACTCACTAGGTCTGAACGTTAACTCTTTAGGGTGTAAGATCACCAATACGGGATTAGAATGTCCTCAACTGATCATTCTAATGCTGATGTAACAGTCACTACTGGTACAGTAATTGAAAACAATGGAGTTCTAGAACACTGACAGAATTACTGAAAACAAAAATTAAAAACCTACTCTTCAAAGGGTTAACAATGCAGGTCATAGAGCATCACAAACAAATCTGTTGCACTGGAGGCATACAATTAGCACAGAAATAGCTATCACATCAATAGCCCTGTGAGCTATCGAGGCTTGTTTCTGAACCCTTGCTTTGAAGCCCAGCTTCTGCCATACAATTTATATCTCATTGCACTTTAGAGAAGTATTCCATCGATTCCCTCATGATCATCACCACTGCTGTAAAGTGTTAGAGATGACACGCAATACTTTCCATGGAAACAACGGTGATCTTGTAACCTAAATGTCACAGGTTTTGACTGCCGGGTAGGACACTGCCGTTGTACCCTTGAGCAAGGTACTTAACCTGCATTGCTCCAGTATATGTCCAGCTGTATAAATGGATGCAGTGTAAAAAGTTGTGTAAGTCGCTCTGGATAAGAGCGTCTGCTAAATGGCGGTAATGTAATGTAAGGTAATGTAATGTAATGTAATGATCGGCCATTTCTACCATGCCCAAGGCCGAATAACAGGCAAAGCGTTACATGCTGGATGGATTTTGGAGGGAAGAAGCCCAGACTCCGGCCCGGCTCGGGTTTCCTCCACATTAATTACCCCCCTGCGCTTGACAGAGGGTTCCTGAAATCAGGCCTCATGAAAAGGCAGAAGGTAAATATTATGGGACGCGGCCCGCGAAAGAGGCGGAGGGTAAACACTGGTTTCCTATGAGCGCTGAGCTGGTTTGAGGACAGTACGCCTTTCAGGCTGCTGCCAAACATGGCGGCCCAGTGCGGTACTGTCTGACCCAACACTGCACCCACCCCCATTCTGCCCCAAAAAGCATCCACACCGGCTTTAAGTGCTTTTTTACAACACTAAGTGAAGTGCTTTTTTTTCTTTTTTTTTTTAACGACATAAAATGAAAATGCCTTTTAATAGCTCATTAACTACAAGCTTTGTTGTAATTGCAATGAGACAGGATCAGTTTGAAAAATCTAGAAATTGCAAAGAGGGAAAAGGCTATGGCTAATTACACTAATGCATGACACTGAGTTTGTTAAAAGAGGGAAAACTCAGACAACAGCTGTTCAGGGTCATATTGAACAGGGGGACAGGGAGAGGGAGGGGGTGGTGGTGGGTGGGGGGGGGGGGGGGGTGTTGAGCGGTTTTGAGACTCCGAAACTGAAACCAGAGGCATGAACCAAAAAGGAAAGAAAACATGAAAAGCAGAGCTCTTCTCTGGCTGAGGGACACGCGGTGCGCCCGTATAAACAAACTCGACCGAATATGACCGAGCGCAGCCTTCTGTGTGTGGTCCGTCTCCGAGCTCCTCCCCCCCCCCCTTCCCTGGAAAAAAGGGTTCCTGTGTCCTCCAGCTGATTTCTGTGAAAGTGACTCTCAGTGGCTGGAGCAACTTAACCGCATCATTCCACACAACCACTTTTTTGGGCGGCAGTGTAGAATAATGGGTAAGGAGCTGGTCTTGCGACCTAAAGGTCATGGGTTCAATACACTGCCATTGTACCCTTGAGCAAGGTACTTAACAGGCATTGTCTCAGCATATATATTCAGCTGTATGGATGCAATGTAAATGCTGTTTAAAAAGTCGTGTAAGTCGATCTGGATAAGAGCGTCTGCTAAATGCCTGTATCTATCTATCTTTTCCTGCTCAAAATATCAAATGCACAACTCTATTGGACTTGTCCCAGATCTGACATGATGACCGTGGACTGATTGCGGCTGGACTGGAGGCCCGTCTGACATTGGGCAGAGTCTTAGGAGGCAGTAATATGATTTGTCAGGACCGGTGATGTGGCCGGTATCCATGACGATGCAGCCATGGGTCTGTGTGCGGAACAGAGTGGCAGGTTCACGGCTGGTTGAGGATGATTTAACTGTGTGCACGGTGAGTGTCAGATCTGTGCAGCCTTTCTATAAGAGAGATTGGTAAAATGCATACACACAGACACATACGTGAATGTGCATATTCATACGCACATGCACACACACACACGCATGCGCTTACTTGTGCAAACACACACATGCACACTCATACACACACATATGCATGCACTCACTCGTACAAACGCACACACACGTGTATGCACTCACGCACAAACACTACACACATGTTGAAACTACATATACTGTATAAACAGACAATACATGCATACACACAAAAACATTCTGCATGCATTCACACACATACTGCACACACACACACACACACACATTCACATACAAACACATGCATACGCATACGTACAGTATACGTGTACATATGCACGGGTACATACATGTACTCACACACACGCAGACACACCTATGCCTGTGCATGCACATGCTCCTGGCACATATCAGTCTCTGCAGAGAGAGCACCCGCAGTTGACTTGACTGTCTCAGTCAAGGTGCAAATTAAATAAGACTGGAATCAGACTTCCTTATGAGGAATTTCACTTGGGAGCAGCCAATGATAAGTGCCCGCTGGGATGAACAGGAATGTGTTTACTGTCGAATATTGTTAGTACAACAGCACATGCAAGCAAGCAGGAGGTGGGGGGTGGGGTGTGGGAGTGGTAATGTATCCAGTTAATTACACTTGTGACACATGGTAACCATCGAGCACAGAGGTGTCCAATCTTATCCAAAAAGGGCCTGTGTGGCTGCAGGCTTTTGCTCTATCCCAGCACCATGACACCTGATGCAACTGATGAACTAACCATGGTCTTCAATCAAGACATCAGTCAGTAGAATTGTTGTCCTAAAACCGGCACAACACCGTCCCCTTTTGGATAAAATCTGACACCCCTGATCCAGCAACTTGAATTTGGTAGATTATATGCAAGCTTTAGCTGTGTGGTTTTTCAGTCATCCACTCATTGTTTTTGTGGGTTGTAGTAATTCACCAATGGCAGGTAAAATAAACTGGGCACAGAGAAATGAGGGTATCCTGTACGGGGACATTTTTTGACCGAAATAGGGGACGTCCCAGCTAATGCCAGGTTGTTGGCAAGCCGGGTTTACAGCCGGACAGGCGGGGATCAAAGCTGCCCAGTAAGTAGGCCAAGGTGAGTGCTTCCGCACAAATATCACAGCCGCCTGCCAATGGAGCTAGCCTTTCACACACCCGGCTGGTAAATAACACCCTCTTATAAGAGTGTTTATCTTTATTCTTAGCCTAGACCGAGGCCGCTGCTTTGCTTGGTCTCAGGCTCCCATACCTATTGGCTGCCACTGTCTTTCCTGGCCTGAGGCTCCACGCCTATTGGCCACCACTGTTTTGCCTGGTCTGAGGCTCCATGCTTATTGGCCGCCACTGTTTTGCCTGGTCTGAGGCTCCATGCTTATTGGCCGCCACTGTTTTGCCTGGTCTGAGGCTCCATGCCTATTGGCCGTCGCTGTTTTGCCTGGTCTCAGGCTTCATGCTTATTGGCTGCCACTAGACTGGACACGGAGATGTCAATGTCCCTCATCTCTCCCCCTTAATGCTAATTCCATAAATCAAGATCGAGTGCACTCGGTTTATTGGCCCATTTTAACTGACAGGAAATATTTTAAGAGCTTCCTGGAAGAAAAAAAAAAAAGTGAAGCTGTTTTTGTTTTTAGACTCGGGAGTATCTTGGGAAGAAGTTAATTCCTGCTGACATATGAGGTTTGTAGAATGCTTTGTCACAACGAGACGGCCTGACTGTCTACATGATGCGCTGTGTGTTTTAACTTTTAACCTTGTTGTGAGAGCCAGAATCCCCAGTCAGCACAGAAAATGATGCCCCTACCTGTGACTGTATTGATATTTGACCAATCAGAGGGCTGAATTGCCTTCTCTGTGGTGGTGGGCGTGGTGGCTCAGCAGAGGCCTGGTCAAGCAGGTGAAGACATGTCTCTGGGACAGTTCCAGGAACTCCCTAAAACAGGCCTCCATTTTCGGAGGAAACACGGGGACTTCCTGTCATCCCCCCCGCGGGCTCACATGCCCCAAACGCACTCTCCACCCAGCGGGCTCACATGCCCCAAACGCACTCTCCACCCCGCCTGCCAACCTGACCCGACTCCCTGTTACCATGGCGACCACGAGTTACACAACAGCAGCTGGCCTCTCTGCGGCGAAGTCACGCCAAGACCAGCCTGACCACCGCTGGCGTGCGGCCATGGGGAGCAGGGGGCGGGGCCTTTCTGTGAGACGGAGTTCATTGGTGTTCAATGAAGGGACGGCCCCCTTTCAGTCGCCGGGCTCGCAGGTTGACTGGGTAAATGGAAAGGGGAGGTCAGGGATTAAGCCCACAGAGCAGACCCACCCGGCTCTGGAGCAGGGAGGCTATCCAGGGGGAGAGACGGAAGAGGTGGGTAAACTCACTCACTGAGGAAACCATCTCTCTCTCTCTCTCTCTCTCTCTCTCTCTCTCTCTGTCTTGCTCTTCACCATCCTTTCTCGCTCTCTTTCTTCCCCATCCCTCTCACTTTTTCTTTCTATCTTTCCCTATTTCCCTACCTCTCCCTCTCTCCTTCCCCCCTTCCCCCAGACCAAGACAGAAACTGCTAGGTGCAGACAAAATATAGGTAGCTCTCGTTGCCTTTGGAGGTAGCATCCTAACGCTAAAGGAACCTCAAAAGGCAACGAATTTGAGACGCGCTTTGTAGGCAGAATGACATCACAGAGAGTTCACAAAGCCAACACGAGACCAGTGTTTGCTGTTACAGCTGAAGGCTTTTACTTTCAAACTGACAGACCCAACGCAAATAAATACGGATTCTGTTGTTGTAGCCGCAGTTGTCCCGATTCTTTATTTAAGGGAGAACACAATTAGTTTTACATTCAGCTAACTGCATAACTAGCCACTTGTTCAGCTACTTTTTTTGGCTTTAACCAGATTATCAAGATTTCAGTATGTTCGTTGTATGGAAGCCAAGTTAATATAAGCTACGTTGTTATTGGGAAGTAGTGTGATTACTGGCAAGTTAGCTGGCTAGTTCAGGGAACACTGGCTGAGGCTTAAGGACATTAAATGCATTTTCCAGTGTATTACATCATTTAAAATGTATTTTAAAAGTGACTACGACAAATAATCAATTCCCTGTGTGTTCACATTCCCACCGCTTCGCTGGTTTGAGCTGCCTTTGATTTAAGTGGAAGTGTGAAGTCTGAGGAAATCACAAAGACCTATGGGATATCCTCCCAGCTGAAGGATGCATCAGATGTTGCCTTCAGATTTAAACAAAATAAGGCACCTTAGAAGGACGCTTTCTTTTTTGATGACTTCGGTTTGAGACACGCCTACGAAGGAAAAGTGTGAAATATAGTGAAAATGCTGCCTTCAAATGCTGCCTTCTAAGGCAGCTGACTTCATATTGGGACACAGCGGTGGAGACACATGACCACATATTTCAATCCGCTAATTCATTTCATAGCTTTCACATGGAGCGTATTGCATTAGCCTGTGGCGCACCGAACGCGTCCGAAGACAGCTCGGTCACATGAACGGCATTCCGATCCGATCTCACCCGTGCGTCGGTGACGCTCAGACGGGTCCCAGTGCCCCATCCCTGGTTGTGGATTTTCGCGGGGGAAAAAAATCCAAGTGGCCTGGATTTGAAGCCGCACCACGGAACGTAAGGCCTGGGACGAGGCGTTCCGGCGCGCCACTCGGGGTCTGATTTTCGCGGGAAGCGTCCCGGAAGAGCGCAGTCGGCGTCCGCGCGAGAGAGCGTGCGTTCAGCGCAGGTCACACGAAGCCCGCAGCGTACAGAAGAGCGTACGAAAGAGAACCGGGGGCAGACAGAGAAGAGAAGAGGAGAGAATAGCGTATGAAAAGCTGGTCTGGTGATTTAGCTTGTTGGTTACCATGAACTCGTGCCCTGAGCCAATCAGAGAAAGGCTGGTGTGGTGATCAAGATTGTTGGTTACCGTGAGCACATACCGTGAGCCAATCAGAGAAAGGCTGGTGTGGTGATCAAGATTGTTGGTTACCGTGAGCACATACCGTGAGCCAATCAGAGAAAGGCTGGTGTGGTGATCAAGATTGTTGGTTACCGTGAGCACATACCGTGAGCCAATCAGTGAAAGGTGGGAAGCTTATCCAACAAAAGAGATCTTGTTGGCACTTGAGGTCATTTTTCCGATGTAGATGTGAGAGCTTGGAAGTTTTCCCGTGCACTGGGGGTTTTAACCTGGCAATATGCACTGAAACCTACCGCTGTTAATATTATGTAAAAAAAAAATCTGCGGTATTAGCAAATTTGATCCAAAATTATTTTGAAAAGTATGGAAACAGGCTTGTAGCCACAAGGTTGCGGGTCTGAATCCCACAGAAAGGCAGTTCTGTCTTACCCTCGAACGGGGTACTTGACCGAGTGTTTTTTTGTAAACACTGAGCTGTGCCATTAGACGCCTTGTTAGCTGCTCTAGATCAGGGTGATTGCTTCGCTAAAAACAACAACCACAGTTTCCCATTCACTGGGAAAACCACAAATAAGATTTAGAGAAAAGGGTCAGCTGTTCTGGCCGTTTCAGAGCATAGGTAGTTTTCATTCTTGCAAATGAGGGCTTATTTTTGCAAAAATGTTTCGAAGATCATTGGAAAATAGATTTTCTTTGTTTGCTTCAAACCCCTCAGAAATGGAACACAATGAAAACACAGTGAAATAGTATTTCAGCATATTGAGATATCGCAACATTAACTTTTAAGTGCTGTAAATATGGTAATTATTTAAGCAAACCAACTGAACTGAGGCATGAGCAAATTAACCTCGAGAAAATAAACTTTCAGAGTTACCTCTTTTTCTAATAAACATTGCTTTAAAATATATTTACCACCATATTGTTGAAACAGCTCACATATTTACAATATGCTGCAGTATCTTCCATTAGCGTGAGGGAAATTGTGCTTGGTAAGTGCGCATTAGTCGATCCAGAAAGCTGGGTTCATCTGGGACCGCTCACTGATCATGTGCTCATGGAATAAAATGGCCATTTAAGCCAATTATATGGGGGAAAAAACCCTCATTCCAAATGAAAGTGGTCTTTGGCGGTGGTGAGACGGGGGTTTTTCTGCTCTGAAGCGTGCTGCACTCTCGTCCCGCTGTTTGGGGTCATAAACGGTGCGGGGGGAAATATTGCATGTTTACTCCATCATGGGCTAGCCTGACCTCACCTCTGGAACGTCCCAGCCTGCCCCCCCCCCATGAGTTTCCATGGCGCCCCTCCTTCAGACAGGGGGTGGGGGGGGGGGGGGGGGGGGGGGGGGGATAAACATAGAGAGGAAGGGCAGAGTGCAACAGAGGCCCGAGGTATCCATTTCCTGCGCCCCCCCCCCCCCCCCCACCCCAACACTTCAGTCCTCCACACAACACGCCAAAGAGGAAGTCTCAACATGCCCGTGTCGCTCGGTAAACATCGCAGACGTCTGCGCTCCCTGTCCCCCCCTCCCCAGTCCCCTCCCCCCAGGAAGGACGGGGAAGGGTCCCAAAAAAAAATGGAATGGCGCGGGGTCCACCCCCACCCCACCCCACCCCCCCTCCGCCCGAAAAAGCAGAGCACACACCCGGGCGGGGTCGTTCACCGGGGACGCCGAGACTGTGGAGTAGCGAGCGGCGGCGGCGGCTCCGCCCCTGCAGGCTACAGACTGGAAGTCCCCTTTCAGCCAGCCCGGCTGTGGGACTGTGGGGGTGAGCCAAGCGTCCCCGCCGCGGCTCTGCCCCGCCAGCTAAAATAAACACACAGGCTAACTTCACACACAGGCCCAGTCTGAGATAACCAGCACTGACCCACTCCCAGCATGTTTCACCTTGACGCCAATGCCGTGGGGCAAAAGGTCAAAACCACAGCCGAAATAAAAATTGTTATTAATTAAATTGCTGTTTCATAAAACTGCCGAAAGCTTTCCACAACAAGCTTTGTGCATTTTAGTTCTGATAGTGATTCAACACGATGCTTTTACCAGTGTTATGTGTTTTACATTGATATCAAAGCTCCCGTTTTCACCCCAGGCCATCATCACGCCATTCTTTCGCTAAAATGCCAGATTTATGAGCACATCTACAGTTTGCTGTATTATTATAGCGATATTACAGCCGTTCCCCAGAAGTGCTAAATGCTGTCGTTTGTACCGTTCTGCAATCGTACGTAGTGCTTCTCCGACACCCCCAGAGATGCAGAGGCTTTCGCTGACAATCTTTCCTGTTGACACATTTATGAAAACATACCCCCACACCCCAAACCCAACCCCCCCTCCAAAATTTTGGAAACAGAGATGTGATATGTCAGCATTACACTGCTCCTTCTGAAAATAAGTGCCTCATCTGCACAGATGGCTCTGGCACGTGCGTAAAGTCGCTGTGTAACGGGTTCGATCTCGCTCTCTGACTCACTGTCCACGCTCCTGGGTTCAGAGGTATCGGGCGTTGAACCCCGGGGGTTAAGCAGCCCTTCCTGCTGTCTGACAATCACCGGGTGTCCCGAAACCCTGGCGGGACGGCCGCCTCCCGTCATCTCCACCCTGGATGTGCAACCAGACGGTGAGCGGTGCCCAAAAAAACCCCACCTCCCCCAACTCCTCCACCCCTGGACCTGAACCTGGACCAGGACCCCCTCGCACAGCCGTGCCTGCTGACCCTCTTCCAGGGGCC
Organism: Anguilla japonica; assembly: GCA_025169545.1. Taxonomy (NCBI): domain Eukaryota; kingdom Metazoa; phylum Chordata; class Actinopteri; order Anguilliformes; family Anguillidae; genus Anguilla; species Anguilla japonica. Next base: position 62,909,078 of record CM045884.1, on the reverse strand, counting down.
CACCCCTCTTACAGCCCTGGGCTCTGGGAGAACGGCAGAGCTACCGGGCTGCTGTGCCGTTAGGATGCCCGTCCGTGCCAGGAGCTCGTCGTTGTTCCAGGAACAATACCTAACGATTCCAGCCCGCCTCTCCGCCCGGCTCCTGACGCCCCCCTCCCTCTGTGACGTTTGGGGAATGGGGCCCAGGTAGGAACGGTCAAACCAACCCTGGCCTGCACCCCCTGACCCCAAAATCCATCTCTTGTGTTTCTTGTGTTTTCCCATCCATGTCATTTGCGTTCATAAAATATCAGTGCATTCTACTTTCACCACCTCTGTGTTTTACCAAAACTTATAAGGAAGGTGCTAGTATATACTCGTCTGAATTGGTAGTGTGTGAGTTGTGAAACATAAAAAAAAAAACAGATATTGACATTTTAGCGCTTTTTAATTTCTGCTTAATATCCAGCTTTGTAAACGTGTGCCCTCTGATCAGGCAGTCAGCCCTCACTAGATGGATCTAATGCCAAGAACAAACGTCAGTGACCTATTCTTCAATAAACTTATTTCAGTGCCCAGCACTATTGTTTTGGCATTTTCAGTATCTCCTAAATCCCCTGTGATATATCTTATAAACAGTTTTTTTTTTCTTTTTTTTTCCTGCAGGCATCCAAGCAAGGCTCCCTTGCTGGCTAGCGTAGCACTAGCATGAGAACACCTTTTATATTTCGTTGCGTTTAAAACAGCTCCTTCTCACCCCAGCAGCTAAAGCTTGTAACACTGCCCCCGGACCTCAAAACTTGAATGCCCACTGTTTCTTTGATGGAACGCCGCAGAGACCCGCCTCCCCTTTTCTACCGCCCCCCCCCCCCCCCCCCCCCCCCCCCCCATAAACTGTGTATATTTCTTTTCCTTTTTTTTGTTATATTCCTTTGGGGGTTCAGGCTCTGATTTTGCAAGGTCTGGTTTAAATCTGTCTGATTCTCTGAGACCCTCGTCAGCATGTCAGTCAAAGGAAATCAAACACAGATGCAAGAAAGGGGCTGGAATGAAAATCAGGGGACCTCCTTATTTCTCTCTCTCTCTCTCTCTCTCTCTCTCTCTCTCTCTCTCTCTCTCCTCTCTCTCTCTCTTTCTCTCTCCCTCTCTCTCCCGCTCTCTCTCGCTCTCTCTCCCTTTGTAAATATTTAGCTGCTGCCTTTTTATATATTCCATCATTGCCTGTAACAGACACAGTTTGAGTTTGCTTTTTCAAAAGTTAACACCTAATATGAAAAATGTTAAATAGGATGTGGGTAATAGACAATATAATCTGCTATGTCAATGATGAAGGTGAGTTGAATTACTAATATAATTCTAAGCAACTAATACAATATAATTGTTGTTGTATTTTTTTTTGCAAATGCACAGTCATGATTTATACCCAGTGACACCCCCAGGATTGACATCATGGCCCTTTTAAGTGTTGTTCTGCGGGCGTGTCAGTTCTCACGCTCACGCTGAACCTTCTCGTCTGACCTCTCGTAATGCTGGCACGTTAGCTTCCCTTTCGAGTTCTCATTAGTTACATTTAGCAGTAAAACATGGCGAATTAAGACCCTAAAGAGACAAGCAGAGAGGGAGAGAGAGAGAGAGAGAGAGAGCGAGGTTGCACACGCATGTACGCATGTGTGTATGTATGTGTGAGCGTATGTAAATTCCTGCGTGCATGTGCATGTTTACGTGCATGTGTGAGTTTGTGTATGGGTGAGTGTGTGTGTGTGTGTGTGTGTATGTCTGTATGGGTGTGTGCATATGGGTGTGTGCGGGAGTGTGTTTGTATGGGTATGGGCGTGTGCGTGTGTGTGTGTTTGGGTGTGGGTGTGTGTGCATATGGGTGTGCACATGGTGGAAGTGTTGTACAATTCTGAGGAAACTTCACTTGTATCTCAGAGGTCACAGGTTCAAGTCCAAGGGTGGGGCACTGCCACTGGCAGTAGTAGATACTTCAGTAAATATTGAGCTGTACACATGGATTGTATTTAAGACATGCAGTCGATGTAAGCAGACAGAGAACATGGATATCTTTGTCTTCATGAAAAAATAGATTATTAGGAGATACATGGTTTATGCACAAACCTAACAATGTGTGTGGGTAACGGCTATCCTATATATAGATAGGCAGACAGACAGACAGACAGACAGACAGACAGACAGACAGACAGACAGACAGACAGATAGATAGATAGATAGATAGATAGATAGATAGATAGATAGATAGATAGATAGATATTTTATGTTTATACCACTTTATCTTATGTGCAAATGCTCTGACAAAATAAATGCTCCTGGCAATGAAGTAAAGTGAATTTAAGAGATTGAAAGAGATTTTAGCGACCATGCTGAGGAGAAAGAGAGAAGAAGGGAGAGGGAGAGTGTGTGTGTGAGAGAGAGAGAGAGAGAGAGAGGCAGAGAAGGGGTGGGAATGAGATGTTCCCCTGGCCTGGGACTGCCTCTCTCAGTCCAGCAGGCTCGGAGCTGCCAGGCCAGATTTGCTCTGCTCGTGTTTATGACTCCTGGCAGCAGACAGGGCTGATTTGTATCTATTAGAGCTGAGGGGCTGCCAGAAGCCCCGCTGTCTTTCTTTTTTTCCTCTCAGAAAACCTTTCGCTTTTGGCGCGCTGCGGTCGAACACTGACCCCCCCCCCCCCCCCCCCACCTTCCCCCAACAGGGGAGGAGGGTGTGCAATGAAACAGCAGGGTGGGTGGGTTGTGAGTGTGGTGGGGCGGGGTGGGAGCTTTGGGTGTTTTGTGGAACAGTGAGAAAAGGGGCCATGTCATGTCATACTTCAGCTTATGAATCGCAAGCTCAGCATTTCCATTGGCCCAGAGTGGTTCGCCGTACATCTGCTGAAAAGCCATCTCCGATCATGCAGAGACACACAGAGCTTTGCCTCGTTTGGCAGACTAATTGTACCATGAGCCTGAGTAGGCCAACTCCTCCCACTTCCAGGGATGTGATTTGTTAATAAACCAGTGATTGGTAACTTCTGGCACATCATGATCTGGTGTAAGTGTGTTAATGCAGGCCGACTCTATGCTGGCTAAAGATTTGCTAAAACTTATGAAGTTGAAAGTTTTTTTTTTTTTTCCAGCAATCTCAAATGCTGAAATTTCTCATTTCAGATGCTCTAGAAATAAAATCAGTGGGTTGAGACTACAAGAAATTATACGACTGAAAGTTTTGTCTGTGTGCTTGTGTGTGTGTGTGTGTGTGTGTGTGTGTGTGTGTAGGTGTGTGTGCATGTGTGTATGTATGTGTGTGTGTGTGTGTTGTACAAAAATTATACAACTGAAAGTTTTGTCTGTGTGCGTGCACACATCTGTGTGTGTGTGTGCGTATGATCCCACTCCCCAGGCATATACTCACAGAACAGGAAGTGATATTGTGAGATGAGCATTAGCCTGCACTGTGCAAGTGTGTCCCTGCAAATACTGATCTTGATTGCTCTGCTTTATCATTGCTGTGGGGCCCTCAGTACCTCCTGCTCTTGGAGGTCAGCGGACACTGTGTGCTCATTAAAAGTCTCTGAAAGGAATTACCTACTGATATTGCCTTGGTACTGATCCGAGACTCCCACAGCTCATATGCCATAAATCGTTTCATTGGACATCGGAGTGTTCGTGCGCAGAGGAGGATTCTGGGATAGAACACACGAAAGTTGCACGGTGATGATTTCCCCCCAATCAGTCAGGAATGTAGATTTTCTGAAAACGTCTGAAAACCCACATTTTCAGATGATCGTAGAAAAGTTAGAGAAGAAAAAACCAAGCTGGAACAGAATTGAAAATTAAAAAACTGCTTCAGTTTCTATTAGGATAACATTTTAGGAGGCTTGACACAGACATCGATTTACACTAAACTCGAAACAACTGCTCTTGCCGCAACCCCCTCCCCCAACCCCTGTCTCTGCAACGCATCCTAAAACACTGCACATGGATGTCACACAATCCCAACACCAGGGAATTTATTTCTTTGGTCACCTGTCATCAAAATAAAAGTTGGCTGCCCAAACTATCCCACCCTCCAGCCACCTCCTTCCTCTAGCCCTCAGCCCCACAGGTTATGGCAGGTTAGGGGTACGTTGTTCTACCTTTGTGTCCACAGAACCAGATCTCCATCCATTCTCAAGGGGTCGGGGGGTGGGGGTATCCTGTCCCAGAATCCTTTGCCGCATCTGGAGGCCTGGAGATGGCATCTGAATGCTAACTCTTCAGGAGCTCTTGGAGCCCAGAGGCCTCCACCCAGCAGCCCCTGGTCTGGAGGATGAGGAGGATGGGGAGAACAGAGCCAGAACTTTATCTTCAGAGGAGGAGGGAAAGTAGAGGTGAGACCCACGCTGCTCGCTGAACATTTGGAAGAGGAACAGGCCCCAGTGTGGAGCAAGCCCCAATGTGGAGCAGGCCCCAGCGTGGAGCAGGCCCCAGCGTGGAACAGGCCCCAGTGTGGAACAGGCCCCAGCGTGGAGCACCCCAGCGTGGAACAGGCCCCAGCGTGGAGCAGGCCCCAGCGTGGAACAGGCCCCAGCATGGAGCAGGCCCCAGTGTGGAACAGGCCCCAGCGTGGAGCAGACCCCAGTGTGGAACAGGCCCCATCATGACCTCGGACGCCTGTGACACCAGAGTGCCATGAGCACCGCCTTCTCTAATAAAACAGTAACCAACCGTCTCTACATGCAGTATATACCCATTCAGACACATCGTAAAAATTTCTCATTTAGACATCAAAAGATCTACTGCTACGATGCAAGGGGAGAGAGAAGTGGTGTTGGTGTGTGGAGGGAATGGGGAGGGGGAAGTATTCCTCGAATTGT
>CM045884.1:62879246-62899246 GCA_025169545.1 Anguilla japonica | reverse complement strand
TATGCATATGCGTGCATACGTGTTTTCGGCTGGTAATTAACTGTGTCCGCTGACAAAGTAAACAGCAGGTTTGGGATGAGAGGTGTTTTGTAAGAACACTTAAGAGCTCAGTCACTCAGGAACCAGACCCATTAGGAGGGCTGTGAAAGGAGAGACTATTTTCCTCTTACTGCCTGCCATTTTCTTTCTCTTTCTGTAGTAAAGTTTCCCTCAGCAGTTTGGGAACATGATGCCAAAATCAGACCATGGGAAGTGTTGTTATATGGTCATTTAACCACTTTGAAGAGTAGGTTTTTTTGGAATGTTTTTGTCAGTGTTATAGAACTGCACTGCTTTCAGTCACCAGCAGCGTTTGTGACATCAGCATTAGATTCTAATCGCTTATTCGTGATTAATGGCAAGACTCTCTCATAATGATCTTTTAATTTCAATGGGCAGACTGGAGTGTCACAGTGAAGGACAGCTAAGGGAAAAAACACAGTGCATTCCTCACATGGGAAGCTTAAGTATAAAACACAGGCTGCGTCCCAAATCACTCCCTATTCCCTATATAATGCACTACTTTTGGCATCAGCTATTTTGTAGTGTGTCCCATCTGAACAACAAAATTGTAGCACGCTATATAGTGAACTACTTCTGCCCCACAATGCACTGCAAAATGCAGGGTACGCGCTATGTACACTATCCGGAAGCCCACCATCCCACACTACACTGCGGTAGAGCTTTACGGTTTATTTCAACAAAGATGGCGGTTGGAACAAGCGAGCGGTAGCTGCTCGTATAAAAGCAAGCTGTCCATAGTTTTGTCAAACCATGAATTATATTTGCATATTCGATACAAAAAAGTCACCAATTTTCGTTAGAGGGCCAAGTATAACATTAACGGTTTTTCTCCGGAGAGCTGCTTGCTAGCTAAGAAGCTAGCTGATCTCGGTACCAGCAGTGCAATTCAAGCAAAACATCATTTTTGGTCCCTGATAAAAGATTTTGAACAGTATATTGCTATACATTTGGTCGATGCCAATATGAATGAATATTTAACCAAGAATTTCATATATACATGTACAGATTACGTTCAAAAAATATTTTATCAGGGACCAAAAACAACATCGCTGTCTCGCCACATCAATAACGAACGCAATTTCCGTTATTGTGCGACAGATATTCAAAAGATAGTAGCGGCGCAGGGTGATGATAACAGTGTCCCAAAGCAAACGCTCGTTCTGCTGTAGTGTGTAGTGTGCTACATATTTTCCACTATATAGGGAATAGTGAATGAGTGAATCATTTGGGACGCAGCCACAGATATTCAGAAAGACTATGAAAACACCACAGAAACCACGCCACCATAAACTCTTGACAGGACTGTACAGTAGAAGATTCTGATATAGTTTTTGTCTCTCTTTTTCAAAAATTGTTTTAACAATTTTGTCTGGGAAAGCAATAGTACTCTTTCCCTAATGTGATCAAACAAATGCCATCAGGAATATATTAAGGAGTGACTGCATTTGTATACAGATAGGCATTTATGCTGTGCAGTTTTGGGTGGAATGCTGGAATACTGTGTGTGTGTGTATATGTGTGTGTGTGTGTTTGTGTGTTTGTATGTCTGTTTGTGTGTGTGTGTGTGTGTGTGTTTGTATGTCTGTTTGTGTGTGTCTGTGTGTGTGAGTGTGTGTTTGCGTGTGTTGTGAGTGTGCGTTTGCTTGTGCGTTTGCGTGTGTGTGTGTTTGTGTGTGTGAGTGTGTGTTTGCGTGCGTGCGTGTGTGTGTGTGTGTGAGTGTGCATTTGCGTGTGCATGTGGGTGTGTGCGTTTGCGTGTGCATTTGTGTGTGTGAGTGTGCGTTTGCGTGTGCGTGTGTGTGTGTGAGTTTGCGTGTGTGTGCATGTGTGTTTGTGTGTGTGAGTGTGCGTTTGCGTGTGCGTGTGTTTGTGTGTGTGTGTGTGTGTGTGTGCGTGTGTGCGTTTGCGTGTGTGGGTGTGGGTGTGTGTGTGCGTTTGCATGTGCGTGCGTATGTGTGTGTTTGTGTTTGTGTGTGTGAGTGTATGTTTGCGTGTGCGTGTGCTTGTGCATGTGTGTGTGTGTGTGCGGAGGTCCCTCCTCTCTCCTCCTGGCAGTACTCAGAGCTCCAGACAGGCTGAGGAATTCTCGCTTGGCCCAGACGCGGGGCTGCAGTCCCAACCCGACCCTCAAAACCAACCCCTGCTCCACACTCCACACCCCTGTGCTGCACACTCTGGGACTGTCCCACAGGAACACTCCGTGCCATAAGATGGTCCCACCGATAACTTTGGCATACATTGCAATTTTGCACACTTTGCACACTTCTAACATGAAGCCCACTCCTTCCCTCTCTCTTTCTCTCTCTTTTTCTTTCTCTCTCTCTCTCCTATGTCATGCTGTCCTTCACAGGTATTTCATTCGTTGTTGTTTTTTTCCCCCTTGCAATCCATTACTGCATGGCCTCTTCTGCCGGGTCCGTTTGACTGCAGTCTTGCTTGTGGTGATTAATTGATTAATTACCCCGGCTTTTTAAATTCACCTTTGCCAGTCATATTGGACTAAATGTTTACATTCTTTTAAGTGTGCAGAGGCCATTTTAAACCCACACCAAATCCCCCCGCCTTCTCCTCCCCCTCAGTGGAATGAGTCATGACTATAGTTAAGACAGCAGAATTATTGCTTCAGACCGAAAACACACCTGTTTCAATTGCATCTCGGCTAAACTAATGCTGGACTTTGAACTTTTTTTTTGAACTGCATCCTCAAAGCCATTTATTGCATGAAGCTCAGTCCCATTCTTGCACCTAGTCAAAAGTCGGTAACCCCGCTTCAAAAAGTAAAAAGACTGACCATGTATTTGCTCCACCAACAGTTGCTCCACCAACATGCACTAAACCAGCTGATTACAACAATTAGTTCTCCTATCATGCTAAAGAGTTATGCTAATTAGAATCAGCTGGTTTAGTGCATGGTGGTGGAGCAAATACATGGTCAGTCTTTTTATTCTTTGAAGCTGGGTTACCCACCTCTGCACCTAGTACGGGACCTCAGTCCCCCTAAGGCACCTAGTATGGGCCCTGACTTTGTGTTCTTAGGTTTATGCAGTTCCAGCTCAGAAATAAGTTATGTATTTAACAGCTGCTTTCGTTTGCGCTCCAGTCGTTGGCTAAAATCTTTATGTGCGCACTTATGTAAGTCACTCTGAATGGGAGTGCCTGCTTAAGAGTAAATGTGAAGTAACATTACATTACATTACATTACAAGCGTTTAGCGGACGCTCTTATCCAGGGCGACTTACACAACGATTACATAGCATTAACAATGCATCCATTTACACAGCTGGATGTATACTGAAGCAATGCAGGCTAAGTACCTTGTTCATGGGTACAACGGCAGTGCCCTACCAAGGAATCGAACCTGTGCCCTTCAGGTTACAAGACCAGTTCTTTACTCATTCTCCTACACAAGTTAAAGCAGTCTCGTCTCTCCAGGCTTTGGGCACACGGACCAGCTCTTCTCCTGAACTGTAAACATAGATTCCACACTGACCTCCAAACCCAGTTGGCATATGCACAGAATCTCCATTTTTAAAAATATAACCCCTTTTGTAACTTATGATGGGGGTCCTCTGGATGACTTGATGAGCCTGGGTGGGGGGTCTCTGGACAAGAAAAGGTTGAAAACCCCTGATATATGCCATTTTACCAACACCCGTAACATAAAAATATCCCCCTTCACAGATCACTGCCCTAGCCTGCCTTCACTGTATATTCAGTGAGCAGCTCCAACAAAAACTTCACATCTGTCATCTTTCTGTGAGCCAAAGTAATCCGGTAGGACCTCTATCCAGCTGAAACACCGCCCTCCTCTCCCTCCCTGCTCTCAAACCAGCTGCTCCCACCCATCAGGTCCTCTGTGGGACGAACGTGCCGGTCGTCCCCACAAGTGATGATTGCAGACTGGCTGCCACCCTGAAGGTGAACTCCTGTGCTCCGGTACCAGAAAACAGAGGACAGAGGCCCACTCACACTCACTCACATGCGCACACGCACACATACTCACACACATACTCACACTCACTCACACGCGCACACGCACACATACTCACACACATACACACACTCACTCACGCGCGCACACGCACACATACTCACACACATACACACACTCACACGCGCACACGCACACATACTCACACACATACACACACTCACGCGCGCACACATACTCACTCGCACGCACACACGCACACATACTCACACACATACACATACTCACACACATACACACACTCACTCACACGCGCACACGCACACATACTCACACACATACACACACTCACGCGCACACACATACTCACTCGCACGCACACAAGCACACACACATGCACACGCACATACACTCACACACACATGCGTACACACATGTACAGGCACACACACTCACACGCACATGCACACAAACTCACACACACACACACACACTCACATGCACACAGATACACACACACACACAAACGTGGAGGGTGGACTGTTGCAGAAAATCGTGAAACAAACACAGAAGGCCAGCTATTAATAGGATTTACATAGTAGCCGATGATGCAGTGTGTTTTCAGAGAGCGGCTGTTACTCAGACTGGCACGTTAGCGTTCTGTCCAGTGACGGTGCCATAGCTTGGCCACACACTGCCGACCGGCATTCAAGCCAAGGAAGCTACAGCCATTTACAAGATTATGCATGGCTTTCCGGATATTTCCTGGGTGTCTTAGATCTGAGGGCTTTTGTTCCCTGCAGGGCTTCAGGCTACGAAAGTCTAGGAAGCTCCTGCCCTGTGGCAGATTCGACTGCACTCTAGCAGCAGAACAGTTTTAATCCTTGTGCGTGTGAAAGAGGCCGTGTCAAAGCGGCTCGGGCTCAAACACGAGCGCGCACAAAAGCCTTTTCTCTGCGAGGGCCTGGAAAACTGGGCCCCGAGGTCACACAAAACAAAAAAAAAAATCGCTCTTTGAATGTCCCACTCAATCATATTAACACACAGAGTCCGTCAGAAAGACTCAAACAGACTTCCCTAAACCAGCGAACGAAGAGGGCGAACATCAGATGGAGGAGGCCGAATGAGTCCGTTCGTCTCCGAGAGAAAAAAATATCGTAGTAAAACGGCGGGGAGGTGAGCTGACAAATGCCCCGCACCCCGTTAGAATCCGCACACAGTCAGAGGGCAGCCTGGGTCCTCCGAAAGAACGCCGTATCCCAACGGCACGAGCACCGGAGACCCGTCCCGCCTTCTGTCTCTGTCTCCCGCCGTAGCGGCCATCATTTACACGAGTCCAGAGATTTAAGCCTCGCCTGCCAAGAGAGAGGGCTTTAGCTGTTCCCTAATATCCATAAATGGACCCTCCGCTGTGGAGCTGTCATTCTAGGGCAGAAGCCGGTCAAACTCACCCTGTACACCTCAGCAAACTCTGGAGCTAAACAGATCCCTTAGACTGACACTGCCCTGTTTAGCGAATGGCCCTTATTGGGTAGTTTTCAAATTTTGAAATTTGATGCATTTTTTTAATGCAACATATTCAGCCGACCACTCAGAGAAGCAGGTCAGGCGAAGCACGTTTCCCAGGGATACGACTCAAGCTGAATGGTCAGCAAAATGGAGGACGCGCTCGATCAGAAATCAGTCTGCAGCTCGTTTACGTTTGACTTATATGTGAGAAAAGTCCAGGTGACTACATCATCAAGGCTTTCCAGACACAGATGAAAGACTGATTTTTAGCTGGTGTTCAGAGGGTTTTTGGCAAATAAGGTAGAGCTCCTTCTCTAGAAGTTTTTGGCAAATGAGGTAGAGGTACTTCTCAAGAGGCTTCTCACTGCATTCCTTCTCATTAAGCACCAAGTCTTCATTTCACCCTCATTTCCACTGACATAAAATGTTCCGCTTTGTACCCGATTAGCTCTAAAAATGACCAAGTTTCTCACCAAGCAAGCACATGGGGGAGACAGAGTTTTAGAGGAGGGGGGCTGTGCGATGTAGAGGAGGGGATGGGGTGTGGAGGGGGGTCAGGGGTGCGGGGCAATGAACAGAGACACTCATTCTACTCCTGCCCGCTGTCCCAGAATCCTGCCCTCCCCCCTCTGAGTGCTGTATGTGTTCATCTGGCAGGTTGTCTAATGCTTTCCACATTTCTTCATTACCTCTTGGACACAGCACAAGCCCAGTCCAGGAATTTGGCGGGAAGTGCCAAAGAGATCCAAGACCTCCCTCTACTGGTAAAGTGGAGAAACAACAAGGAGTTGTCGTTGGGGGAGGACCAATGCCAACAATAACAATGGCATGTGAAAGAAAGCCAAAAGGCTTGACTGTTAGATTGCTGATTTAAAAAAAAAAAAATTATACAAAAATATCTGAAAAAAATTGTCTGGGCTACCTGTCCAAGTTGAACGTCTTACTGCACACACAGTCCAGGAGTGAGGTCAGAGGTACCATGGAAACACTATGGAACCACGTAGAGCATGTGACTGAATTCCAGTTATGTCATAACCAATGTTTTGTCTTTTGCACCAATGGCCTTGCATCTTGCGAGGGTACTAGGTTCCACGGTGTGGAGTCCGCCCAGTTTGATGCCAGACCCTATGCCATGATGACTGTGCCTGGTAGCTGTGCAGGGTGGCACCTTATTGCTAGTTGTATCAGCCAGAAAGTGAGTGATTCGATCAGCCAATAGATGCTCTCATTAGCGTGCATCTATTCGACAGCCTGCCTGTATCAGCCGTGCACAGTGTGCTTCCTGTTTTTGGCAATGACTGTGAAGCTCATATGGCGGCCTGCACTGTAAAAAACCCTGGATAATTCATGAAGGGCTTTGTAAGCAATGAAATGAGTCTAGAATTGCCATTGAAAAAGAATATGAGGGAAGAGGGAAAAAAACATGGTTAAAAATTGGCTACAAGTAATATTGATTGATTGATTCATAATATCACGTGAATGTAGGACTGTGTTATCAGTACTGCTGTTCGGCCACCCACAGGTCACAAGTCCCCCATAATGGAGGACTGCTGTCTGTAGGGCTTGCGTTGTTCTGAGGTAAACTGGGTGTTGAGAAATACAGGCTGTGTCTCCTTGAGGTAAGTCAGGAGGCATGCTTGTTTGTGGATGTGGCTTGGTGAAGACTACACATCGGGAAGACAGTCTCTCTCTCTCTCTCTCTCTTTCCTCCTCACGACTAAATGGTAAATGGTGTACTTTTATCCAATCTTTGCTCCGCCAGAAATGTATTAGGTGTCTTGTCACGATAGGGCGGGGTTTGAACCGGCAACCCTCCGACTGCCAGACAATCGGTCTTACCTCCTGAGCTATGTCGCCACATGGAGGGAACTCCCTGCTGGTTAGTCAGTGGTTCAGGGAAGGAAAAGACCCATTAGTCACGTCAGCCTAGTTTTTCCCATAATTCTGCAGGGCTTGAGCCCCGCTGTAAACAGGACTGAGTCAACAAACAGGCTTCTGGAAACTGTGGCAATGAAGGACATATGTTTTCAGCCAGCAAAGGGTGCCTCTGTAATGTCACTTGCCCCCATTAGTTAGTGTGTGTATGAATCGCAATGCAGTTGTGCCAATCCCCCCAGCTATGACGAGTTTCCAGGGAACCATGAATCGAGTTCATTGGATAACGTTTAAGTAACAAAAACCTTGAGTGATAAAATTAGCTCATTCAGAATTAAAAGAGATTTTGTTTAAAAGAGAAAAAAGGAATTGTAAAATAAAATCAAAAGTCATTTTTTTTTTAGGTTTGCAAACATGCTGTATACTGTATACTATAATCTACCTGATAGAGTAAGCACCTGGTTCTAGGCAACTGTGACAATGTGCCAGTCAGTCAGAATGAGTCACTCCGTTGAGCAAAGTCTATAGCAAGGGTGGGCAACCCACCGGTTGAACTGTTTTTTTTTTTTTACAGCTCATAATCAGTAGCCATACCACCATGCACTCTGCTCCTGCCGACTGTGGTCAGTAAAGATCCCATGACACTATTTGCAAAGAGTAGGGGGTTCCCCGGTGTCCTGGCTAAAATGTCAGATCTGGCTCTTGCAAAAACTTGCCACCTAATCATCCCCTGATTTAATTTGCTAAAAAATGTTCTCTCCCTCCAGTGGAGCTGCTCAGTGGCCAACAATAGAGGATTGTGGTTGTACTGGGAGCTCCCTGGTGTGAATGTGTATGAGAGTGAAGTAGGGCGTTCCTGCAAACGATCATCCGTGTTCAGTGAACCTACCCTGGGTAAATAAATAAAATAAAAACTCACACAACTCACCTCACTTGTTTCCCAGGTTCGGTTGGACTGGTTTTTTTGAGTTAAAAGCAAAAACCAGAGGATAATGTGAATGGTGAAATGTCACTCCAAAATCAACCCTGGATGCTCCTGTTATTGAAAAGGATCTCAAGAGTTTTCAAGATTTGCTTCTCATCAATACAGAAAATTAGGAAAAAACCCCAACTTCTAATCAAGTCTTAAGCCTAACCATAGCCATAATACCATAATATGGAATATGGAAACGGGCGTACAATAGAGATTGGAGCCCGTTATCAAATAGCCTTATGATCATATCATGCAGCGTGTGTGTGTGTGTGTGTGTGTGTGTGTGTGTACTGTGTGCACATATACTGTATATATAGTATATATATATATATATATATATATATATATATATATATATATATATATATATATATATATATATATCAGTGGCGGCTGGTGACTCAAAAAATTGGGGAGGACAGGAAGAAAACCAACCCATGGCATCATGTTATTTTACACTAGTTGGCTACTTATCTCTACTTCCTTATGTTCAAGTTATGTTATGTTATTATGTTCAAATGTAGCAATAATCTAACTAGCAACCTAATGCAAACTTACTATACAACTATTCATGCCCAAACCAAGAAAAACAGCCCCAGGCCATTATTGGTCATCGTAGGCTTATGTACGGCTGCTCGGCCATGGAGACCCATTTCATGAAGCTCTTGACGAACAGTTCTTGTGCTGACATTGTTCCCAGAAGTAGTTTAGAACTGCATGTAGTTCAGATTTTTACACACTACATGCTTCAGTACTCAGCGGTCCCATTCTGTGATCTTGTGTGGCCTTCTGCTTTGCGGCTGATCTGTTGTTGTGGCTGTTTCCACTTCACAATAGCAGCACTTACAGCTGGCAGGAGCAGCTCTAGCAGGGCAGAAATTTGATGAACTGACTGGAAAGGTGGTGTCCTATGACAGTGCGACATTGAAAGTTAATGAGCTCTTCTGTATGATCTGTTCTACTGCAAATGTTTGTCAATGGAGATTGCAAGGCTGTATGTTTGATAAGATGCACCTGTTAGCAATGGGCATAGCTAAAACAGACAAAACCACTAATAAGAAGGCTTATCCACCTCTTCATCCCCAAACAAAAATAAAAAATAAATCATTTTAAATGAAAGGGATCTTGACATCTGACCTCATCCTTCAATGCAAAGCTGAGTTTCCACCCACCTTCTGAAACCTGGCACGACAATCCGGTTGCCTCTCGGACAGGCACAATAATGACTTTCACTGCATCACAACTGAAACCATACTGTATGTTTGCTGTCATGCACCTGTTAGCAATGGCTGTGGCTGAAACAGACAAAACCACAAATAAGGAGTGTTCGTATACTTTTGGAAATAGTATATAGAGCAGTAATTAAACCATTCAAGGATCATTCAAGGATTACCAGAATTAATAATTAAAAAATTAATAAAATACTAAAATAGGTATAAGAGTAGGCCAGGAACCAATCTGACTTTTATACCAATCATGATGCCTCCTCTTCAGTTTAAATGAAAGGGATCCTGACATTTGATATCGTCCACCTTCTGAAATCCGATATGTCAACCAGGTGCACTTCATCACAATTGAAACCAGAGATGCATATATAAATGCCCAAATGCAGTCTGGAGAGCAAACCAGGAAGCAGCACGGGAGAGATCCATCACCCAGCAGGTCAGTGCAGAAAATCAAATCAATGTTGGTCTGACACGCATTTCTTGGCGCTGCGTATTTATGAATGTTTTAGATTTGAAAGCTGTGTGATTTTGTACTGTGATTTCTAATAAGGAACTAGGGTAGACACTTCAGACTCAATTATCACTGAACTACATTACATACACAGTACAAACAGAGCATATGTAAACATTGGTAAACGTGCTAGAAACATGTATATATTTGGCTGATTTTTGCCACAGACTGATACTGAAAATCTTTTCAACTAGCTGGTAAGAGCACGTTCTTTATTCTACCAAAGCAATCAGTTCTTGGATCAACATGTGCTGAAGACAGCACATATTTCTCCCATTCTTAAGTCACTGCCTTGGTTACAAGTTAGTTTTAGAACAGGTTTCAAAGTTCTTTTTCATTTTTAAATGCAACCTTAAAGTTCTTAATGGATCGGCATTTGAACACACATTGTACACTGTAAAAAATAAATGAAGTGCTGTAAAAATAAGAGAGAAGTGTAGACAATAAGAAAACTAAGTCATTACATCACTTTACAATAATTTAGCAGACACTCTTATCCAGAGCATAGCACAGAAGTGGAGAGCATTTTTTACTGCATCATCAGTAAAAATATATGCACATATAAGTGTGTGTGTGTGTGTGTGTATATATATATATATATATATATATATATATATATATATATATATATATATATATATATATATATTATTATTATTATTTTTTGCTTTTCATTAAATTACATTAAAATTATCACAAAGTACAAGGCATATAGGTCCATTGAAAAATTAATGTGTAATGTTAATATAACATAATTATTAAGTGTAATATTACACAGCCATACATTTGCCAAAAGAAATCCATTCTTTAATATCCAGTTATTTGATTCTGATGTATTTTAATAATTTTATTTAATTGTTTTGTCCACTGTGAACATTTTCATTTCTGTTTTCACTGTGACTTTCTCTATGCATGAAATTTAAAGTTCTTGTATATTATTATTATATTATTATTATTATTATTATTATTATTATTATTATTATTATTATTGATATGTTGCTTACTTATTAAGCTGGAGCCCATTTCTGCCGCTTGCCACTCACTCATTTGCTTGCAGGTGTTGAACACAAACAGCTAAACTGGACCTACTGAGATGAGTCAGAAAAAAGATTTCAGTAGTGAGTATTTATGAATACTTTTGTGCTATGTAAATGTACTTAAACTAAAACATAAATACATTTGTGGGGGACTTCATATATTCATATTGTTTTGTAGAGATCTGCATTTATGAGGACAGTAGGACTATTATGAGTAATTTATTAACATAACATTTTTCTATTTTTCTTGACTCTGTAGCATTGTAGAAGAAGCAAGAAACCCACTGATAACAGAAAGACTTCTGTTTTAATTCAAATATAAATTAAAATGTTAACACTTTACTGTTACGTATTTGTTTGTGCCTGATGCGTGCTGACACTGTTACAGCCAATGTAATGAGATAACAAAAAATCACGTATTTCAGCGTATGATTAAACAAAATCCAGTCACATGCCTGAAACTGTCTGTGACTGGATCTATATTTATTAAAGCATATATATATATATATATATATATATATATATATATAAGGGGCCAAACAGGAAGTATATAAATATAAAGCTGAATATATAAATATAAGCCCGAATATATAAATGTAACTCTGAATATATAAATGCAATTCTGGATATATAAATATAATTCCTGAATATATAAATGAAATTCTGGATATATAAATATAATTCCTGAATATATTAATGTAACTTCGAATATATAAATATAATTCCTGAATATATAAATATAAACCTGAATATATAAATATAGAACTTTTGTCTCAGGTATATCTCTGGACATCATGCTGAGGTCCTAAATCAGTCACATGATCAATTGGCACCACCAGCATTTGTTTACCTATTAGCCACAATTAGAGAATTGTACACTATAGCTGACATTTTAGGTGTTACTGGGTGTTAATAGGGATATAAGAGACGCACTTAGCAAAATTCCACATTTCATTCATTCAGAATTAGCCAAGGGGTTCACCTAGAATTCACGAAGTAATTGATGAGTAAATATAACCCAAAATGGTGCCAATTCAAGATGGTGGGACAAAATCTAAAGTATATTTTTAATGAGGGCATTGTTCAGTGTATCAAGTTTGAAGTCTCTGCAATGGACTTGATCTCAAGGAGACCTTTACCTTATCTCCTTGCACTTTACCTTATTGAATAGACTTAGTCCTTACCCCGAGGTCTCCTACTATACTGTAGCTTCAGTGTTGTTCCTCACTTGTAAGTCGCTTTGGATAAAAGCATCTGCTAAATGAATGTAATGTTGTAAAAAGGAACAGTGATTTTTGTGATTTTTAAAATATCATACTTGCATCTCTACAGCACCCAGTATGTTTTCATGGGGTTAATGGTTTAAATTACGTCCTGCCAAGTCAAATAGTTTGGAATGTATGCATGTGTTTGTGATAAGCCACAACTATTTTAATTTGTCTTTATTGTCCCTTGAGGCAATTTTGTTCCTTATGAGAAGAGGTACCTTTTTTACCTAATTTTGTGGCTCTCAGACAAATGTGAATTTTGGACTGAGTTCTATAGCACCACCAGGGGTACAACTAGATAATAGACAATAATTTCAAGAAACCAAGAGTTCAGCTATCATAAGAAGTATACCAGTTTATTTCAATTCAAAGGGGAGGAATAAAATAAATATAATTGTAACAATATAATACTATTACATAATTGAGCTCACTGATTGATAGACACAAAGGTCATATCAGGTGTTCATTACAGCTCACCTTGGTCTGCCAGGATAGTTTGAAGCCACCATTCTGGCCATCATAACATTGTGGTGGTGCTGATGTCTTCTTTCTGTTTGTTCAAAACGATCAGTGGCTGAATTCAATAAGTCATTTAGTGATGCGCAAAGATGGACCAACAGAGACAGTACATTTGCATTTGCAGTTGAGAAACCATTAAGAGCTATCCTAAAAGCCGAAATGATATTGATATGGTCCTCAAGATTTCTTTATGTTGTTGCTAATATAAATAATTGCGTAAATCTGCCATGTTGATCATATAAATTTACCGAAATTCTATAACTGTGGTAATGAAACAGCTAATAGGCAAATAAACGCTGGTGGTGCCAATTGATCATGTGACTGAATTAGGACGTCAACGTGATGTCCAGAAATATTCCTGAGACAAAAGTTCTATATATATATATATATATATTCAGGTTTATATTTATATATTCAGAGTTACATTTATATGTTCAGGAATTATATTTATATATTCAGAATTACATTTATATATTTAGGAATTATATTTATATATTGAGACTTACATTTATATATTCGGGAATTGAATTTATATATTCAGAATTTCATTTATATATTCGGGAATTGAATTTATTTATTCAACTTAATATGCATATATTTCCTGTTTGGCCTGTTTAGGGACTACACTTTACTTGACTAGACTGGACTTTTTTCAAGAGCACTTTGCATTCCCTTCTTGGGTTTCTTCTCTCCATTCCAGAATTTGTGCTGATTACATTTGTATTAATTTCACAGAAGGCCGTGGTTCAGGCATCGAAGGAGGAAAGGGGAAAGGCGGACGTAGTCGAGAGATAAAGAGCAAGTCAACTGAAGAAAGTAACTGACAATTACTGTTCACATTTTATTGTAGAATTATATATTATATATACTTTATTACTTTATTGTATTAAATATAGGTGGCCATTCACAAGCTGGCCCAAATAAAAAAGTGAAAAAGAGTAAGTCACATCCATATTACAAAAGTAATTGACAATTACTATTTACATTTAATTGTAGAATGGCAGACTTGGTGATGCAACCAAGCTCTATAACTGTTCAGTTGTGGCCCTAGGATTTTTGTTTCCCTCACAAGCAATCTTTGGCCCTCTGCTTTGGGGCTTGATTGATAGAAGTCCTCTAACGGGCAGGTTTACTTCAATTCAAGTGTTCTTAAACCTCTTCATTACTTCAGAAATACTAGTAATTGGTATATGCAGTTTTGCCAGCTATTTCCTGATATAGCATGTGCAGGTCAACAACCATTTGTCTTTTTTATATGTTTGCCTTTCCCCATGGTAATGGATGTGAACTGGATTTCCATACGACTCACCTCATTTTCATACCCCAGGGAAACAGGATCTCTTGGAAGGTCAGAACGCAGTTCCTTAGTACTACTTAACTTAGAACAGTAGAATGTTAATGCAGTTGCAATATTACTTGATTTTACATGATGAATTTAGTTAATATATGAACATTTGTTGTATAACAAACCAAAGAAAAAAACTTTTTTTTCTATTTCTACCTACAAAAACACTTAATAATTACTTGCTTCCAATACTTACTTACTTCCAATAATTTGTTTAAATGCAATTAAAGCCAAAGGAGACTATTTTGAGGAAAGTCATGTCTCAGATTATGTTTAAGTAAAAGTAATCTTTTTGTGTTATTGCAGGTAGAAGTTGAAAACAAAAAAAGTTTATACTTTGCTTTGTTGCTCAGTAAATGCACATATATTAACTTAATTTGTCTCTACCTAAGTTTTTTTTTTTTTTTTTTTTTAACCACAGTTGGCCTTAAAATTTTGGCCTGTACTATATATACTTCAGATAATTTGAGAGTCATTGGCAATGAAGCTTGACTGACAGTCATTGGTAATGAAGCTTGAAAGCCCTGAGCAGGAATAAATATTTACATTTTTAACCCTTTGAAGAGTGGGTTTTCTGGAATGTTTCATCAGAAGTCATTGTTCTAGAGCTTTTAGTCACCAGCAGTGATTGCTATATCAGCATTAGGATTTTCAGTTAAGAACATTCTAATCACATATTTGTGAATTCACATCTTAATTTGACTGTCTCTGTTTTGAAGATAGTACTGGCTTGTGTTACAGTTAGTGCTGCAGCCAAGGAACTAAACTAGACTGGGCTGTTTTCAAAGAATTTAAAAATTCTTTTCTTGGTTTCTCCTCTCCATTCCAGAATTTGTGTTGATTTGATTTTTATTTATTTCACAGAAGATAGTGCTCCGCGTAGCCCTTTACAATCCACCAAAAGAGCACATGCAAAAGACCCACATGAACAAGAGAAAAGGAGTAAGTCACATCCATATTACAAAAGTAGTTGACAATTACTGTTCACATTTTATTGTAGAATGGGAGAATTGGTAATACAACCAAGCTCGATAACTGTTCAATTGTGGCCCTAGGATTTTTGTTTCCCTCACAAGCAATCTTTGGCCCTCTGCTTTGGGGCTTGATTGATAGAAGTCCTCTAACGGGCAGGTTTACTTCAATTCAAGTGTTCTTAAACCTCTTCATTACTTCAGAAATACTAGTAATTGGTATATGCAGTCTTTGCCAGCTATTTCCTGATATATTATGTGCAGGTCAACAACCATTTGTCTTTTTTTATATGTTTGCCTTTCCCCATGGTAATGGATGTGAACTGGATTTCCATACGGCTTGCCTCATTTTAATACCCCAGTGAGACAGGAGCCCTTGGAAGGTCAGAACACTGTTCCTTAGGACTCAGAAGAACTTAGAAGAATAGAATGTTAATGCAGATTTCATTTTGACTTATTTTTTTTTCACAATAATGTTTAATTGTGCCAATTTAATTGTTTTTGTTGGAGCAAATTTTGATAGAATATTGATTTCCAAAAAAATATAACTCCTTACCTGGGTTTATTTTACACAGTCATTTTTTTCTAATCTCTGTCAAGAGTGCCCTTTGGGACACTCTTAAAAATGTTTAACACAGAAACATTTGTTTGAAGGGGGCAGCACCTCCAGTGACCGCCATGCGTACAGGAGGCTTGGCAGGAGCCGCCCCCATGGGAAAAATACTAAAGATAATTCCCTTAAGCCAGATGGTAAGTATTTGTGATTATTTGCTTGAACACTGCTGATAGTACAATCTACCGCAAAAGGGGGTTAAATCAGTGTGACAGCATTTTTGTAGTGTGGCAGTCAATTCTGTGACATGTGCCGGTGTCAGGGGTGAGAGGGAGATGTGGCAGCTCTGAGAGAGAGAGAGAGAGAGAGAGAGAGAGAGCACACCCATACCAAACATCAGAAAATCTAATAAATAAACCCCCTCATGGGTTCCGGGAAAAACAACAAACTAAAGCAACAAACACAAAAGAAAGCAAAACTAAGCGGAGGTTTTTCAACTTTCCACTCATAGCTAACCAGCTCCACCAGATTTTCAGCTGACCAGCTCCACCAGCTTTTCAGCTAACCAGCTCCACAAGCTTTTCAGCTGACCAGCTCCACAAGCTTTCAGCTGACCAGCTCCACAAGCTTTTCAGCTAACCAGCTCCACAAGCTTTTCAGCTGACCAGCTCCACAAGCTTTCAGCTGACCAGCTCCACAAGCTTTTCAGCTAACCAGCTCCACAAGCCTTTCAGCTGACCAGCTCCACAAGCTTTTCACCTAACCAGCTCCACCAGATTTTCAGCTAACCAGCTCCACCAGCTTTTCAGCTGACCAGCTCCACCAGCTTTTCAGCTAACCAGCTCCACAAGCTTTTCAGCTGACCAGCTCCACAAGCTTTTCAGCTGATCAGCTCCACAAGCTTTTCAGCTAACCAGATCCACCAGATTTTCAGCTGACCAGCTCCACCAGCTTTTCAGCTAACCAGCTCCACAAGCTTTTCAGCTAACCAGCTCCACAAGCTTTTCAGCTAACCAGCTCCACCAGATTTTCAGCTAACCAGCTCCACCAGATTTTCAGCTGCAGCTCCACCAGCTTTTCAGCTAACCAGCTCCACAAGCTTTTCAGCTGACCAGCTCCACAAGCTTTTCAGCTGACCAGCTCCACAAGCTTTTCAGCTAACCAGATCCACCAGATTTTCAGCTGACCAGCTCCACCAGCTTTTCAGCTAACCAGCTCCACAAGCTTTTCAGCTAACCAGCTCCACAAGCTTTTCAGCTAACCAGTTCCACAAGCTTTTCAGCTGACCAGCTCCTCCAGCTTTTCAGCTGCGGTTTCCTTTCTTTTTGTGCTCGACCAACAAAACTCAAAACAGACTCGCTCTCTCTGTCGGTGCTCTCCTGGTCTCAGCCTTAAACTGTTGCAGGAAACACACTTCTAAGTACCTGGGCTTATTGGTTAACGCAACCCAGGTGCTTGTGCTCTCTCCACCAGTCCTCATTGCCGAGACCAATTCACTTCTCCTGGACTAAATGCTACATACTTGTATGCAAATATAGCACCACTACAAGCTTCCTGGAGTAGTAGAATAGATTGACAGAAGGGTAATTGATTTTACAATTGCTTCTTGTTTTGTAAACACCAGCTAAAATGTTGTAATTTCATTTTTGCAGTTTCAGGTGGGCCTTCAAAAGAACGCCACAATCCGAGCCCTCTAGTCCAGATGATCGTGACACACTTGCTGCCCTTGTCTATAATTGAGGGCGCTGAATTCCGGGAGTTTATGAGACCGCTGAATCCTGGCCATAGTATTCCAAAAGGGATATCTACTTTACGCTCAGAACTCCTACAGCTGTATGAATCAGTAAAAACAGAGGTGAAAGCATCCCTCTGCTCTGCGAACAATGTTGTCCTGACATCAGAGACGTGGACAAGAGGAACAGAGTTCTATCAGACAGTAAGCTGCCATTTCATCAACCATGACTGGGAGCTGAAATCCTACGTGCTGGAAACAAAAGACTTAACTGATAGAAATACAGGGGATGACATTCTCAACCAACTGCAGACAATTTCAGAAGAGTGGGAAATTAGAGAAAAGGTCCATGCTGTGGTTATGAATGGGCCTAATGTGTTACCGCGTAGTTCAGGTTGGACATGCTTTCCTTGTTTTGCACATACTTTGGACCGTGTGTTCCAGGCTGCGTTGAAGGAAGACCGGACCTGTGAAGCACTTCTGAAGAAGTGTCGACAAGTTGTGAGATTCCTCCACCAGAACTGCAATGCCACAGGCAAGCTAAAGGATTCACTGCCTCCGTATCAGCTAATGCTATCCGAGGAAACCAGGTGGAATTCTACATTCTGTATGCTGGAGAAGCTCTCACAGCAACACAATGCCATCAACGATATGCTCTCCCGCAGTGGTGAGAAATCTCCTCGTCTAAATAACAGCGATCTGTCAAAAATCAAGAAAATTGTGTCTGCTCTTCAACTTTTCGAAGAAGCAGCAAATAGTATGTCACAACAGATGTACGTTTCCGTTTCCTGGATTATTCCCGTGGCGAAACACCTAAAGGAAACACTGGGAATGCTGGCACGGAACGGGAACAAAGTAGCCCAAAAGCTGGCAGAAAAGTTTGTAGAACGAGTTACAGATATAGAAAATAATCGTAAACTGGCAGCTAGCACAGCTTTGGATGCAAGATTTAAAGGCACCCTTCAGTCTGCTGATGGTAGCACAGACCAGGGGAGAAGAAAACGATTGCTCAATGAAATACTCAATCCCGGCAAGGCAGGCCAATCAACGTGCACTAATCCCGTCTCTCCAAACATGTGGAAAAGGTCTGACTGTGAAGAAGAATTACGCAGATACGACATGAAAGAGGCAATCCCAAGGGACTCGAACCCACTGTCCTGGTGGAGGCCCCAAAATAATGAATTCCCAAATCTCCAGAGAGCGGCTCGCAGGTACCTTGGGATCGTCTCCACGTGCGCCCCCACCATGCGAGCTTTCTCCAGGGCTGGCGAGGTCTACAGTCTTCAGCGGCTTCACCTAGAGCTGGAGACCATCAACGTGATGCTGTTCCTTAACGGCAACTGCATTTTCCCCAAAAACATATGATCAAAATATACATGTACTGTATTTCTAAAATATATATTTCCCATTATGGAATCCATGAAACCCTAGTCACTAAGCTCTGCAAATCCATTTTATTTCAAGTGATGTTAGAGTCAAATTTAAGAAATGGAGGCCAAAGCACACCGAATGCATCATCACTAAGCTTTACGTGATTGTCTTATTTTAGCAAAGATTTAGTTTTTTTTAATTCTGACCCAGTTTCATGTTTACTGTCATCTGTTCCCTTCATGGGTATGTGCACCACGATATGTACAGTGTTGGGGGGCAATTTAACACGATGCAGTTAAACTAGTTGCTTATTTACATTTTGCAGAAGTTCGCTGGTAGTTCAACTGCATTCAAATTTGTGTATTGACTGTAGTAGTTAATTATTTTTTATCATTTTGAGGTGTAATTAACAGCAGGAACTACCAACTACTTTTGGCCTTAAAACATTTTTTATTTTTATTTTTTTATAATCCCTTTGACCATATACCGCCTCCTCTCTCTCACTGCCTTCACTCTAATCCTTACTGGTGAAAATTATTCTGCTCCACTTCAGATGTCGACTGCTAATTGCCACACATTGGTAGTTACACCCACAGTGGTAAAGTGTATAGTGATTCTCTCCAACAGCAAACTGAAGGCATTGCTCATATGTGCATCATGTTAGGGAAATATGATTATGATGATTTCTTGATGATTTTTATACAAAGCTGTTTGAACAATGTTTTTGGAGTAATCATAGTTTTGCAGGATGCATTTATCTTTTGGGTAGCTTTTCTGTGGTTCAACTACTTTCAGTGCGAGGTAATTGGTAATTTGTACAATACTATATAACATTTATTTTTTATTTATTTTGGTTAATTGTATATGAATACATTTGAATTCATTATTTCATTCATTAAATCATTCATTTATTTCTCAACTCATTCATTAATATTTGCTTCCATTCCAGTCTTAGTGCTTGTGCTGACGTTGTTTCCAGAAGCAATTTGGAACTTTGTAGTGAGTGTTGCAACAGAGGAAAGACGATTTTTACACGCTTCAGCACTTGCCGGTCTCGTTCTGTGAGCTTGTGTGGCCTATCGCTTTGTAACTGATCTGTTGTTGCTCCTATACGTT
>CM045884.1:62866746-62874246 GCA_025169545.1 Anguilla japonica | reverse complement strand
CGCACCCACACCAACACAAAATCAAATAAATAAAACCCCTCATGGGTTCTGGGAAATACAACAGACTAAAGCAACAAAAACAATAAAAAGCAAAACTAAGCAATAGCTTTTCAGCTCTCCGCTCAAAGCTGGCCAGCTTTTCAGCTGCGGTTTCTTTTCTTTTTGTGCTTGGACTGACAAAACTCAAAACAGACTAAAGGAACACACCTTTAAGTACCTGGGCTGATTGGTTTTAATTCAACTCAGGTGCTTGTGCTCTCTCCGCCAGTCATCATTGCCGAGTCCAATCAACAGTATGTAGACTGAATTCTACATACTTGTATGCAAATTTAGCGCCACTAGAAGCTTCCTGGTGTAGTAGAACAGATTGCCAGATAGGTGACTGATTGCGTCTTTACAATAGTTTCTTTCTTTGCAAACACAAGCTAAAATGTTGTAATTAAATTTTTTCAGTTTCAGGTGGACTTTCAAAAGAACGCCACAATGCAGGCCCTCTAGTCCGAATGATCGTGACAGACCTGCAGCCCTTGTCTATAATTGAGGGCACTGGATTTCGGGAGTTTATGAGAGCACTGAATCCTGGCCATAGTATTCCAAAAGGGATATCTACTTTACGCTCAGAACTCCTACAGCTGCATGAATCAATAAAAACAGAGGTGAAAGCATTCCTCTACTCTGCGAATGATGTTGTCCTGACATCAGAGACGTGGAAAAGAGGAACAGAGTTCTATCAGACAGTAAGCTGCCATTTCATCGCCCACGACTGGGAGCTGAAATCCTACGTGCTGGAAACAAAAGACTTAACTGATAGAAATACAGGGGATGAAATTGTCAACCAACTGCAGACAATTTCAAAAGAGTGGGAAATTAGAGAAAAGGTCCATGCTGTGGTTATGAATGGGTCTAATGTGTTACCGCATAGTTCAGGTTGGACATACTTTCCTTGTTTTGCACATACTTTGGACCGTGTGTTCAAGGATGCTTTGAAAGGAGACCCGACCTGTGAAGCACTTCTGAAGAAGTGTCGACAAGTAGTGAGGTTCCTCCACCAGAACTGCAATGCCATAGGCAAGCTAAAGGATTCACTGCCTCCATATCAGCTAATGCTATCCGAGGAAACCAGTTGGAATTCTACATTCTATATGCTGGAGAAGCTCTCGCAGCAACACAATGCCATCAACGATATGCTCTCCCACAGTGGTGAGAAATCTCTCCTTTTAAATGATCATGAATTGTCAAAAATTAGCAACATTGTGTCTGCTCTTCAACTTTTCGAAGAAGCCGTAAATGGAATGTCACAACAGAAGTACGTCTCTGTTTCCTGGATTATTCCTGTGGCGAAACC
The DNA here is from genome assembly GCA_025169545.1 of Anguilla japonica. Lineage (NCBI taxonomy): Eukaryota > Metazoa > Chordata > Actinopteri > Anguilliformes > Anguillidae > Anguilla > Anguilla japonica. The sequence continues at coordinate 62,872,901 of CM045884.1, read as the reverse complement.
CCTAAAGGAAACACTGGGAATGCTGGCACAGAATGGGAACAAAGTAGCCCAACAGCTGGCAGGAAAGTTCGCAAACCGAGTTACAGATATAGAAAATAACTATAAACTGGCAGCTAGCACAACTTTGGATGCAAGATTTAAAAACGTCCTTCTGAGAAGAAAACGATTGCTCGATGAAATACTCAATCCCGGCAAGGCAGGCCAATCAACGTGCACTAATCCCGTCTCTCCAAACAATTGCCCTGGTGGATTGTGGATACGGTCTGAGTGTGAAGACGAATTACGCAGATACGCCCTGGAAAAGGCAATTTCAAGGGACTCGAACCCCCTGTTCTGGTGGAGGCCCCAAAATGAGGAATTTCCAAATCTCCAGAGAGCGGCTCGCAGGTACCTTGGGATCGTCTCCACGTGCGCCCCCACCATGCGAGCTTTCTCCAGGGCTGGCGAGGTCTACAGTCTTCAGCGTCTTCACCTAGAGCTGGAGACCATCAACGTGATGCTGTTCCTTAACGGCAACTGCATTTTCCCCAAAAACACATGATCAAAACATAAATGTATTTCTAAAATATATACTTCTCATTATAGAATACATAAAACCCTAGTCACTAAGCTCTGCAAATCCATTTTATTTGAAGTGATGTGAGAGTCAGATTTAAGAAATGGAGGCCAAAGCACACCTATTGCATCATCACCAAGCTTTACGTGATTGTCTAATTTAGCAAAGATTTTCTGTTTTTAATTCTGACCCAGTTTCATGTTGACTATCATCACCTCCATTCATGGGTATGTGCGCTGGGATATTTACAGTGTTGGGGAGTAATTTAACAGTTAAAAATTTGCAGTTAAACTTGTTGCTTATTTATATTTTACAGAAGTTCGCTGGTATGTCAACTACATTCAAATTAGTGTATTGGCTGTAGTAGTTAATTTAGTTAATTACTTTTTTTTTTTTTTTTTTTTAATCATTTTGAGGTATAATTATAACAGCAGGAACTACCAACTACTTCTGGCCCTAAAAAATATGTTTGTTTTTTTTGTTTTTATTCCAAATCCCTTTGACCAAATACCGCCTCCTTTTTCTCACTCCTTTCCACTCCTGACTGGTGAGAATTACTCTGCTCCACTTCAGATGCCGACTGCCAATTGCCACACATTGCTAGTTACACCCACAGTGGTAAAGTGTGATTCACCCCAAGGGCAAACTAAAGGCATTGCTCATATGCGCATCATGTTAGGGAAATATGATTATGATGATTTTTTGATAATTTTTATACAAAGAGGTTTGAACAATGCTTTTGGAGTAATCATAGTTTTGCAGGATACATTTATCTTTAGGGTAGCTTTTCTGTGGTTCAACTACTTTCAGTGCGAGGTAATTGGTAGTTTGTACAATACTATATAACATGTATTTTTTCATTTATTTTGGTTAATTGTTTATGAATACATTTGAATGCATTGTTTCATTAATTAAATCATCCATTCATTCATTAATTTCTTAATTCATTCATTAATTATTGCTTCCATTCTAGTCTCATTGTCTAAAACATTATGTGTGCACTTTTGTAAGACTACAGTGCCTGCTAAATGCTTATTCATTTAGTAATGACCCTTTATCTATGCAGTGAGGTCCTACTGAGATCAGTTCCCAAAATTGTTAGACTTAATTTACATATTATTTCTTAGGATGTGCTGTATTTTGTCATGAACCTCAAAAGGACTTAGAAGGTGTTCTGCATGTGAGCTGAAATCACTAATTTTAAATGCTGTCTAGGGCCTGAAGATTATTGCATTTTATTGAATAAACTTTTCTATTATTTCCTGAATTATACCATTCTTTATCAGTCAACTTACACATTGATTTTCACAAGAAGAATCCTTGATTTGTTAAAATGCACAGACCAATTTGAGTCCAAAAAAATCCCAAAAAAGTAATTTTACAGACATTACTGCCAACTGCACGCATCCACATCTGTAGCTACTGTCTGTCTCTGGCTTCCACCAAATGTCCATCCCATGTTGCAAGGATGTGAAAATTTGTTTGTGATTTGACCAACTAAACAGACTATTTGCACTTAATTTGAATTCAGATAAACTTATTGTGCCTTTTAAATAATACCAATCAGGGGAATTTGTTTCAAAACAGTGTGAAATACCACTGATGAAAGGCCAGTGGTATTTCACACTTCAGAAATGGCCACTAGATGACAGTAGATAGCAGTCGTAAACAAGATTTTAAAAATCCCTCTAGTTTGAAGAATGCACAGTAGAATAAACTTGTGGACGGATTGGCCTTTTATCACATTTTCCACAGAATGCCTTGATTTTTAATAATATTGGGCCCCGAGGTCATTAAAAAAAACCCGCTCTTTGAATGTTCCACTCAATCATATTAACACACAGAGTCCGTCAGAAAGACGCAAACAGACTTCCCTAACCCAGCGAACGAAGAGGGCGAACACCAGATGGAGGAGGCCGAATGAGTCCGTTCGTCTCCGAGAGAAAAAAATATCGTAGTAAAACGGCGGGGAGGTGAGCTGACAAATGCCCCGCACCCCGTTAGAATCCGCACACAGTCAGAGGGCAGCCTGGGTCCTCCGAAAGAACGCCGTATCCCAACGGCACAAGCACCGGAGACCCGTCCCGCCTTCTGTCTCTGTCTCCCGCCGTAGCGGCCATCATTTACACGAGTCCAGAGATTTAAGCCTCGCCTGCCAAGAGAGAGGGCTTTAGCTGTTCCCTAATATCCATAAATGGACCCTCCGCTGTGGAGCTGTCATTCTAGGCCAGAAGCCGGTCAAACTCACCCTGTACACCTCAGCAAACCCTGGAGCTAAACGGATCTCTTCGACTGACTTTCCACTCTGCCCTGTTTAGCGAATGGCCCTTATTCGGGGTGGGTTGGGTAGTTTTCAAATTTTGAAATTTGATGTATTTTTTTAATGCAACACATTCAGCCGACCACTCACAGAAGCAGGTCAGGCGAAGCACGTTTCCCAGGGATACGACTCAAGCTGAATGGTCAGCAAAATGGAAGACGCGATCGATCAGAAATCAGTCTGCAGCTCATTTACATTCGACTTATATGTGAAGAAAGTCCAGGTGACCGCATCATCAAGGCTCTCCAGACACAGAGGAAAGACTGATTTTTAGCTGGTGTTCGGAGGGTTTTTGGCAAATAAGGTAGAGCTCCTTCTCTATAAGTTTTTGGCAAATGAGGTAGAGGTACTTCTCAAGAGGCTTCTCACTGCATTCCTTCTCATTAAGCACCAAGTCTTCATTTCACCCTCATTTCCACTGACATAAAATGTTCCGCTTTGTGCCCGATTAGCTCTAAAAATGACCAAGTTTCTCACCAAGCAAGCACATGGGGGAGACAGAGTTTTAGAGGAGGGGGGCTGTGCGATGTAGAGGAGGGGACGGGGTGTGGAGGGGGGGTCGGGGGTACGGGGCAATGAACAGAGACACTCATTATACTCCCGCCCGCTGTCCCAGAATCCTGCCCTCCCCCCTCTGAGTGCTGTATGTGTGTTCATCTGGCAGGTTGTCTAATGCTTTCCACATTTCTTCATTACCTCTTGGACACAGCACAAGCCCAGTCCAGGAATTTGGCGGGAAGTGCCAAAGAGATCCAAGACCTCCCTCTACTGGTAAAGTGGAGAAACAACAAGGAGTCGTCGTTGGGGGAGGACCAATGCCAACAATAACAACGGCATGTGGAAGAAAGCCAAAAGGCTTGACTGTTAGATTGCTGATTTAAAAAATATATATATACAAAAATATCTGAAAAAAATTGTCTGGGGGACCTGTCCAAGTTGAACGTCTTACTGCACACACAGTCCAGGAGTGAGGTCAGAGGTACCGTGGAAACACTATGGAACCACGTAGAGCATGTGACTGACTGAATTCCAGTTATGTCATAACCAATGTTTTGTCTTTTGCACCAATGACCTTGCATCTTGCGAGGGTACTAGGTTCCGCGGTGTGGAGTCCGCCCAGTTTGATGCCAGACCCTATGCCATGATGACTGTGCCTGGTAGCTGTGCAGGGTGGCACCTTATTGCTAGTTGTATCAGCCAGAAAGTGAGTGATTCGATCAGCCAATAGGTGCTCTCATTAGCATGCATCTATTCGACAGCCTGCCTGTATCAGCCGTGCACAGTGCACGCTCCATGTTCGCAATGACTGTGAAGCTCATATGGCAGCCTGCACTGTAAAAAAACACTGGAGAATTCATGAAGGGCTTTGTAAGCAATGAAATGAGTCTAGAATTGCCATTGAAAAAGAATATGAGGGAAGGTTAAAAATGGTTAAAAATTGGCTACAAGTAATATTGATTGATTGATTGATAATATCACGTGAATGTAGGACTGTGTTATCAGTACTGCTGTTCGGCCACCCACAGGTCATGGCTAGGCAGTCCCCCATAATGGAGGACTGCTGTCTGTAGGGCTTGCGTTGTTCTGAGGTAAACTGGGTGTTGAGAAATACAGGCTGTGTCTCCATGAGGTAAGTCAGGAGGCATGCTTGTTTGTGGACGTGGCTTGGACAGGTGCTGCTGGTTAGTCAGTGGTTGAGGGAAGGAAAACACCCATTAGTCACATCAGCCTAGTTTTTCCCATAATTCTGCAGGGCTTGAGCCCCGCTGTAAACAGGACTGAGTCAACAAACAGGCTTCTGGAAACTGTGGGAACAAAGGGCATATGTTTTCAGCCAGTAAAGGGTGTGTCTGATATCCGACAGAAAACTGCAACTTCATAGTGACCAAAGAAATGTGACTTTCAATTTCGTCAAAAGATGAATATAGAGCAGTAGTTAAACCATTCAAGGATCATTCAAGGATTACCATAATTAATAATTTAAAAAATTAATAAAATACTAAAATAGGTATAAGAGTAGGCCAGGAACCAACTGATTTTTATCCCAATCATGATGCCTCCTCTTCATTTTATATGAACGGGATCCTGACATTTGACATCATCCTTCTACACAAGTAGAATTGGGAGTTTCCACCCACCTCCTGAAATCCGATATGTCAAACAGGTTCACTCTGGGAAAGAAACAATAATTACTTTCACTTCATCACAACTGAAACCAGAGGTGCATATTTAAATGCACAAATGCAGTCTGGAGGGCAAACCAGGAAGCAGCACGGGAGAGATCCATCACTCAGCAGGTAAGTGCAGAAAATAATGAAATCAATGTTGTTCTGACACTTATTTTTTAGCGGCGATTTATCTTCAATCTATTTTAGATTTGAAAGCGGTGTTAGTTTGCACTGTGATTTCTAACAAGGAACTAGCATAGGCACTTCGGATTCAATGATCACTGAACTACATTACATACACAGTACAAACAAAACAGATGTAAACGTTTGTAAACATGCTAGAAACATTTATAAATTTGGCAGAATTTTGCCGCAGGTTGATACTGAAACTCTTTTCAACTAACTGGTAAGAGTAAATTTTTAATTCTACCAAAGAAATCATTTCTTGGATCAACATGTGCCGAAGACAGCACATATTTCTACCGTTCTTAAGTCACTGCTTAGGTTACAAGTTAGTTTTATAACAGGTTTCGAAGTTTATTGTTTTTTTTTTAAACGTGACCTTAAAGTTCTTAATGGATTGCCATTTGAACACACATTGTACACTGTAAAAAATAAATAAAGATACTGTAAAAAAAAAAAAAAATAAATAAAAGTGTAGTCAATAGGAACACTAAGTCATTACATCACTTTACAATAATTTAGCAGAAACTCTTATCCAGAGCATCGCACAGAAGTGAAGAGCATTTTTTACTGGATCGGCAGCCGATCAGAACTATTTATTACTCAGAAACTGCCAGTACGGACTCATCCTCTTGGGTGTGTACATTCAGTTTAGACAAAAAAAAAAAAAAAAGAATACAGAGCTGCAGGACAGCCAGACATTTTTTCAAAAAGAACAAAAAATTGAGACAGGTATTTGAATATGCAAGGACATTTTTAGATCAGCCAATGACATTTTCTCTTCAACACAAAAACAACAAAAAAAATAATTCCAGTGAATGCAATCCTGACAACTGGAGTAATCCTTCAATAAAAAACCCCACTTCCAGTTCCTCACAAATAAAACTAGACTGTTGTTTAAAAGGCAGAAGTTTGGAAAGCAAGTTCC
>CM045884.1:62856746-62864246 GCA_025169545.1 Anguilla japonica | reverse complement strand
GCTATTATTTGCTTCTGATACCACGATCTACCACAAGAGGTATGACAGAATTTATTTGTGGTTAGGCAGTCATTACTGTGTCACGTACCAGTGTGCACAGTTGTTTGCCCATGGAGAGAAAGAGAGAGAGCGCACCCACACCAACACAAAATCAAATAAATAAAACCCTTCATGGGTTCTGGAAATGCAACAGACTAAAGCAACAAAAACAATAAAAAGCAAAACTAAGCAATAGCTTTTCAGCTCTCCGCTCAAAGCTGGCCAGCTTTTCAGCTGCGGTTTCTTTTCTTTTTGTGCTTGGACTGACAAAACTCAGACTCAAAACAGACTAAAGGAAACACACCTTTAAGTACCTGGGCTGATTGGTTTTAATTCAACTCAGGTGCTTGTGCTCTCTCCGCCAGTCATCATTGCCGAGTCCAATCAACAGTATGTAGACTGAATTCTACATACTTGTATGCAAATTTAGCGCCACTAGAAGCTTCTGGTGTAGAATAGTAGAACAGATTGCCAGATAGGTGACTGATTGCGTCTTTACAATAGTTTCTTTTTTCTTTGCAAACACAAGCTAAAATGTTGTAATTAAATTTTTTCAGTTTCAGGTGGACTTTCAAAAGAACGCCACAATGCAAGCCCTCTAGTCCGAATGATCGTGACAGACCTGCAGCCCTTGTCTATAATTGAGGGCACTGGATTTCGGGAGTTTATGAGAGCACTGAATCCTGGCCGTAGTATTCCAAAAGGGATATCTACTTTACGCTCAGAACTCCTACAGCTGCATGAATCAGTAAAAACAGAGGTGAAAGCATCCCTCTACTCTGCAAACAATGTTGTCCTGACATCAGAGACGTGGAAAAGAGGAACAGAGTCCTATCAGACAGTAAGCTGCCATTTCATCGCCCACGACTGGGAGCTGAAATCCTATGTGCTGGAAACAAAAGACTTAACTGATAGAAATACAGGGGATGAAATTGTCAACCAACTGCAGACAATTTCAAAAGAGTGGGAAATTAGAGAAAAGGTCCATGCTGTGGTTATGAATGGGCCTAATGTGTTACCGCATAGTTCAGGTTGGACATACTTTCCTTGTTTTGCACATACTTTGGACCGTGTGTTCAAGGATGCGTTGAAGGGCGTCCCGGCCTGTGAAGCACTTCTGAAGAAGTGTCGACAAGTAGTGAGGTTCCTCCACCAGAACTGCAATGCCACAGGCAAGCTAAAGGATTCACTGCCTCCATATGAGCTAATGCTATCCGAGGAAACCAGGTGGAATTCTACATTCTACATGCTGGAGAAGCTCTTGCAGCAACACAATGCTATCAACAATATGCTCTCCCACAGTGGTGAGAAATCTCTCCTTCTAAATGATCGCGAACTGTCAATAATTAGCAACATTGTGTCTGCTCTTCAACTTTTCGAACAAGCCATAAATGGAATGTCACAACAGATGTACGTTTCCGTTTCCTGGATTATTCCCGTGGCGAAACTCCTAAAGGAAAAACTGGGAATGCTGGCACGGAACGGGAACAAAGTAGCAGAACAGCTGGCAGGAAAGTTCGCAAAACGAGTTACAGATATAGAAAATAACTATAAACTGGCAGCTAGCACAACTTTGGATGCAAGATTTAAAAACGTCCTTCTGTCTCCCGATGCTAGTACAGACCAGAGGAGAAGAAAACGATTGCTCGATGAAATACTCAATCCCGGCAAGGCAGGCCAATCAACGTGCACTAATCCCGTCTCTCCAAACGATTGCCCTGGTGGATTGTGGGAAGGGTCTGAATGTGAAGAAGAATTGCGCAGATACGCCCTCAAAGAGGCAATCCCACGGGACTGGAACCCCCTGTTCTGGTGGAGGTTGCAAAATGAGGAGTTCCCAATTCTCCAGAGAGCAGCTCGGAGGTACCTTGGGATCGTCTCCACGTGCGCCCCCACCGTGCGAGCTTTCTCCAGGGCTGGCGAGGTCTACAGTCTTCAGCGGCTTCGCCTAGAGCTGGAGACTATCAACGTGATGCTGTTCCTTAACGGAAACTATATTTTCTCCAAAAGAAATTGATTAGATCAAAGATATATTTGTAAAATGTATTTCCCATCATGGAATCCATGAAACCCTAGTCACTAAGCTCTGCAAATCCATTTTATTTCAAGTGATGTGAGAGTCAGATTTAAGAAATGGAGGCCAAAGCACACCTATTGCATCATCACTAAGTTTTATGTGATTGTCTAATTTTAGCAAAGATTCTCTGTTTTTAATTCTGGCCCAGTTTCATGTTGACTGTCATCTCTTCCCTTCATGGGTATGTGCGCTGGGATATGTACAGCGTTGGGGGCAATTTAACAGGGTGCGGTTAAACTTGTTGCTTATTTACATTTTGTAGAAGTTCGCTGGTAGGTCAACTACATTCAAATTTGTGTATCCTATTGGCTGTAGTAGTTAATTATATTTTTATCATGTTGAGGTGTAATTAACAGCAGGAACTACCAACTACTTTTGGCCTTAAAACATTTTTTATTTTTATTTTTTATAATCCCTTTGACCAAATACCGCCTCCTCTCTCTCACTGCCTTCACTCTAATCCTTACCGGTGAAAATTACTCTGCTCCACTTCAGATGTCGACTGCTAATTGCCACACATTGGTAGTTACACCCACAGTGGTAAAGTGTATAGTGATTCTCTCCAAGGGCAAACTGAAGGCATTGCTCATATGTGCATCATGTTAGGGAAATATGATTATGATGATTTTTTGATCATTTTTATACAAAGAGGTTTGAACAATGCTTTTGGAGTTGTCGTAGTTTTGCAGGATACATTTCTCTTTAGGATAGCTTTTCTTTGGTTCAAATACCTTTAGTGCGAGGTAATTGGTAGTTTGTACAATACGATATAACGTGTATTTTTTCATTCATTTTGGTTAATCGTTTATGAATACATTTCAAAGCATTGTTTCGTTAATTCAATCATTCATTCATTACTTTTGTAAGAGTGCAGCACCTGCTAAATGCTTATTCACTTTGTAATGACCCTTTATCTATGCAGCGAGGTCCTACTGAGATCAGTTCCCAAAATTGTTGGATTTGATTTACATATCGTTTCATAGGATGTGCTGTATTATTTCATGAACCTCAAAAGGAGAAGGTGTTCTGCGTGTCATCTGAAATCACTGATTTTAAATGCTGTCTTGGGCCTGAGGGTTATTGTATTTTATTGAATAAACTTTTCTATTATTTCCTGAATTTTACCATTCTTTATCAGTTACTTACACATTGATTTTCGCAATAAGAATCCCTCATTTGTTAAAATGCAAAGACCAATTTGAGCCCAAAAAATCCCAAAACGGTAATTTTACAGACATTACTGCCAACTGCGTGCATCCACATCTGTAGCTACTGTCTGTCTCTGGCTTCCACCAAATGTCCATCCCGTGTTGTAAGGATGTGAAAATGTGTTTGTGATTTGACCAACTAAACAGGCTATTTGCATTTAGTTTGAATTCAGAAAATCTTCTTGTGTCTTTTAAATAATACCAATCAGGGGAATTTGTTTCAAAACACTGATGAAAGGCTAGTGGTATCACACTCTTCAGAAATGGCCACTAGATGACAGTAGATAGCAGTCGTAAGCAAGATCAAAAAATCCCTCTAGTTTGAAGAATGCAATGCTCTCTCTCTCACACACACACCACACTCTCACTCTCTCACACTATCTCACTCACTCACTCACACACACATATACACACACAGATTAACACAGATTAGAGAGAGCTGTACAGAGCACCATATTAGCACCAGAGAGGGAAACTAAAGCAGAGAATCACTGCACACCTTCTGTTCCCCTCTGCCTCTCACTTCAGCCTCTCTCCTTAGTGTCTTTTTTCCCAGCTTACCATGCCTCCTCCTCCTCAGACTCATCCTCTACTCTGAAAGCTTCTTTCAGCACCTCATGCCTCAGGGTCTCCTTCCCACTGACCTCTGCCATTTTCGGTAAGGTTCATGGTTTGCCAATTCACCAAAACTAGATTGTCAGATAGTGAACCGTGATTCATCACTCCAGAGATCACGTTTCCACTGCTCCAGAGTGGCGATTGTGCTTCACACAACTTCAGCCAAGTTAGGCTTAGGCTTATATACGGCTGCTCGACCATGGAAACCCATTTCATAAAGCTCTTGACGAACAGTTCTTGTGCTGACGTTGTTTCCAGAGGTCATTTGGAACTTTGTAGTGAGTTTTGCAACCGAGGAAATACGATTTTTACACGCTACACGCTTCAGCACTTGCCGGTCTCGTTCTGTGAGCTTGTGTGGCCTATCGCTTTGTGACTGATCTATTGTTGCTCCTATACGTTTCCACTTCACAATAACAGCACTTACAGCTGACTGGAGCAGCTCTAGCAGGGCAGAAATTTGATGAACTGACTTGTTGGAAAGGTGGCATCCTATGACAGAGCCACATTGAAAGTCACTGAGCACTTTAGTATGACCCGTTCTACTGCCAGTGTTTGTCAATGGAGATTGCAAGGCTGTATGTTTGATAAGATGCACATAAATTTGGTGTGACTAAACCAGACAAAACCACTAATAAGAAGGGGTGTCCACTTCTTCATCCCCAAACAAAAAACAAAAAATTAAAAATAAGAATAATTTTAAATGAAAGGGATCCCGACGTCTGACATGTCATCCTTCAATGCAAAGCTGAGTCTCCACCCACCTTCGGAATCTGGTACAATCCGGTTGACTCAGGGACAGGCACAATAATTACTTTCACTTCATCACAACTGAAACCAGACTGTATGCTTGATGTCATGCACATTTTAGCAATGGGTGGACTTGAAACTAAGAAAACAACATGTAAGTCACTTCTGTGTTCAGTTAAAATTCAAAATAAAAATGTATTTTAAGATTTCCGAGTAGCATGTAAATTTTGTATTTCAGCCATATCATAAATATTCAAAGAGACACAATTGGCAGCATCACAAGTGAAGTTTCAAAAAGTCATGGAATAGCAGTAAACCTACCTAAGAGGAAATATTCCGTGGAAGGATACAAAAAGAGTAAAGTTACATCAACTGGTATCAGGCACATCGTAAGAGGACTGCTGAGAAAACCCCTCATATTACTGCCAAAAGCTTACAGGATGACCTTTTGAAGGCTGGAACAAAGGTTTCAGTACAGACGATAAAAGGATACTGAACAAGCAAGGCCTTCAGGGCCGGACACCTCGCCGCACTCCACTCTTAGCCAGTAAGAATATGAAAAATCGACTTGAATGTCCAAGACGTCATTTGGTTAAGTATACAGAGTTTTGGGAGAATATTTTATGGAGTGAGGAGACAAAACTGGAATTGTTTAGACGCATGGATAAGTGGTATGTCTGGCGCAAGAAAGGTGCAGCTTATGACAAGAAGAACCCATCCCCATAGTCAAGTATGGAGGTGCGTCAGTTCTTCTGTGGGGGTGTTTTGCTGTTCCTGGTACTGGCAATCTTCAGTGTGTAACTGGCACCATGGATTCCTTGAAATACCAGGCCATTCTGGGGAAGAATGTGATGGCCTCAGTGCATAAGCTGAAGCTTGGTGATCATTAGAATCATTAGAATTTCCAGCAAGACAATGATCCCAAGCATACATCCAAGTCAACCAAAGCTTGGTTCAGGGAACGATCTTGGAATGTCCTTGACTGGCCTTCTCAGTCCCCAGATTTAAATCCCATTGAAAATCTTTGGTGGGATTTTAAGAAAGCAGTGGCATCATGAAAACCAAAGAATATCAGTGAACTTGAAGCATTTGCACAAGAAGAATGGGCCAAGATTCCAAAAGAGAGGTGCTTGTGAGCACTTATAGGAAGCGTTTATTGGAAGTTATAAAAGCTGAAGAATGTTCCAGAAAGTACAACTGTTTTCATGAACCTTCCAGCTGCAACGGAGGTTCCATATACCTCCTGATATCCGACAGAAAACTGCAACTTCATGGTGACCAAAGAAATGTGACTTTCAATTTTGTCAAAAGATGAATATAGAGCAGTAGTTAAACCATTAAAGGATCATTCAAGGATTACCAGAATTAATGATAAAAAAATTCATAATATTTTAAAATAGGGATAATAGTAGGCCATGAACCGATCAGATTTTTATACCAATCATGATGCCTCCTCTTCATTTTAAATGAAAGGGATCTTGACATTTGACATCATCCTTCTACACAAAGTAGAGTTTCCACCCACCTCCTTAAATCCGGTATGACAACCAGGTTCATTCTGGGAAAGAAACAATAATTACTTTCACTTCATCAAAATTGAAACCAGAGGAGCATATTTAAATGCACTAATGCAGTCTGGAGAGCAAACCAAGAAGCAGCACGGGAGAGATCCATCAACCAGTAGGTCAGTGCAGAAAATAATCAAATCAATGTTGTTCTGACACTTATTTCTTGACGCTTTGCATTTATGAATATTTTAGATTTGAAAGCAGTGTGGTCTTGTACTGTGATTTCTAATAAGGAACTAGTGTAGACACTTCAGATTCAATGATCACTGAACTACTGTACATTACATACACAATACAAACAGAACAGATGTAAACATTGGTAAACGTGCTAGAAAAATATTTATATTTGGCTGATTTCTGCCACAGACTGATACTGAAAATCTTTCCAACTAGCTGGTAAGAGTACATTCTTTATTCTACCAAAGAAATCAGTTCTTGGATCAACATCCAAGACAGCACAGATTTCTCCCTTTCTTAAGTCACTGCCTTGGTTACAAGTCAGTTTTAGAACAGGTTTCAAAGTTCTTTTTTATTTTTAAATGCGACCTTAAAGTTCTTAATGGATCGGCATTTGAACACACATTGTACACTGTAAAAAATAAATAAATAAAAGTGTAGTCAATAGGAACCTTAAGTCATTACATCACTTTACAATAATTTAGCAGAAACTCTTATCCAGAGCATCGCACAGAAGTGGAGAGCATTTTTTACTGCATCATCAGCAGATCATAACTATTTATTACTCAGAAACTGCCAGTACGGACTCGTCCTCTTCGGTGTGTACATTCAGTTTAGACAAAAAATATATATATATAAAAAGAATACAGAGCTGCAGGACAGCCAGAAATCTTTCCAAAAAGAACAAAAAAATTTAGACAGGTATTTGAATATGCAAAAACATTTTTATATCAGCCAATGACATTTTCTCTTCAATACAAAAATTTAAAAAAAATAATTCCAGTAAAGGGAATCCTGACAACTGGAGTAATCCTTCAATGCAAAAAAAAATGAGGTTCCACCCATCTTCTGAAAACCAGTAATACAAAGCGACTATGTGACAAGCACACCACTTGCAGTTCCTCACAAATAAAATTAGATTTGTTTAAAAGGCAGAAGTTTGGAAAGCAAGTTCCATCTTTTACTGTATTACTGGCTAAACAGAACTTTGAGATCTACTCAAAGTAAAGTCTTGTGTCGCCAATTCTGTACAACCTGGACAGGTGTATTTTTATTTATACAC
>CM045884.1:62684502-62856646 GCA_025169545.1 Anguilla japonica | reverse complement strand
GGTAATTTTACAGACATTACTGCCAACTGCGTGCATCCACATCTGTAGCTACTGTCTGTCTCTGGCTTCCACCAAATGTCCATCCTGTGTTGTAAGGATGTGAAAATGTGTTTGTGATTTGACCAACTAAACAGGCTATTTGCATTTAATTTGAATTCAGAAAATCTTCTTGTTCTTTTAAATAATACCAAGCAGGGGAATTTGTTTCAAAACACTGATGAAAGGCCAGTGGTATCACACTCTTCAGAAATGGCCACTAGATGACAGTAGATAGCAGTTGTAAGCAAGATCAAAAAATCCCTCTTGTTTGAAGAATGCAATGCTCTCTCTCTCACACACACACACACTCACACTCTCACTCATTCACTCACACACACACATACACACACAGATTAACACAGATTAGAGAGAGCTGTACAGAGCACGATATAAGCACCAGGGAGAGGAAAACTAAAGCAGAGAATCACTGCACACCTTCTGTTCCCCTCTGCCTCTCACTTCAGCCTCTCTCCTTAGTGTCTTTTTTCCCAGCATGCCACGCTCCTCTTCCTCAGACTCATCCTCTACTCTGAAAGCTTCTTTCAGCACCTCATGCCTCAGGGTCTCCTTCCCACAGACCTCTGCCGTTTTCGGTAAGGTTCATCGTTTGCCAATTCACCAAAACTAGATTGTCAGATAGTGAAGCGTGATTCATCACTCCAGAGAACACGTTTCCACTGCTCCAGAGTGGCGATTGTGCTTCACACAACTTCAGCCAAGTTAGGCTTAGGCTCATGTACGGCTGCTTGACCATGGAAACCCATTTCATAAAGCTCTTGACGAACAGTTCTTGTGCTGACGTTGTTTCCAGAGGTCATTTGGAACTTTGTAGTGAGTTTTGCAACCGAGGAAAGACGATTTATACACGCTACACGCTTCAGCACTTGCCGGTCTCGTTCTGTGAGCTTGTGTGGCCTATCGCTTTGTGACTGATCTGTTGTTGCTCCTATACGTTTCCACTTCACAATAACAGCTTACAGCTGACTGGAGCAGCTCTAGCAGGGCAGAAATTTGATGAACTGACTTGTTGGAAAGGTGGCATCCTATGACAGAGCCACATTGAAAGTCACTGAGCACTTTAGTATGACCCGTTCTACTGCCAGTGTTTGTCAATGGAGATTGCAAGGCTGTATGTTTGATAAGATGCACCTCAATGGGTGTGGCTACACCAGACAAAACCACTAATGAGAAGGGGTGTCCACTTCTTCATCCCCAAACAAAAAACAAAAAATTAAAAATAAGAATAATTTTAAATGAAAGGGATCCTGACGTCTGACATGTCATCCTTCAATGCAAAGCTGAGTTTCCACCCACCTTTGGAATCTGATACAATCCGGTTGACTCAGGGACAGGCACAATAATTACTTTCACTTCATCACAACTGAAACCAGACTGTATGCTTGATGTCATGCACATTTTAGCAATGGGTGGACTTGAAACTAAAAAAACAACATGTAAGTCACTTGTGTGTTCTGTTAAAATTCAAAATAAAAATGTATTTTTTAAGATTTCCGAGTAGCATGTAAATTCTGTATTTCAGCCATATCATAAATATTCAACCCCCATTCAATATCACCATTTTTTAAATATTTGCTGGTCTGTAGAGTGACTAAATTTTGTGGAAACACACTTGAGCCCTTAGGAAATCTATAACGATACTGTTTGCTTCACCTGTGATAAACATATAAATCCCACCGATGCACTTCTTCACATCAATTTAAAGCTGACTAGCAAACATGCCAAAGACAAAGCAGCTCTCTCAAAAGTTAAGAGAAGAAATTATTCCATTGCATAAAAAAGGCAATGGATACAAAAAGATCTCCAAGATATTGAAAGTTCAAAGAGACACAATTGGCAGCATCACAAGGAAGTTTAAAAGTCATGGAATAGCAGTAAAGCTACCTGGACGTGGAAGGAGGAGTAAAGTTACATCAACTGGTATCAGGCACATCGTAAGAACTGCTGAGAAAACCTCTCATATTACTGCCAAAGGCTTACAGGATGACCTTTCGAAAGCTGGAACAAAAGTATCAGTACAGACGATAAAAAGGATACTGAACGAGCAAGGCCTTCATGGCCGGACACCTCGCCGCACTCCACTCTTAGCCAGTAAGCATATGAAAAATCGACTTGAATATGCAAGGCGTCATTTGGATAAGTCTATGGAGTTTTGGGAGAATATTTTATGGAGTGACGAGACAAAACTGGAATTGTTTAGATCCTTGGATAAGTGGTATGTATGGTGTAATAAAGGTGCAGCTTATGACAAGAAGAACACCATCCCCATAGTCAAGTATGGAGGTGGGTCAGTTCTTCTGTGGGGGTGTTTTGCTGCTCCTGGTACTGGCAATCTTCAGCGTGTGACTGGCACCATGGATTCCTTGAAATACCAGGCCATTCTGGGGAAGAATGTGATGGCCTCAGTGCATAAGCTGAAGCTTGGTGAAAATTGGACTTTCCAGCAAGACAATGATCCCAAGCATACATCCAAGTCAACCAAAGCTTGGTTCAGGGAACGATCTTGGAATGTCCTTGACTGGCCTTCTCAGTCCCCAGATTTAAATCCCATTGAAAATCTTTGGTGGGATTTGAAGAAAGCAGTGGCATCATGAAAACCAAAGAATATTGGTGAACTTGAAGCATTTGCACAGGAAGAATGGGCCAAGGTTGCAAAAGAGAGGTGCTTGTGAGCACTTATAGGAAGCGTTTATTGGAAGTTATAAAGGCTAAAGGATGTTCCAGAAAGTACAACTGTTTTCATGAACCTTCCAGCTGCAACAGAGGTTCCATATACCTCCTGAAATCCGACAGAACACTGCAACTTCATGGTGACCAAAGAAATGTGACTTTCAATTTTGTTAGAAGATGAATATAGAGCAGTAGTTAAACCATTCAAGGATCATTCAAGGATTACCAGAATTAATGATTAAAAAATTAATAAAATTCAAAAATAGGGATAAGAGTAGGCCAGGAACCATCCGATTTTTATACCAATCATGATGCCTCCTCTTCATTTTATGAAAGGGATCTTGACATTTGACATCATCCTTCTACACGAAGTAGAGTTTCCACCCACCTCCTGAAATCCGGTGTGACAAACAGGTTCACTCTGGGAAAGAAACAATAATTACTTTCACTTCATCAAAATTGAAACCAGAGGAGCATATTTAAATGCACTAATGCAGTCTGGAGAGCAAACCAAGAAGCAGCACGGGAGAGATCCATCAACCAGTAGGTCAGTGCAGAAAATAATCAAATCAATGTTGTTCTGACACTTATTTCTTGACGCTTTGCATTTATGAATATTTTAGATTTGAAAGCAGTGTGATCTTGTACTGTGATTTCTAATAAGGAACTAGTGTAGACACTTCAGATTCAATGATCACTGAACTACTGTACATTACATACACAATACAAACAGAACAGATGTAAACATTGGTAAACGTGCTAGAAAAATATTTATATTTGGCTGATTTCTGCCACAGACTGATACTGAAAATCTTTCCAACTAGCTGGTAAGAGTACATTCTTTATTCTACCAAAGAAATCAGTTCTTGGATCAACATCCAAGACAGGACAGATTTCTTCCTTTCTTAAGTCACTGCCTTGGTTACAAGTCAGTTTTTTAAACAGGTTTCAAAGTTCTAGACTAGACTGTTGTTTAAAAGGCAGAAGTTTGGAAAGCAAGTTCCATCTTTTACTGTATTATTGGCCAAACAGAACTTTGAGATCTACTCAAAGTAAAGTCTTGTGTGCTCCAGTGGCCAATTCTGTACAACCTGGACAAGTGTATTTTTATTTATACACACAAAATGTGTGTGTGTGTGTGTGTGTGTGTGTGTGTGTGGTCCAGACCTTGGTCAAATACGTATTTGTCTCAGAATGCAAACCCCGCCTTATGATCATATTGGCAAGCTCAATTACACCAGGCAAGATCAACAGAGCACAGAAAAGAATCTTATTTTTTATTTTACATTAAATTACATTAGAATTATCACAAAGTATCACCAACAAGGCATATAGGTCATAGGTTCATTGAAAATTAATATGTGTAATGTTAATGTAACATAACTATTAAGTGTAATATTACACAGCCACGCATTGTATAACATTATCCAAAAAGAAATCCATTCATATCCAGTTATTTGATTCTGATGTATTTTAATAATTGCATTTAATTGTTTTGTCCACTGTGAACATTTTCTTTTCTGTCGTCACTGTGAATTTCTCTATGTATGAAATTCAAAGTTCTTGTATTTATTATTATTATTATTATTATTATTATTATTATTATTATTATTATTATTGTGTTGATGTTGTTGCTCACTTATTAAGCTGGAGCCCATTTCTGCAGTCTTGCCACTCACTAATCTGCTTGCAGGTGTTGAACACAAACAGCTAAACTGGACCTACTGAAATGAGTAATCAAAATTATGTCAGTAGTGAGTACTGTCATTTGCCCAAATTTATGAACACTTATGTGCTATGTAAATGTACTTAAACTAAAGCATAAATACATTTGTGGGGGACTTAATGTATTCATGTTACCTTGTAGAGGTCTGCCATTTATGAGGTCAGTATAGGACTGTTTTGAGTAATTTATTAACGTAACATTTTTCTATTTTTCTTGACTCTGTAGCATTGTAGAAGCAAGAAACCCACTGATAACAGAAACCCTTCTGTTTTAATTCAGATATAAATTGAACTGTCAACACTTGACTGTTATGTATTTGTTCATACCTGATGAGTGCTGACACTGTTACAGACAATGTAATGAGATAAAAGAAAATCACGCATTTCAGCATATGATTAAACAAAATCCAGTCACAAGCCAATAACTGTCTGTGACTAGATCCATATTTTTTAAATCATAAATACATACATATATATATATATATATATATATATATATATATATATATATATATATATATATATATATATATAGTATTGCTATTTCCTGATATAGTATGTGCAGGTCAACAACCATTTGTCTTTTTTATATGTTTGCCTTTCCCCATGGTAATGCATGTGAACTGGATTTCCATACGACTCACCTCATTTTCATACCCCAGTGTACCTGGAGCCCTTGGAAGGTCAGAACGCAGTTCCTTAGGGCTACTGAACTTAGAACGTTAGAATGTTAATGTAGATGCAATTTTACTTGATTTTACATGATGAATTTAGTTAATATATGAACATTTGTTGAATATCAAACTGAAGTAAAAACTTTTTATTTTTATTTCTACCTACGAAAACACTTAATAATGACTTGCTTCCAATACTTACTTCCTTCCAATAATTTGCTTAATTGCAATTAAAGCCCAAGGAGACTGTTTTGAGGAAAATCATGTCTCAGATTATGTTTAAGTGAAAGTCATCTTTTTGTGTTATTGCAGGTAGAAGTTGAAAACAAAAAAGTTTATACTTTGTTTTGTTACTTAGTAAATGTGCATGTGTTAACTTAATTTGTCTCTACTTAAGGATTTCTTTCTTTTTTTTTAACCACAGGTGGCCTAATATTTTTGGTCTGTATTATATATACTTCAGATAATTTGACACTGATTGGTAATGAAGCTTGATTGACAGTCATTGGTAATGAAGCTTGAAAACCCTGAGCAGGAATACATATTTACCTTTTTTAACCCTTTGAAGAGTGTGTTATCTGGAATGTTTCATCTAAAGTCAGTGTTCTAGAGCGCCACTGCTTTCAGTCACCAGCAGTGGTTGTTTTATCAACATTAGGATTTTCAGTTAAGAGCATTCTAATCACATATTTGAGATCTCACATCTTAATTTGATAGTCTCTGTTCTGAAGATAGAAATGGCTTGTGTTACAGTTAGTGGCGCAGCCAAGGAATTAGACTAGACTGGGCTTTTTGCAAAGCATTTTTGAATTCTCTTCTTGGTTTCTCCTGGGCTTGATTGATAGAAGTCTTCAAACGGGCAGGTTTACTTCAATTCAAGTGTTCTTAAACCTCTTCATTACTTCAGAAATACTAATAATTGGTATATGCAGTTTTTGCCAGCTATTTCCTGATATATTATGTGCAGGTCAACAACCATTTGTCTTTTTTATATGTTTGCCTTTCCCCATGGTAATGGATGTGAACTGGATTTACAGACGACTCACCTGATCCTCATACCCTAGTGAACGAGGATCCCTTGGAAGGTCAGAACGCAGTTCCTTAGGGCTACTGAACTTAGAACAGTAGAATGTTAACGCAGATGCAATTTTACTTGATTTAATATGAATAATTTAGTTAATATATGAACATTTGTTGAATAACAAACCAAAGTAAAAACTTTTTTTTTTCTATTTCTATCTACAAAAACACTTCATTATTACTTGCTTCCAATACTTACTTACTTCCAATCATTTGTATAATTGCAATTAAAGCCAAAGGAGACTATTTTGAGGAAAGTCCTGTCTCAGATTATGTTTAAGTAAAAGTCATATTTTTATGTTATTGCAGGTAGAAGTTGGAAAGAAAATAGTTTTTACTTTGCTTTGTTACTCAGTAAATGCGCATGTGTTAATGAATTTGTCTCTACCTAAGGTTTTTTTAAAAAAAAATTTAACCACAGGTGGCCTAATATTTTTGGCCTATATTATATATACTTCAGATAATTTTACACTCATTGGTAATGAAGCTTGAAAGCCCTGAGCAGGAATAAATATTTACCTTTTTTAACCCTTTGAAGAGTGGGTTATCTGGAATGTTTCATCAAAAGTCAGTGTTCTAGAGCTCCACTGCTTTCAGTCACCAGCAGTGGTTGTTTTATCAGCATTAGGATTTTCAGTTAAGAGCATTCTAATCACATAATTGAGATCTCACATCTTAATTTGACTGTCTCTGTTCTGAAGATAGTACTGGCTTGTGTTACAGTTAGTGGCGCAGCCTAGGAACTAGACTAGACTGGGCTTTTTGCAAAGCATTTTGAATTCTCTTCTTGGTATCTCCTTTCCATTCCAGAATTTGTGCTGATTTGATTTTGATTTATTTCACAGAAGGCAATGCTTCACTTGACGATTTTCTATTCACCAAAAGATTGTGTGAAAATAGCGAATGTAAACCAAAGAAATCGAGTAAGTCACATCCATATTACAAAAGTAATTGACAATTACGGTTCACATTTTATTGTAGAATGGGAGAATTGGTAATACAACCAAGCTCGATAACTGTTCAGTTGTGGCCCTAGGATTTTTGTTTCCCTCACAAGCAATCTTTGGCCCTCTGCTTTGGGGCTTGATTGATAGAAGTCTTCTAACAGCAGGTTTACTTCAATTCAAGTGTTCTTGAACCTCTTCATTACTTCAGAAATACTAGTAATTGGTATATGCAGTTTTTGCCAGCTATTTCCTGATATGGTGTGTGCAGGTCAACAACCATGTCTTTTTTATGTTTGCCTTTCCCCATGGTAATGGATGTGAACTGGATTTCCATACAACTCACCTCATTTTCAAACCCCAGGGAATCAGTGGCCCGCTGAGGGTCAGAACACAGTTCCTTAGGTCTACTGAACTTAGAACAATATAATGCTAATGCAGAAGCAGTTTTGCTTGATTTTACATTATGAATTTAGTTAATATATGAACATTTGATGAATAAAAAACCAAAGTAAAAACCTTTTTTCTATTTCTACCTACAAGAACACTTAATAATTACATGCTTCCAATACTTACTTACTTCCAATAATTTGTTTAATTGCAAGTAAAGCCAAAGGAGACTATTCTGAGGAAAGTCATTTCTCAGATTACCTTCATGTAAAAGTCATCTTTAAGTGTTGTTGCAGGTAGAAGTTGAAAACAAAAATTGTACTTGCTTTGTTACTCAGTAAATGCGCCTGTGTTAACTTAATTTGTCTCTACCTAAGGTTTTTTTTTTTTAACCACAGGTGGCCTAATATTTTTGGCCTGTATTATATATACTTCAGATAATTTGACACTCATTGGTAATAAAACTTGATTGACAGTCATTGGTAATGAAGCTTGAAAGCCCTGAGCAGGAATAAATATTTACCTTTTTTAACCCTTTGAAGAGTGGGCTATCTGGAATGTTTAATCAAAAGTCAGTGTTCTAGAGCTCCACTGCTTTCAGTCACCAGCAGTGGCTGTTTTATCAGCATTAGGATTTTCATTTAAGAGCATTCTAATCACGTATTTGTGATCTCACATCTTAATTTGATTGTCTCTGTTCTGTAGATAGTACTGGCTTGTGTTACAGTTAGTGGCGCAGCCAAGGAACTAGACTAGATTGGGCTTTTTTCAAAGCATTTTTGAACTCTCTTCTTGGTATCTCCTCTCCATTCCAGAATTTGTGCTGATTTGATTTTTATTTATTTCACAGAAGGCAATGCTTCACGTGGCCATTCACAAGGCCCCAAAAGAGTGCATCCAAAAGGCCCACGTAAACCAAAGAAATTGAGTAAGTCACATCCATATTACAAAAGTAATTGACAATTATTGTTCACATTTTATTGTAGAATGGGAGAATTGGTAATACAACCAAGCTTGATAACTGTTCTATTGTGGCCCTAGGATTTTTGTTTCCCTCACAAGCAATCTTTGGCCCTCTGCGTTGGGGCTTGATTGATAAAAGTCTTTTAACGGGCAGGTTTACTTCAATTCAACTATTCTTGGACCTCTTCATTACTTCAGAAATACTAGTAATTGGTATATGCAGTTTTTGCCAGCTATTGCCTGATATAGTATGTGCAGGTCAACAACCATTTGTCTTTTTTATGTTTGCCTTTCCCCATGGTAATGGATGTGAACTGGATTTCCATACGACTCACCTCATTTCCATACCCCAGTGAATGAGGATCTCTTGGAAGGTCAGAACACAGTTCCTTAGGACTACTGAACTTAGAATGTTAGAATGTCAATGCAGATGCAATTTTACTTGATATTACATGATGAATTTAGTTAATATACAAACATTTGTTGAAAAACAATCCAAAGTAAAAACTTTTTCTATTTCTACCTACAAAAACACTTAATAATTACTTGCTTCCAATACGTACTTACTTCCAATAATTTCTTTAATTGCAGGTAAAGCCAAAGGAGACTATTTTGAGAAAAGTCATGTCTCCAATTATATTTAAGTAATAATCATCTTTTTGTGTTATTGCAGGTTGAAGTTGAAAACAAAAAGTTTATTCTTTGCTTTGTCACTCAGTAAATGCGCATGTGTTAACTTAATTTGTCTCTACCTAAGGTTTTTATTTATTTATTTTAACCACAGGTAGCCCAATATTTTTGGCCTGTATTATATATACCTAAAATAATTTGACACTCATTGGTAATGAAGATTGAAAACCCTGAGCAGGAATAAATATTTACCTTTTTTAACCCTTTGATGAGTCTGTTTTCTGGAGTGTTTCATCAAAAGTCAGTGTTCTAGAGCTCCTCTGCTTTCAGTCACCAGCAGTGGTTGTTTTATCAGCTTTAGGATTTTCAGTTAAGAGCATTCTAATCACATATTTGAGATCTCACATCTTAATTTGATAGTCTCTGTTCTGAAGATAGTAGTGACTTGTGTTACAGTTAGTGGAGCAGCCATAGAACTAGACTAGACTGGGATTTTGCAAAGCATTTTAGAATTCTCTTCTTGGTTTCTCCTGGGCTTGATTGATAGAAGTCTTCTAATGGGCAGGTTTACTTCAATTCAAGTGTTATTAAACCTCTTCATTACTTCAGACATACTAGTAATTGGTATATGCAGTTTTTGCCAGCTATTACCTGATATATTATGTGCAGGTCAACAACCATTTGTCTTTTTTATATGTTTGCCTTTCCCCATGGTAATGGATGTGAACTGGATTTACAGACGACTCACCTGATCCTCATACCCCAGTGAACGAGGATCCCTTGGAAGGTCAGAACGCAGTTCCTTAGGGCTACTGAACTTAGAACAGTAGAATGTTAACGCAGATGCAATTTTACTTGATTTAATATGAATAATTTAGTTAATATATGAACATTTGTTGAATAACAAACCGAAGTAAAAACTTTTTTTTTCTATTTCTACCTACGAAAACACTTAACTATTACTTGCTTCCAATACTTACTTACTTCCAATAATTTGTTTAATTGCAATTAAAGCCAATTGAGACTATTTTGAGGAAAGTCATGTCTCAGATTATGTTTAAGTAAAAGTAATCTTTTTGTGTTATTGCAGGTAGAAGTTGAATACAAAACAGTTCATACTTAGCTTTGTTACTCATTAAATTCGCATGTGTTAATTAATTTGTCTCTACCTAAGGGTTTTTTTATTTATTTATTTTTTAACGACAGGTGGCCTAATATTTTTGGCCTGTATTATATATACTTCAGATAATTTGACACTGATTGGTAATAAAGCTTGATTGACAGTCATTGGTAATAAAACTTGATTGATAGTCATTGGTAATGAAGCTTGAAAGCCCTGAGCAGGAATAAATATTTACCTTTTTTAAACCTTTGAAGAGTGGGTTTTCTGGAATGTTTCATCTAACGTCAGTGTTCTAGAGCTCCACTGCTTTCAGTCACCAGCAGTGGTTGTTTTATCAGCATTAGGATTTTCAGTTAAGAGCATTCTAATCACATATTTGAGATCTCACATCTTAATTTGACTGTCTCTGTTCTGAAGATTGTAGTGGCTTGTGTTACAGTTAGTGCCACAGCAAAGGAACTAGAATAGATTGGGCTTTTTGCAAAGCATTTTTGAATTCTCTTCTTGGTTTCTCCTGGGCTTGATTGATAGAAGTCTTCAAACGGCAGGTTTACTTCAATTCAAGTGTTATTAAACCTCTTCATTACTTCAGCGATACTAGTAATTGGTATATGCAGTCTTTGCCAGCTATTTCCTGATATAGTATATGCAGGTCAACAACCATTTGTCTTTTTCATATGTTTGCCTTTCCCCATGGTAATGGATGTGAACTGGATTTCCATACGACTCACCTCATTTTCATACCCCAGTGGACCTGGAGTCCTTTGAAGGTCAGAACGCAGTTCCTTAGGACTACTGAACTTAGAACAATATAATGCTAATGCAGATGCAATTCTACTTGATTTTACATGATGAACTTAGTTAATATATGAACATTTGTTGAATAAAAACCAAAGTAAAAACTTTTTTTTTCTATTTATACCTACAAAAACACTTAATAATTACTTGCTTCCAATACTTACTTACTTCCAATAATTTGTTTAATTGTAATTAAAGCCAAAGGAGACTATTTTGAGGAAAGTCATGTCTCAGATTATGTTTAAGTAAAAGTCATCTTTTTGTGTTATTTCAGGTAGAAGTTGAAAACAAAAAAGTTTATACTTTGCTTTGTTACTTGGTAAATGCGTATGTGTGTAAGGTTGGAGCTAGTGAGCAACGTCAGAAGCGGACAATAAATCAAAAGGGATTCTAAAAGCTGACTGCGAACAGCAGTCAACCACTGAGCGAGGTAGGAGAAAGGAAAAGGAATAAACCCTGGCAAAAGACCAAACAAAAGGCAATCCTCAAAACAGGACGAAAGTCTCGTGACTGAGAACTAAACACAAAAACACTCCTAAGTAGGCTAAGTAAGATCTCTCAGCACACGTCTGAGACTTGCTGGAGATAACTCTTTCCACGGATAATTACTAAATTAGTGACCACTCGCAAGTGCCCCGGTTGCTACGTGTTTAGCTCCCATACCAGATAGCCATTGAGTAAGTCACATCAAGCTCTCTAAATACCTAGAGCGTTACCGGCTGCTTGTACAATGCAAGAGCACCAAGCAGAGGTAGTGAGGTCCCTATAAAGGGTAGACTCCAGGTGGCCCGAATCAGCAATTAGCAGGTACTGATTGAGCGAGGAGAATCTCCTCTGCTGCCACCCCGTGGCAGCACCACCGCAAGCACAGGCACATTACAATGTGTTAACTTAATTTGTCTCTACCTAAGGTTTTTTTATTTATTTATTTTTTCAACCACAGGTGGCCTAATATTTTTGGCCTGTATTATATATACTTCAGATAATTTGACACTCATTGGTAATAAAACTTGATTGACAGTCATTGGTAATGAAGCTTGAAAGCCCTGAGCAGGAATTAATGTTTTCCTTTTTTAACCCTTTGAAGAGTGGGTTATCTGGAATGTTTCATCAAAAGTCAGTGTTCTAGAGCTCCACTGCTTTCAGTCACCAGCAGTGGTTGTTTTATCAGCATTAGGATTTTCAGTTAAGAGCAATCTAATCACATATTTGTGATCTCACATCTTAATTTGACTGTCTCTGTTCTGAAGATGGTAGTGGCTTGTGCTACAGTTAGTGGCGCAGCCTAGGAACTAGACTAGACTGGGCTTTTTTCAAAGCATTTTTGAATTCTCTTCTTGGTTTCTCCTCTCCATTCCAGAATTTGTGCTGATTTGATTTTTATTTATTTCACAGAAGGCTATGCTTCAGGTGGCCATTCACACGGCGCCAAATGAGTGCCTGCAAAAGGCCCACGTAAATGAAAGAAGTGGAGTAAGTCACATCCATTTTCCAAAAGTAATTGACAATTACTACATTTTATTGTAGAATGGGAGAATTGGTAATGCAACCAATCTCTATAACTGTTCAGTTGTGGCCCTAGGATTTTTGTTTCCCTCACAAGCAATCTTTGGCCCTCTGCATTGGGGCTTAATTGATAGAAGTCTTCTAACGGGCAGGTTTACTTCAATTCAAGTGTTCTTAAACCTCTTCATTACTTCAGAAATACCGGAGTCCTTGGAAGGTCAGAACGCAGTTCCTTAGGACTCAGAAGAACTGAGAGGAACAGAATGTTAATGCAGATTTAATTTTGAATGATTTTATTTCATACGAATGTTTACTTGTGCCAATTTACTTGTTTTTGTTGGAGCAAATTTATGACAGAATATTGCTTTCCAATAAAATATAACTCCTTACCTAGGTTTTTTTTAAACGGTCATTTTTTCTAATTTCTATCAAGAGTACCCTTTAGGACACTCCTAAAATGTTTAACACAGAAATAATTACAGTGTTGGGGAGTAATTTAACAGTTAAAAATTTGCAGTTAAACTAGTTGCTTATTTACATTTTGCAGAAGTTCGCTAGTAGTTCAACTACATACAAATTTGTGTAGCTTACTGGCTGTAGTAGTTCATTATTTTTTATCATTTTGAGGTGTAATTAACAGCAGGAACTACCAGCTACTTTTGGCATTAAAACATTTTTTATTTTTATTTTTTTATAATCCCTTTGACTATATATCGCCTCCTCTCTCTCATTGCTTTCCCTCTAAGCCTGACCGGTGAAAATTACTCTGCTCCACTTCAGATGACAAATGCCAATTGCCACACAATGCCAGTTACACCCACAGTGTTAAAGTGTATAGTGATTCTCCCTAAGGGCAAACTGAAGGCATTGATCATATGTGCATCATGTTAGGGAAATATTATTATGATGATTTTTTGATAATTTTTAAACAAAGAGGTTTGAAAAATGCTTTTGGAGTAGTCGTAGTTTTGCAGGACACATTTATTTTTAGGGTAGCTTTTCTTTGGTTCAAGTACGAGGTAATTGGGAGTTTGTACAATACTATGTAACGTGATTTTTTTTCATTTATTTCGGTTGTTTATGAATACAATTGAATGCATTGTTTCATTAATTAAATCATTCATTCATTCATTCATTCATTCATTCATTCATTACTTTTGTAAGACTGCAGCTCCTGCTAAATGCTTATTCATTTAGTAATGACCCTTTATCTATGCAGCGAGGTCCTACTGAGATCAGTTCCCAAAATTGTTTTTGGGATTTACCTATTGTTTCATAGGATGTGCTGTATTATTTCATGAACCTCAAAAGGAGAAGGTGTTCTGCATGTCATCTGAAATCACTGATTTTAAATGCTGCCTGGGGCCTGAGGGTTATTGTATTTTATTGAATAAACTTTTCTATTATTTCTTGAATTTTACCATTCTTTATCAGTCACTTACACATTGATTTTCACAATAAGAATCCCTGATTTGTTAAAATGCACAGACCAATTTGAGCCCAAAAAAGCCCAAAAAAAGTAATTTTACAAACATTACTGCCAACTGCGTGCATCCACA
Organism: Anguilla japonica; assembly: GCA_025169545.1. Classification (NCBI taxonomy): domain Eukaryota; kingdom Metazoa; phylum Chordata; class Actinopteri; order Anguilliformes; family Anguillidae; genus Anguilla; species Anguilla japonica. Next base: position 62,842,527 of record CM045884.1, on the reverse strand, counting down.
TCTGTAGCTACTGTCTGTCTCTGGCTTCCACCAAATGTCCATCCCGTGTTGTAAGGATGTGAAAATGTGTTTGTGATTTGACTAACTAGACAGGCTATTTGCATTTAATTTGAACTCAGAAAATCTTCTTGTGTCTTTTAAATAATACCAATCAGGGGAATTTGTTTCAAAACACTGATGAAAGGGTAGTGGTATCACACACTTCAGAAATGGCCACAAGATGACAGTAGATAGCAGTCGTAAGCAAGATCAAAAAATCCCTCTAGTTTGAAGAAAGCAATGCTCTCTCTCACACACACATACACTCTCACTCTCTCACACTATCTCACTCACTCACTCACACACACATATACACACACAGATTAACACAGATTAGAGAGAGCTGTACAGAGCACCATATTAGCACCAGAGAGGGAAACTAAAGCAGAGAATCACTGCACACCTTCTGTTCCCCTCTGCCTCTCACTTCAGCCTCTCTCTTGAGTGTCTTTTTTCCCAGCATGCCATGCTCCTCTTCCTCAGACTCATCCTCTACTCTGAAAGCTTCTTTCAGCACCTCATGCCTCAGGGTCTCCTTCCCACAGATCTCTGCTGTTTTCAGTAAGGTTCATCGTTTGCCAATTCACCAAAACTAGATTGTCAGATAGTGAAGCTTAGGGTTGTAACTAGGCAGCTGTTTTGTAGGTGACTTAGGTGCATTAACTATCTTAATGCAGTGGAGTTTAAAAAAAAAAAAAAAAAAAAAAAAAAAATACAAGCAGTAATTGTTGCCGTTCTCGTTGTATTGGTGTTAATCAGTTTAACCTTCAGGGTCCAAGTTGATCTATGCGGTTGTTCCCTGCAATTGGACCGGTACTTCTCTCTAGGGTTTTCGTCATACTTGTTCCTGGTTATGGTTATACACTTTGATGTACGTCGCTCTGGATAAGAGCGTCTGCCAAATGCCTGTAATGAAGCGTGATTCATCACTCCAGAGAACACGTTTCCACTGCTCCAGAGTGGCGATTGTGCTTCACACAACTTCAGCCTAGTTAGGCTTAGACTTATGTATGGCTGCTCGACCGTGGAAACTCATTTCATAAAGCTCTTGACGAACAGTTCTTGTGCTAACGTTGTTTCCAGAGGTAATTTGGAACTTTGTAGTGAGTTTTGCAACCGAGGAAAGACGATTTTTACACGCTACACGCTTCAGCACTTGCCAGTCTTGTTCTGTGAGCTTGTGTGGCCTATCGCTTTGTGACTGATCTGTTGTTGCTCCTATACATTTCCACTTCACAATAACAGCACTTACAGCTGACTGGAGCAGCTCTAGCAGGGCAGAAATTTGATGAACTGACTTGTTGGAAAGGTGGTATCCTATGACAGAGCCACATTGAAAGTCCCTGAGCACTTTAGTATGACCCGTTCTACTGCCAATGTTTGTCAATGGAGATTGCAAGGCTGTATGTTTGATAAGATGCACCTCAATGGGTGTGGCTAAACCAGCCAAAACCACTAATAAGAAGGGGTGTCCACCTCTTCATCCCCAAACAAAAAATAAAAATAATTTTAAATGAAAGGATCCTGACATCTGATATGTCATTCTTCAATGCAAAGCTGAGTTTCCACCCACTGTATGAAATCTGGTACGACAATCCGGTTGACTCTGGGACAGGCACAATAATGACTTTCACTTCATCACAACTGAAACCAGAGGTGCATATTTAAATGCTGAAATGCAGTCTGGAGAGCAAACCAGGGAGCAGAACAGAAGGGATACATCGCCCAGCAGGTCAGTGCAGACTGCCAAACAAATATCCAGCTGGAAAATAATGAAATAAATATTGTTCTGACACTTATTTTTTTGCGGTGATTTATCTTCAATCTATTTTAGATTTGAAAGCGGTGTGATTTTGTACTGTGATTTCTAATCAGGAACTAGCGTAGACACTTCAGGCTTAAAGTTCTTAATGCATTGGCATTTGAACACACATTTCCACATTGTATATTGTAAAAAAATAAATAAAGGTACAGTAAAAAAAAAAAAAATGTGTAGCCAAAAGGAACACTAAGTCATTGCATCACTTTACAATAATTTAGCAGACACTCTTATCCAGAGCATCGCACAGAAGTGGAGAGCATTTTTTACTGCATCATCAGCCGATCATAACTATTTATTACTCAGAAACTGCCAGTACGGACTCATCCTCTTCGGTGTGTACATTCAGTTTAGACAAAAAATAAATAACTAATTAATACAGAGCTGCCTGACAGCCAGACATTTTTCCAAAAAGAACAAAAAATTGAGACAGGTATTTGAATATGTAAGGAGTCAAATAGATTTTCATATCAGCCAATCATGACATTTTCTCTTAAACCCAAAAATAAAATAATAATTTATGTGATGGGAATCCTGACAGCAGACATTTTCTTTTTTAACATCACATTAAATTGCATTAGAATCATCGCAAAGTATCACCAACATGGCACAGAGCTCCATTGAGAATTATTAAGTGGAATGTTAACCTCACAAACAACAATTTGTATTGTTACAATAAGGTACAATTATATGATCTTACACAGCCGTACATATAACAATATCCAAAAGGAAATCTATTTATAATCATCCAGTTATTTGATTTTGATGTATTTTTCAATCAATTGTTTTGTCCACTGTGAGCTTTTTCTTTGTATGAAATGTATACAGTAATTAATTATTATTATTATTATTATTATTATTATTATTATTAATGTTGTTGCTCAATGATTAAGCTGGCGCCCATTTCTGGAGTCTTGCCACTCATAAAAGGATTTTATTTGCTTACAGGTGTTGAACACAAACAGCTAAACTGGACCTACTGAGATGTATAAGAGAAAATATTCAACTAGTGAGTACTGTCATTTGCCCAAATTTATGAACACTTCTGCGCTATGTAAATATACTTAAACTAAAGCATAAATACATTTGTGGGGAATCTAAGGTAATATATTCATATTGTCTTTTCGAGGTCTGCCATTTATGAGGTCAATATAGGACCATTGTAATTAATATAGGTTACTTTAAAAAAAATGTTTTTAACTTTTTTTTTTAGCATTGTAGAAGAAGCAATAAACCCACTGATAACAGAAACCCTTCTGTTTTAATTCAGATATAAAATATAAAATGAACTGTCAACAGCCAATGTAATGAGATAACAGAAAATCATGTATTTCACCGTATGATTAAACAAAATCCAGTCACACGCCTTCAACTGTTGCAAATGCCTTCAACTGTGCATACACAGTATAGTCCAGAGGTGTAAGGTCACTAGTAGTTTTTTTTTTCTTCTGAACATTAGGTGGAGAAGAATTCAGTTAATATATTCACATTTGTTGTATAACAAACCATAATAAGAACATTTTTGCCACAACCAAGGAACCACACTGGACTAGACCAGACTGTGCTTTTCTCACAAGCTTTTTTAATTCTCTTGATTTTTCCTCTCCATTCCAGAATTTGTGCTGATTTGATTTTTATTTATTTTACAGAAGACAGTGCTTCACATGGCCATTTTCAATCCACCAAAGGAGTGTGTGCAAAAGGCCCATATGAACGAGAGAAAAGGGGTAAGTCACATCCATATTAAAAAAGTAATTGACAGTTACAATACATTACAGGCATTTAGCAGACGCTCTTATCCAGAGTGACTTACACAACTTTTACGTAGCATTTTACATTGTATCCATTTATACAGCTGGATATATACTGAAGCCATTTCAGTTAAGAACCTTGCTCAAGGGTACAACGGCAGTGTCCTACCCAGGAATCGAACCTGCGATCTTTCGGTTATAAGCCCAGTTCCTTACCCACTGTGCTACACTCCGTCCTTTAATTGTAGAATGGGAGATTTAGTGATGCAGCCAAGTTCTATAATTATTCAGCTGTGGCCCAAGGATTTTTGTTTCCCTCACAAACAATATTCATCTGTTTTTTTTTTTTTTTTTTTTGGCAACTGTTTCCTGATATAGTATGTGCATATCAACAACTGTTTGTCTTTTTACATGTTTGTCTTTCCCCATGGTAATGGATGTGAACTGGATTTCCATACAACTCACCTCATTTTCATACCGCAGTGAAACAGGAGCCCTTGGAAGGTCAGAACGCTCTACCTTAGGACTGAGATGACCTTGGAACAGTAGAATGTTAATGCAGGTTTAATTTTGCCATATTTTATTTTATTAGAATCTTTAACTCTGATGCCCATCTTTTTAAATAAATAAAAATTTTACTTGTTTTTCTCTGAGCAAATTCATCAGAGAATATTGTTTTCCAATGAACTATAACTCCTTACCTGGGTTTATTTTAAACAGCCATTTTTGCTGATCTGTATCAAGAGCGCCCTTTGGGACACTCCTAAAAATGTTTAACACAGAAACATTTGTTTGAAGGGGGCAGCACCTTCAGTGGCCACCATTCGTACCGCAGGTCTGGCAGGAGTTGTCCCCATGAGAATGATACTATAGATAATTCCCTTCAGCCAGATGGTAAGTATTTTCTATTATTTGCTTCTGATATCACGATCTACCACAAGAGGTATGACAGAATTTATTTGTGGTTAGGCAGTCATTACTGTGTCACGTACCAGTGTGCACAGTTGTTTGCCCATGGAGAGAAAGAGAGAGAGCGCACCCACACCAACACAAAATCAAATAAATAAAACCCCTCATGGGTTCTGGGAAATGCAACAGACTAAAGCAACAAAAACAATAAAAAGCAAAACTAAGCAACAGCTTTTCAGCTGACCAGCTCCTCCAGCTTTTCAGCTGCAGTTTCTTTTCTTTTTGTGCTTGGACTGACAAAATTCAAAACAGACTCACTCTCTCAATGTGTGCTCTCCCAGTCTTGGCCTCAATCTCTGGAGGGGAACACACCTTTAAGTACCTGGGCTGATTGGTTTTAATTCAACTCAGGTGCTTGTGCTCTCTCCGCCAGTCATCATTGCCGAGTCCAATCAACAGTATGTAGACTGAATTCTACATACTTGTATGCAAATTTAGCGCCACTAGAAGCTTCCTGGTGTAGTAGAACAGATTGCCAGATAGGTGACTGATTGCGTCTTTACAATAGCTTCTTTCTTTGCAAACACAAGCTAAAATGTTGTAATTACATTTTTTCAGTTTCAGGTGGGCCTTCAAAAGAACTCCACAAATCAAGCCCTCTAGTCCGGATGATCGTGACAGACCTGCAGCCCTTGTCTATAATTGAGGGCGCTGGATTTCGGGAGTTTATGAGAGCACTGAATCCTGGCCGTAGTATTCCAAAAGGGATATCTACTTTACGCTCAGAACTCCTACAGCTGCATGAATCAGTAAAAACAGAGGTGAAAGCATCCCTCTGTTCTGCAAATGATGTTGTCCTGACGTCAGAGATGTGGACAAGAGGAACAGAGTCCTATCAGACAGTGAGCTGCCATTTCATCGACCACGACTGGGAGCTGAAATCCTACGTGCTGGAAACAAAAGACTGCACTGGTAAAAATACAGGGGAAGAAATTGTCAACCAACTGCAGACAATTTCAGAAGAATGGGAAATTAGAGAAAAGGTCCATGCTGTGGTTATGAATGGGCCTAATGTGTTGCTGCATAGTTCAGGTTGGACATACTTTCCTTGTTTTGCACATACTTTGGACCGTGTGTTCAAGGATGTGTTGAAGGGTGACCCAGCCGATGAAGCACTGCTGAAGAAGTGTCGACAAGTCGTGAGGTTCCTCCACCTGAACTACAATGCCACAGACAAGCTAAAGGATTCACTGCCTCCGTATCAGCTAATGCTATCCGAGGAAACCGGGTGGAATTCTACATTGTACATGCTGGAGAAGCTCTCGCAGCAACACAATGCCATCAACGATATGCTCTCTCACAGTGGTGAGAAATCTCTTTGTCTAAATGACTGCGAACTGTCAAAAATCAACGAAATCGTGACTGCTCTTCGACTTTTTGAAGATGCCACAAAAGACATGTCAAAACAGAAGTACGTCTCCATTTCTGGGATCATTCCTCTGGCGAAACTCCTAAAGGAAAAACTGGCAAAACAGGCACGAAACGGGAACAAAGCAGCGGAACAGCTGGCGGGAAATTTCACACAACGCTTTGGCCCTGTCGAGAATAACATTACTCTAGTAGCTAGCACAACTTTGGATGCAAGATTCAAAGGCTTTACACTGTCTGGCGACAGCAGTACAGACCAAACAAGAAGAAAAAGACTAATCAATGAAATACTCAGCCTGGACAAAGCAGGTCAGTCAACACGCACTACTCCCGTATTTCCAGACGATTGCCCAAGTGGATTGTGGGAAGATTTTGACAGGGGGTCTGAGTGCGAAGAAGAATTACACAGATACGCCACCAAAAAGAAAATTCCAAGGGAGGGGAATCCACTGCCCTGGTGGAGGTTCAATGGTGAGGAATTCCCAATTCTCCAGAGAGCGGCTCGCAGGTACCTTGGGATCGTCTCCACGTGCGCCCCCACCGTGCAAGCTTTCTCCAGGGCTGGCCAAGTCTACAGTGTTCAGCGTCTTCGCCTAGAGCTGGAGACCATCAACGTGATGTTGTTCCTTAACGGCAACTATATGTAACCGAAAAGTGCTTGATTAGATCATAGATGCATTTGTAAACCGTATTTCCCATCATGGAATCCATGAAACCCTGGTCACTAAGTTCTGAAAAGCCATTTTATTAGAAGTGATGTGAGAGTCAGACTTAAGATATGGGGGCCAAGGCACACCTATTGCATCATGTGATTTAATTGATGACTAAGCTTTATGTGATTGTCTAATTTTAGCAAAGATTTTGTGTTTTTAATTCTGACCCAGTTTCGTGTTTACTGTCATCTCTTCCCTTAATGGGTATGTGCACCGGGATATGTACAGTGTTGGGGACTAATTTAACAGTTAAAAATTTGCAGTTAAACTAGTTGCTTATTTACATTTTGCAGAAGCTTGATGGTAGTTCAACTGCATTAAAATTATTGTATTGGCTCTTGTAGTTAATTACTTTTTTAAAAAAATCATTTTGAGGTGTAATTAACAGCAGGAACTACCAACTACTTTTGGCCTTAAAACATTTTTTATTTTTATTTTTTATAATCCCTTTGACCAAATACCACCTCCTCTCTCTCACTGCTTTCCCTCTAATCCTGACCAGTGAGAATTACTGTGCTCCACTTCAGATGGCGACTGCCAGTTGCCACACATTGGTAGTTAAACCCACAGTGGTAAAGTGTATAGTGATTCTCCCCTTGGCCAAAATGAAGGCATTGCTCATATGTGCATCATGTTAGGGAAATATAATTATGATGATTTCTTGATGATTTTTATACAAAGAGGTTTGAACAATGTTTTGGAGTAATCATAGTTTTGCAGGATGCATTTATCTTTTGGGTAGCTTTTCTGTGGTTCAACTACTTTCAGTGCGAGGTAATTGGTAATTTGTACAATACTATATAACATGTATTTTTTCATTTATTTTGGTTAATTGTATATGAATACATTTGAATTCATTATTTCATTCATTAAATCATTCATTTATTTCTCAACTCATTCATTAATAATTGCTTCCATTCCAGTCTTATTGTTTAAAACATTATGTGTGCACTTTTGTGAGACTGCAGCACCTCCTAAATGCTTATTCATTTAGTAATGACCCTTTATCTATGCAGTGAGGTCCTACTGAGACCAGTTCCCAAAATTGTTAGACTTGATTTACAAATTATTTCATAGGATGTGCTGTATTTTGTCATGAACCTCAAAAGGACTTTGAAGGTGTTCAGTATGTGAGCTGAAATCACTGATTTTAAATGCTGTCTTGGGCCTGAGGGTTATTGTATTTTATTGAATACATTTTTCTATTATTTCCTGAATTTTACCATTCTTTATCAGTTACTTACACATTGATTTTCGCAATAAGAATCCCTCATTTGTTAAAATGCACAGACCAATTTAAGCCCAAAAAATTCCAAAAAAAGTTATTTTACAGACATTACTGCCAACTGCATGCATCCACATCTGTAGCTACTGTCTGTCTCTGGCTTCCACCAAATTTCCATCCCATGTTGCAAGGATGTGAAAATGTGTTTGTGATTTGACCAACTAAACAGGCTATTTGCATTTAATTTGAATTCAGAAAATCTTCTTGTGTCTTTTAAATAATACCAATCAGGGGAATTTGTTTCAAAACACTGATGAAAAGCCAGTGGTATCACACTCTTCAGAAATGGCCACTAGATGACAGTAGATAGCAGTCGTAAGCAAGATCAAAAAATCCCTCTTGTTTAAAGAATGCAATGCTCTCTCTCACACACACACACACTCTCACTCTCTCACACTATCTCACTCATTCACTCACACACACACATACACACACAGATTAACACAGATTAGAGAGAGCTGTACAGAGCATATAAGCACCAGAGAGGGAAACTAAAGCAGAGAATCACTGCACACCTTCTGTTCCCCTCTGCCTTTCACTTCAGCCATTCTCCTGAGTGTCTTTTTTCCCAGCATGCCATGCTCCTCTTCCTCAGACTCATCCTCTACTCTGAAAGCTTCTTTCAGCCCCTCATGCCTCAGGGTCTCCTTCCCACAGATCTCTGCTGTTTTCGGTAAGGTTCATCGTTTGCCAATTCACCAAAACTAGATTGTCAGATAGTGAAGCGTGATACATCACTCCAGAGATCACGTTTCCACTGCTCCAGAGTGGCGATTGTGCTTCACACAACTTCAGCCAAGTTAGGCTTAGGCTCATGTACGGCTGTTTGACCATGGAAACCCATTTCATAAAGCTCTTGATGAACAGTTCTTGTGCTGACGTTGTTTCCAGAAGCAATTTGGAACTTTGTAGTGAGTGTTGCAACAGAGGAAAGACGATTTTTACACGCTACACGCTTCAGCACTTGCCGGTCTCGTTCTGTGAGCTTGTGTGGCCTATCGCTTTGTGACTGATCTATTGTTGCTCCTATACGTTTCCACTTCACAATAACAGCACTTACAGCTGACTGGAGCAGCTCTAGCAGGGCAGAAATTTGATGAACTGACTTGTTGGAAAGGTGGCATCCTATGACAGAGCCACATTGAAAGTCACTGAGCACTTTAGTATGACCCGTTCTACTGCCAGTGTTTGTCAATGGAGATTGCAAGGCTGTATGTTTGATAAGATGCACATAAATTTGGTGTGACTAAACCAGACAAAACCACTAATAAGAAGGGGTGTCCACTTCTTCATCCCCAAACAAAAAACAAAAAATTAAAAATAAGAATAATTTTAAATGAAAGGGATCCTGACGTCTGACATGTCATCCTTCAATGCAAAGCTGAGTTTCCACCCACCTTCGGAATCTGGTACAATCCAGTTGACTCAGGGACAGGCACAATAATTACTTTCACTTCATCACAACTGAAACCAGACTGTATGCTTGATGTCATGCACATTTTAGCAATGGGTGGACATGAAACTAAGAAAACAACATGTAAGTCACTTTTGTGTTCAGTTCAAATTCAAAATAAAAATGTATTTTTTAAGATTTCCGAGTAGCATGTAAATTTTGTATTTCAGCCATATCATAAATATTCAAAGAGACACAATTGGCAGCATCACAAGGAAGTTTAAAAGTCATGGAATAGCAGTAAACCTACCTGGACGTGGAAGGAAGAGTAAAGTTACATCAACTGGTATCAGGCACATCGTAAGAACTGCTGAGAAAACCCCTCATATTACTGCCAAAAGCTTACAGGATGACCTTTTGAAGGCTGGAACAAAGGTTTCAGTACAGACGATAAAAGGATACTGAACAAGCAAGGCCTTCAGGGCCGGACACCTCGCCGCACTCCACTCTTAGCCAGTAAGAATATGAAAAATCGACTTGAATGTCCAAGACGTCATTTGGTTAAGTATACAGAGTTTTGGGAGAATATTTTATGGAGTGAGGAGACAAAACTGGAATTGTTTAGACGCATGGATAAGTGGTATGTCTGGCGCAAGAAAGGTGCAGCTTATGACAAGAAGAACGCCATCCCCATAGTCAAGTATGGAGGTGCGTCAGTTCTTCTGTGGGGGTGTTTTGCTGTTCCTGGTACTGGCAATCTTCAGTGTGTAACTGGCACCATGGATTCCTTGAAATACCAGGCCATTCTGGGGAAGAATGTGATGGCCTCAGTGCATAAGCTGAAGCTTGGTGATCATTAGACTTTCCAGCAAGACAATGATCCCAAGCATACATCCAAGTCAACCAAAGCTTGGTTCAGGGAACGATCTTGGAATGTCCTTGACTGGCCTTCTCAGTCCCCAGATTTAAATCCCATTGAAAATCTTTGGTGGGATTTTAAGAAAGCAGTGGCATCATGAAAACCAAAGAATATCGGTGAACTTGAAGCATTTGCACAAGAAGAATGGGCCAAGATTCCAAAAGAGAGGTGCTTGTGAGCACTTATAGGAAGCGTTTATTGGAAGTTATAAAAGCTGAAGAATGTTCCAGAAAGTACAACTGTTTTCATGAACCTTCCAGCTGCAACGGAGGTTCCATATACCTCCTGATATCCGACAGAAAACTGCAACTTCATGGTGACCAAAGAAATGTGACTTTCAATTTTGTCAAAAGATGAATATAGAGCAGTAGTTAAACCATTAAAGGATCATTCAAGGATTACCAGAATTAATGATAAAAAAATTCATAATATTTTAAAATAGGGATAATAGTAGGCCATGAACCGATCAGATTTTTATACCAATCATGATGCCTCCTCTTCATTTTAAATGAAAGGGATCTTGACATTTGACATCATCCTTCTACACAAAGTAGAGTTTCCACCCACCTCCTTAAATCCGGTATGACAACCAGGTTCATTCTGGGAAAGAAACAATAATTACTTTCACTTCATCAAAATTGAAACCAGAGGAGCATATTTAAATGCACTAATGCAGTCTGGAGAGCAAACCAAGAAGCAGCACGGGAGAGATCCATCAACCAGTAGGTCAGTGCAGAAAATAATCAAATCAATGTTGTTCTGACACTTATTTCTTGACGCTTTGCATTTATGAATATTTTAGATTTGAAAGCAGTGTGGTCTTGTACTGTGATTTCTAATAAGGAACTAGTGTAGACACTTCAGATTCAATGATCACTGAACTACTGTACATTACATACACAATACAAACAGAACAGATGTAAACATTGGTAAACGTGCTAGAAAAATATTTATATTTGGCTGATTTCTGCCACAGACTGATACTGAAAATCTTTCCAACTAGCTGGTAAGAGTACATTCTTTATTCTAACAAAGAAATCAGTTCTTGGATCAACATCCAAGACAGCACAGATTTCTCCCTTTCTTAAGTCACTGCCTTGGTTACAAGTCAGTTTTAGAACAGGTTTCAAAGTTCTTTTTTATTTTTAAATGCGACCTTAAAGTTCTTAATGGATCGGCATTAGAACACACATTGTACACTGTAAAAAATAAATAAAGTGCTGTTAAAAAAAAAAAAGAGTGGAGACAATAGGAACACTAAGTCATTACATAACTTTACAATAGTTTAGCAGAAACTCTTATCCAGAGCATCGCACAGAAGTGAAGAGCATTTTTTACTGGATCATCAGCTGATCAGAACTATTTATTACTCAGAAACTGCCAGTACGGACTCATCCTCTTCGGTGTGTACATTCAGTTTAGACAAAAAAAAATATATATATAAAAAGAATACAGAGCTGCAGGACAGCCAGAAATCTTTCCAAAAAGAACAAAAAAATTGAGACAGGTATTTGAATATGCAAAAAACATTTTTATATCAGCCAATGACATTTTCTCTTCAATACAAAAATTTAAAATAAATAATTCCAGTGAAGGGAATCCTGACAACTGGAGTAATCCTTCAATGCAAAAAAATAAGGTTCCACCCATCTTCTGAAAACCAGTAATACAAAGCGACTATGTGACAAGCACACCACTTGCAGTTCCTCACAAATAAAATTAGATTTGTTTAAAAGGCAGAAGTTTGGAAAGCAAGTTCCATCTTTTACTGTATTACTGGCTAAACAGAACTTTGAGATCTACTCAATGTAAAGTCTTGTGTGCTCCAGTGGCCAATTCTGTACAACCTGGACAAGTGTATATATATACACTCACCAGCCAGTTCATTAGGTGACAGGAGTGGCACCCGGTGTGGTCTTCTGCTGCTGTAGTCCATCTGCTTCAAGGTTTGACATGGTGTGCGTTCAGAGATGCTCTTCTGCATACCTCAGTTGTAACGGGTGGTTATTTGAGTTCAGCTCGAACCAGCTCGAACCAGTCTGGCCATTCTCCTCTGACCTCCGCCATCAACAAGGCATTTTCGCCCAGAGAACTGCAGCTCACTGGATATTTTCTCTTTTTCGGACCATTCTCTGTAAACCCTAGAGATGGTTGTGCGTGAAAATCCCAGTAGATCAGCAGTTTCTGAAATACTCAAACCAGCCTGTCTGGTACCAACAACTATGCCACATTCAAAGTCACTTAAATCATCTTTCTTCCCCATTCTGATGCTTGGTTTGAACTTCAGCAGATCGTCTTGACCATGTCTACATGCCTAAATGCGTTGAGTTGCTGCCACGTGATTGGCTGACTAGATATTTGCGTTAACGGGTGCAGTTTGCAGTTGAACAGGTGTACCTAATGAAGTGGTCGGTAAGTGTATATACAAACACGTATTTGACCCAGGTCTGGTGCACATATGAGTGTGTATGTGTGTGTGTGTGTGTGTATATATATATATATATATATATATATATATATATATATGTAACCCTGGGTTGTGTCTCCTTAGCCTTGCTTCTACTAGAAGTCCCACTCTCAGACTCCTTAACCAGTCTCTGCCTTGTGTTATGTTTTGTGGACTGGAGATGGAGTAAAGAACCGGCATAGGAGACGTTTGATTGCGGTAGGTAATTTTACAGACATTACTGCCAACTGCGTGCATCCACATCTGTAGCTACTGTCTGTCTCTGGCTTCCACCAAATGTCCATCCCGTGTTGTAAGGATGTGAAAATGTGTTTGTGATTTGACCAACTAAACAGGCTATTTGCATTTAGTTTGAATTCAGAAAATCTTCTTGTGTCTTTTAAATAATACCAATCAGGGGAATTTGTTTCAAAACACTGATGAAAGGCTAGTGGTATCACACTCTTCAGAAATGGCCACTAGATGACAGTAGATAGCAGTCGTAAGCAAGATCAAAAAATCCCTCTAGTTTGAAGAATGCAATGCTCTCTCTCACACACACATACACTCTCACTCTCTCACACTATCTCACTCACTCACTCACACACACATATACACACACAGATTAACACAGATTAGAGAGAGCTGTACAGAGCACCATATTAGCACCAGAGAGGGAAACTAAAGCAGAGAATCACTGCACACCTTCTGTTCCCCTCTGCCTCTCACTTCAGCCTCTCTCCTTAGTGTCTTTTTTCCCAGCTTACCATGCTCCTCTTCCTCAGACTCATCCTCTACTCTGAAAGCTTCTTTCAGCACCTCATGCCTCAGGGTCTCCTTCCCACAGACCTCTGCCATTTTCGGTAAGGTTCATGGTTTGCCAATTCACCAAAACTAGATTGTCAGATAGTGAACCGTGATTCATCACTCCAGAGATCACGTTTCCACTGCTCCAGAGTGGCGATTGTGCTTCACACAACTTCAGCCAAGTTAGGCTTAGGCTTATATACGGCTGCTCGACCATGGAAACCCATTTCATAAAGCTCTTGACGAACAGTTCTTGTGCTGACGTTGTTTCCAGAGGTCATTTGGAACTTTGTAGTGAGTTTTGCAACCGAGGAAATACGATTTTTACACGCTACACGCTTCAGCACTTGCCGGTCTCGTTCTGTGAGCTTGTGTGGCCTATCGCTTTGTGACTGATCTATTGTTGCTCCTATACGTTTCCACTTCACAATAACAGCACTTACAGCTGACTGGAGCAGCTCTAGCAGGGCAGAAATTTGATGAACTGACTTGTTGGAAAGGTGGCATCCTATGACAGAGCCACATTGAAAGTCACTGAGCACTTTAGTATGACCCGTTCTACTGCCAGTGTTTGTCAATGGAGATTGCAAGGCTGTATGTTTGATAAGATGCACATAAATTTGGTGTGACTAAACCAGACAAAACCACTAATAAGAAGGGGTGTCCACTTCTTCATCCCCAAACAAAAAACAAAAAATTAAAAATAAGAATAATTTTAAATGAAAGGGATCCCGACGTCTGACATGTCATCCTTCAATGCAAAGCTGAGTCTCCACCCACCTTTGGAATCTGGTACAATCCAGTTGACTCAGGGACAGGCACAATAATTACTTTCACTTCATCACAACTGAAACCAGACTGTATGCTTGATGTCATGCACATTTTAGCAATGGGTGGACATGAAACTAAGAAAACAACATGTAAGTCACTTTTGTGTTCAGTTCAAATTCAAAATAAAAATGTATTTTTTAAGATTTCCGAGTAGCATGTAAATTTTGTATTTCAGCCATATCATAAATATTCAAAGAGACACAATTGGCAGCATCACAAGGAAGTTTAAAAGTCATGGAATAGCAGTAAACCTACCTGGACGTGGAAGGAAGAGTAAAGTTACATCAACTGGTATCAGGCACATCGTAAGAACTGCTGAGAAAACCCCTCATATTACTGCCAAAAGCTTACAGGATGACCTTTTGAAGGCTGGAACAAAGGTTTCAGTACAGACGATAAAAGGATACTGAACAAGCAAGGCCTTCAGGGCCGGACACCTCGCCGCACTCCACTCTTAGCCAGTAAGAATATGAAAAATCGACTTGAATGTCCAAGACGTCATTTGGTTAAGTATACAGAGTTTTGGGAGAATATTTTATGGAGTGAGGAGACAAAACTGGAATTGTTTAGACGCATGGATAAGTGGTATGTCTGGCGCAAGAAAGGTGCAGCTTATGACAAGAAGAACGCCATCCCCATAGTCAAGTATGGAGGTGCGTCAGTTCTTCTGTGGGGGTGTTTTGCTGTTCCTGGTACTGGCAATCTTCAGTGTGTAACTGGCACCATGGATTCCTTGAAATACCAGGCCATTCTGGGGAAGAATGTGATGGCCTCAGTGCATAAGCTGAAGCTTGGTGATCATTAGACTTTCCAGCAAGACAATGATCCCAAGCATACATCCAAGTCAACCAAAGCTTGGTTCAGGGAACGATCTTGGAATGTCCTTGACTGGCCTTCTCAGTCCCCAGATTTAAATCCCATTGAAAATCTTTGGTGGGATTTTAAGAAAGCAGTGGCATCATGAAAACCAAAGAATATCGGTGAACTTGAAGCATTTGCACAAGAAGAATGGGCCAAGATTCCAAAAGAGAGGTGCTTGTGAGCACTTATAGGAAGCGTTTATTGGAAGTTATAAAAGCTGAAGAATGTTCCAGAAAGTACAACTGTTTTCATGAACCTTCCAGCTGCAACGGAGGTTCCATATACCTCCTGATATCCGACAGAAAACTGCAACTTCATGGTGACCAAAGAAATGTGACTTTCAATTTTGTCAAAAGATGAATATAGAGCAGTAGTTAAACCATTAAAGGATCATTCAAGGATTACCAGAATTAATGATAAAAAAAATCATAATATTTTAAAATAGGGATAATAGTAGGCCATGAACCGATCAGATTTTTATACCAATCATGATGCCTCCTCTTCATTTTAAATGAAAGGGATCTTGACATTTGACATCATCCTTCTACACAAAGTAGAGTTTCCACCCACCTCCTTAAATCCGGTATGACAACCAGGTTCATTCTGGGAAAGAAACAATAATTACTTTCACTTCATCAAAATTGAAACCAGAGGAGCATATTTAAATGCACTAATGCAGTCTGGAGAGCAAACCAAGAAGCAGCACGGGAGAGATCCATCAACCAGTAGGTCAGTGCAGAAAATAATCAAATCAATGTTGTTCTGACACTTATTTCTTGACGCTTTGCATTTATGAATATTTTAGATTTGAAAGCAGTGTGGTCTTGTACTGTGATTTCCAATAAGGAACTAGTGTAGACACTTCAGATTCAATGATCACTGAACTACTGTACATTACATACACAATACAAACAGAACAGATGTAAACATTGGTAAACGTGCTAGAAAAATATTTATATTTGGCTGATTTCTGCCACAGACTGATACTGAAAATCTTTCCAACTAGCTGGTAAGAGTACATTCTTTATTCTAACAAAGAAATCAGTTCTTGGATCAACATCCAAGACAGCACAGATTTCTCCCTTTCTTAAGTCACTGCCTTGGTTACAAGTCAGTTTTAGAACAGGTTTCAAAGTTCTTTTTTATTTTTAAATGCGACCTTAAAGTTCTTAATGGATCGGCATTAGAACACACATTGTACACTGTAAAAAATAAATAAAGTGCTGTAAAAAAAAAAAAAGATTGGAGACAATAGGAACACTAAGTCATTACATAACTTTACAATAGTTTAGCAGAAACTCTTATCCAGAGCATCGCACAGAAGTGAAGAGCATTTTTTACTGGATC
Organism: Anguilla japonica; assembly: GCA_025169545.1. Taxonomy (NCBI): domain Eukaryota; kingdom Metazoa; phylum Chordata; class Actinopteri; order Anguilliformes; family Anguillidae; genus Anguilla; species Anguilla japonica. The sequence continues at coordinate 62,825,979 of CM045884.1, read as the reverse complement.
ATCAGCTGATCAGAACTATTTATTACTCAGAAACTGCCAGTACGGACTCATCCTCTTCGGTGTGTACATTCAGTTTAGACAAAAAAAAAAAATATATAAAAAGAATACAGAGCTGCAGGACAGCCAGAAATCTTTCCAAAAAGAACAAAAAAATTGAGACAGGTATTTGAATATGCAAAAAACATTTTTATATCAGCCAATGACATTTTCTCTTCAATACAAAAATTTAAAATAAATAATTCCAGTGAAGGGAATCCTGACAACTGGAGTAATCCTTCAATGCAAAAAAATAAGGTTCCACCCATCTTCTGAAAACCAGTAATACAAAGCGACTATGTGACAAGCACACCACTTGCAGTTCCTCACAAATAAAATTAGATTTGTTTAAAAGGCAGAAGTTTGGAAAGCAAGTTCCATCTTTTACTGTATTACTGGCTAAACAGAACTTTGAGATCTACTCAAAGTAAAGTCTTGTGTGCTCCAGTGGCCAATTCTGTACAACCTGGACAAGTGTATATATATACACTCACCAGCCAGTTCATTAGGTGACAGGAGTGGCACCCGGTGTGGTCTTCTGCTGCTGTAGTCCATCTGCTTCAAGGTTTGACATGGTGTGCGTTCAGAGATGCTCTTCTGCATACCTCAGTTGTAACGGGTGGTTATTTGAGTTCAGCTCGAACCAGCTCGAACCAGTCTGGCCATTCTCCTCTGACCTCCGCCATCAACAAGGCATTTTCGCCCAGAGAACTGCAGCTCACTGGATATTTTCTCTTTTTCGGACCATTCTCTGTAAACCCTAGAGATGGTTGTGCGTGAAAATCCCAGTAGATCAGCAGTTTCTGAAATACTCAAACCAGCCTGTCTGGCACCAACAACTATGCCACATTCAAAGTCACTTAAATCATCTTTCTTCCCCATTCTGATGCTTGGTTTGAACTTCAGCAGATCGTCTTGACCATGTCTACATGCCTAAATGCGTTGAGTTGCTGCCACGTGATTGGCTGACTAGATATTTGCGTTAACGGGTGCAGTTTGCAGTTGAACAGGTGTACCTAATGAAGTGGTCGGTAAGTGTATATACAAACACGTATTTGACCCAGGTCTGGTGCACATATGAGTGTGTATGTGTGTGTGTGTGTGTGTATATATATATATATATATATATATATATATATATATGTAACCCTGGGTTGTGTCTCCTTAGCCTTGCTTCTACTAGAAGTCCCACTCTCAGACTCCTTAACCAGTCTCTGCCTTGTGTTATGTTTTGTGGACTGGAGATGGAGTAAAGAACCGGCATAGGAGACGTTTGATTGCGGTAGAGCAGTGCAGTGTCTCTCTTTATTGCAGCTCTTGTCACCTTGCAGAATGAGAACAGAGTTGTCTCTTTTTACAATTTGAAATAATTATACTGTACTACACTGTTAGAGGAATTCACAGGGCCAACAGTCTTTAACCTGATCAGCGGTTATTTTACAGGACTACTCCAGGTAAGTAAATAGTAATTTGAAAATAAAATAAAAATACATTCAAACGTATTCGCAACATAAGGAGGATAGATAGAGGAATAGCTAACTTGCTTCACTCATATCAACCATTTTAGCCAGCTGGTCACCACATGGGCACAACATTGGCAATAAACTCCAAAAAATAAAAACATCTTCTTACAAATAACTACAGTGACACACTAATAAACATCTCAGCATTCATATTTGTCTAACAAATTACATGGATGGCAAATGAAATTAGTTATTTTTAGAGGGATTAATAAGAGAGGGTGGATTTCACTTCCTACCCTGTAGAATGAGAACAGAGTTGTGACCTAAAATGGCCGCAACTAACCAAAAAGTGCAAAAGCTGCACAACAACAGAAACAGCAAAAATATAATCTAGCGGATACTCTAATTAGTTCACCTCCTTACACCTATATATATATATATATATATATATATATATATATATATATATATATAATTTTTATTTTTATTTTTTATTTTACATTAAATTACATTAGAATTGTCACAAAGTATCACCAACAAGGCATATAGGTCCATTGAAAATTAATGTGCGTAATGTTAATGCAACATAATTATTAAGTGTAATATTACACAGCCATACATATAACATTATTCAAAAAGAAATCCATTAATATCTAGTTATTTGATTCTGATGTATTTTAATAATTTTATTAAATTGTTTTGTCCACTGTGAACATTTTCTTTTCTATTTTCACTGTGAATTTCACTATGTATGAAATTTCTTGTATTTATTATTATTATTATTATTATTATTATTATTATTATTATTATTATTATTATTATTATTTGTTGTTGTTGTTGTTGTTGTTGCTCACTTATTAAGCTGGAGACCATTTCTGCAGTCTTGCCACTCACTAATTTGCTTGCAGGTGTGAACACAAACAGGTAAACTGGACCTACTGAGATGAGTAATCAAAACAATGCCAATAGTGAGTACTGTCATTTCCCCAAATTTATGAACACTTCAGTGCTATGTAAATGTACTTAAACTAAAGCATAAATACATTTGTGGAGGACTTAATATATTCATGTTGTCTAGAGGTCTGCCATTTATGAGGTCAGTATAGGACTGTTGTGAGTAATTTCTTAACATACATTTTTCTATTTTTCTTGACTCTGTAGCATTGTAGAAGAAGCAAGAAACCCACTGATAACAGAAACCCTTCTGTTTTAATTCAGATATAAATTGAACTGTCAACACTTGACTGTTATGTATTTTTTCATGTCTGATGAGTGCTGACACTGTTACAGACAATGTAATGAGATAACAGAAAATCACGAATTTCAGCGTATGATTAAACAAAATCCAGTCACACGCCATCAACTGTCTGTGACTGGATCCATATTTATTAAATCATATATATGTATGTATCTATACACACACACACACACACACAGTACTGTCCAAACATGTAAGGCCACGTAGTTTTTTTTTTAACATTACGTGGAGAAGATTTCAATTAACATATGCACATTTATTGAATTACAAACCATACAACAAACATTTGTTTGCAAGAAGGGACTAGACTGAACTTGAATAGACTTGACTTTATTGAAGAGCTTTTTGTATTCCATTCTTGGTTTCTCCTTGTGCTGATTACATTTGTATTTATTTCACCGAAGATAGTGCCTCACGTGGCCGTTTTCAATCCCTCAAAAAAGTGAGGGCAAAAGGCCCATACGAACGAGAGAAAATGGGTAAGTCACATCCATATTACAAAAGTAATTGACAATTACTATTCACATTTTATTGTAGAATGGGAGAATTGGTAATGCAACCAAGCTCTATAACTGTTCAGTTGTGGCCCTAGGGTTTTTGTTTCCCTCACAAGCAATCTTTGGCCCTCTGCGTGGGGGCTTGATTGATAGAAGTCTTCTAACGGGCAGGTTTACTTCAGTTCAAGTGTTCTTAAACCTCTTCATTACTTCAGAAATACTAATAATTGGTATATGCAGTTTTTGCCAGCTATTTCCTGATATAGTTTGTGCAGGTCAACAACCATTTGTCTTTTTTATATGTTTGCCTTTCCCCATGGTAATGGATGTGAACTGGATTTCCATACGACTCATTTTCATACCCCAGTGAAACAAGAGCCCTTGGAAGGTCAGAACGCAGTTCCTTAGGACTACTGAACTTAGAACAGTAGAATGTTAATGCAGATGCAATTTTACTTCATTTTACATGATGAATTTAGTTAATATATGAACATTTGTTGAATAACAAACCAAAGTAAAAGCATTGTTTTCTATTTCTACCTACAAAAACACTTCATAATGACTTGCTTCCAATACTTACTTCCAATAATTTGTTTAATTGTAATTAAAGCCAAAGGAGACTATTTTGAGGAAAGTCATGTCTCAGATTATGTTTAAGTAAATGTCATCTTTTTGTGTTATTGCAGGTAATAGTTGAAAACAAAAAAAGTTTATGCTTTGCTTTGTTACTTAGTAAATGCGCATATATATTATCTTAATTTGTCTCTACTTAAGGCTTTCTTTTGCCACGTTTCCACCGCAGGAACTTTACCCCGGAACTAGGAACCTTTTGAGGAACTCAGTGCGTTTCCACCGCAGGAACTAGGGTCTAAATTTAGTTCTGGGGGCTTTATTTTACCCCCCAAAAAGTTCCTGCTCTGGGGGTAGTACTTTCCAAAAGTACCGGAACCTTTGGGGTGGGGCGCAAGCGCTGAAAATTTCTGATTGGTCGACTACTTGCAGTGTTTTAATTCAACCGCCATGTTTAAATATGTGCAGTCGCAAACCAATTTATTTTCATAATAACTTCAAATCAAACTTGTATGTTATGCGGCGCAGTAGCCTAGTTTTGGTTATAGCCTGCCAACGTCTTGGAATTATAACGTGTGCTCTTCTGTTCTTTTCTTGCTTTAGTATTCGTTTTATAAAATGCTAAGCATTCGTGCTGGGACAGCATATTACGTACCAAAACATTCAAACGGATTAATTCGGTTGCTGAATATTTTCTTCTGGATTTTCTTTGTTAGCCCGTTGTAATTGACTCAAAACGTTTGATACAGTTATGTGAGGTATGCGGTAGTTCTGCGTAATTCACATTGGTGATACAGTAAAAGCAAACTGGAAATCACCTTCCGCACTTTTTGTCAGAGAAAAATAACAGGTTAATTCTAGTAATCGTCGCTTTAGCTTTTTCTGACTGCCGTAATTTTACTCTGCCATTCTTCAATTCCACAAAAAGACCAGGAAGACTATGGACTAATTTATGGTGTATGGTTCGCATCTGGAGGGCACACTTCGGTGCTCGGCTAGCAGTAACTTCGAAGGAAAGCAAACGGTGGCTGTACCACTGCTAATTTAAATTTTCACGCAAGTCCGAGTTTTCGTTCTATTCTTGTCATTTTGCGATTAGCCTATATGGAATTGACGATGAGAAAGTAATCAAACAGCAAATTGTTTACAACGTGTGCATGTTTTCTGCTGTTGTTGCCAGTCATATTGGAAATGTGAATGCATTCTGTCGCTTCGGATGTCAAGACATGAAAGTGAATGTTCGCATAAAAACATAATGAATGTGTTTGAGAGGATATATAAAACAGTTACAATCTGACTATTGGCCTGTTATATCCTTTTTGTTGCATAACAACGGTCCAAGTTCAACTACCAACGACAGTTTTGCTTGACAACGGTAAAATATGCCCAAACGGCTGCAGAAGAATATTTCAATTCCAGGTGATTAAATTGATAAAAAATCAATAAATACAAAAGTAACCATATATAGTCATTGTTGGTAACCCGTTGTATATAAGTGGAATAAACCCCTCCGGGCTGTCCCGGTTATTAGAAAATAATGTAGGCTACTTCGGTGGTAGTATGGGGTTACAGAAGAAATCATAGGACAGATGGACCGACGACAACGTCGCTATTTTACACGTCAGCGAACTAATTTGCCTAATCTTCGCGGGACTTTAGACCCCGGTGGAAACGCAGACAGCCATGGGCTGCAGGAACCTTTTAGTTCCTGGAAAAGTAGTTCCTGGGACTAAAAGTTCCGGGTACTTTTGATGGAAACGCGGCTTTTCTTTTTTTTTAACCTCAGATGGCCTAATATTTTTGGTCTGTATTATATATACTTCAGATAATTTGACACTCATTGGTAATAAAGCTTGATTGACAGTCATTGGTAATGAAGCTTGAAATCCCTGAGCAGGAATAAATATTTACCTTTTTTAACCCTTTGAAGAGTGTGTTTTCTGGAATGTTTCATCAAAAGTCAGTGTTCTAGAGCTCCACTGCTTTCAGTCACCAGCAGTGGTTGTTTTCTCAGCATTAGGATTTTCAGTTAAGAGTATTCTAATCACATATTTGTGATCTCACATCATAATTAGAATGTCTCTGTTCTGAAGATAGTAGTGGCTTGTGATTTGATTTTTATTTATTTCACAAAAGGCAATGCTTCAGGTGGCCCTTCGCAAGGCCCCACAAGAGAGCCTGCAAAACAGCCACATAAACCAAAGAAATCGAGTAAGTCACATACATATTACAAAAGTAGTTGACAATTACTGTTCACATTTTATTGTAGAATGGGAGAATTGGTAATGTAGCCAATCTCTATAACTGTTCAGTTGTGGCCCTAGGATTGCTGTTTCCCTCACAAGCAATCTTTGGCCCTCTGCGTGGGGGTTTGATTGATAGAAGTCTTCTAACGGGCAGGTTTACTTCAATTCAACTATTCTTGGTTCTTGGACCTCTTCATTACTTCAGAAATACTAGTAATTGGTATATGCAGTTTTTTCCAGCTATTTCCTGATGTAGTATGTGCAGGTCAACAACCATTTGTCTTTCTTATATGTTTGCCTTTCCCCATGGTAATGGATGTGAACTGGATTTCCATACGACTCACCTCATTTTCATACCCCAGTCAACAATCAAATCTCTGAAGTTCAGAACGCAGTTCCTTTTGACTACTGAACTACGAACAGTAGATTGTTAATGCAGATGTAATTTTACTTGATTTTACATGATGAATTTAGTTGATATATGAACATTTGTTGAATAACAAACCAAAGTAAAAACTTTTTGTTTCTATTTCTACCGACAAAAACACTTAATAATTACTTCCAATACTTACTTACTTCCAATAATTTGTTAATTTGCAATTAAAACCAACGGAGACTATTTTGAGGAAAGTCATGTCTCAGATTATGTTTAAGTAAAAGTCATCATTTTTTATTATTGCAGGTAGAAGTCGAAAACAAAGAGTTTATACTGTGCTTTGTTACTCAGTAAATGCACGTGTTAACTTAATTTGTCTCTACCTAAGGTTTTTTTTGTTTGTTTGTTTTTTTAAACCACAGGTGGCCTAATATTTTTGGCCTGTATTATATATACATCAGACAATTTGACACTCATTGGTAATGAAGCTTGACTGACAGTCATTGGTAATGAAGCTTGAAATCCCTGAGCAGGAATAAATATTTACCTTTTTTAACCCTTTGAAGAGTGGGTTTTCTGGAATGTTTCATCAAATGTCAGTGTTCTAGAGCTCCACTGCTTTCAGTCACCAGCAGTGGTTGTTTTCTCAGCATTAGGATTTTCAGTTAAGAGTATTCTAATCACATATTTGTGATCTCACATCATAATTAGAATGTCTCTGTTCTGAAGATAGTAGTGGCTTGCGATTTGATTTTTATTTATTTCACAAAAGGCAATGCTTCAGGTGGCCCTTCACAAGGCCCCACAAGAGAGCCTGCAAAACAGCCACGTAAACCAAAGAAATCGAGTAAGTCACATCCATATTACAAAAGTAGTTGACAATTACTGTTCACATTTTATTGTAGAATGGGAGAATTGGTAATGCAGCCAATCTCTATAACTGTTCAATTGTGGCCCTAGGATTGTTGTTTCCCTCACAAGCAATCTTTGGCCCTCTGCGTGGGGGCTTGATTGATAGAAGTCTTCTAACGGGCAGGTTTACTTCAATTCAAGTGTTATTAAACTTCTTCATTACTTCAGCAATACTAGTAATCTGCATGCAGTTTTTTTGGCAGCTATTTCCTGATGTAGTATGTGCAGGTCAACAACCATTTGTCTTTCTTATATGTTTGCCTTTCCCCATGGTAATGGATGTGAACCGGATTTCCATACGACTCACCTCATTTTCATACCCCAGTGAACGATGAAATCTCTGACGGTCAGAACGCAGTTTCTTTGGACTACTAAACTTTTAACAGTAGATTGTTAATGCAGATGCAATTTTACTTGATTTCACATGATGAATGTAGTTAATATATGAACATTTGTTGAATAACAATCCAAAGTAAAAACTTTTTTTTTTCTATTTCTTCCTACAAAATCATTTAATAATAACTTCCAATACTTACTGACTTCCAATAATTTGTTTAATTGCAATTAAACCCAAAGGAGACTATTTTGAGGAACGCCATGTCTCAGACTATATTTAAGTAATAGTCATCTATGTGTGTTATTGCAGATAGAAGTTGAAAACAAAAAAGTTTATATTTAGCTTTGTTACTCAGTAAATGTGCATGTGCTAACTTAATTTGTCTCTACCTAAGGTTTTTTTTTTTTTTTAACCTCAGGTGGCCTAATATTTTTGGCCTGTATTATATACACTTCAGATAATTTTACACTGATTGGTAATGAAGCTTGATTGACAGTCATTGGTAATGAAGCTTGAAAGCCCTGAGCAGGAATAAATATTTACTGTTTTTAACCCTTTGATGAGAGGGTTTTCTGGAATGTTTCATCATAACTCAGTGTTCTAGAGCTCCACTGCTTTCAGTCACCAGCAGTGGTTGTTTGATCAGCATTAGGATTTTCAGTTAAGAGCATTCTAATCACATATTTGTGATCTCACATCTTAATTTGACTGTCTCTGTTCTGTAGATAGTAGTGGCTTGTGTTACAGTTAGTGCCACAGCAAAGGAACTAGACTAGACTGGGCTTTTTTCAAAGCATTTTTGAGTTCACTTCTTGGTTTCTCCTGGGCTTGATTGATAGAAGTCTTCTAACAGGCAGGTTTACTTCAATTCATGTGTTATTAAACCTCTTCATTACTTCAGAAATACTAGTAATTGGTATATGCAGTTTTTGCCAGCTATTTCCTGATATATTATGTGCAGGTCAACAACCATTTGTCTTTTTTATATGTTTGCCTTTCCCCATGGTAATGGATGTGAACTGGATTTCCATACGACTCACCTCATTTTCATACCCCAGGGATAGACGAATACTTTGAAGGTCAGAATGCAGTTCCTTTGGACTACTGAACTTCGAACAGTAGAATGTTAATGCAGATGCAATTTTACTTGATTTTACATGATGATTTTAGTACATTTTTGAACATTTATTGAATAACAAACCAAAGTAAAAACTTTTTTTTCTATTTCTACCTACAAAAAACACTAAATAATTATTTGCTTTCAATACTGATTTACTTCCTTCCAATAATTAGCTTAATTGTAATTAAAGCCAAAAGGAGACTATTTTGAGGAAAGTCATGTCTCAGGTTATGTTTAATTAAAAGTCAACTTTTTGTGTTGTTGCAGGTAGAAGTTGAAAACAAAAAAGTTCATACTTTGCTTTGTTATTCAGTAAACGCGCATGTGTTAACTTAATTTGTCTCTACCTAAGGTTTTTTTTTTTTTTGTAACCCCAGGTGGCCTAATATTTTTGGCCTGTATTACATATACTTCAGATAATTTGACACTCACTGGTAATGAAGCTTGATTGACAGTCATTGGTAATGAAGCTTGAAAGCCCTGAGAGGAATAAATATTTACCTTTTTTAACCCTTTGAAGAGTGGGTTTTCTGGAATGTTTCATCTAAAGTCAGTGTTCTAGAGCTCCACTGCTTTCAGTCACCAGCAGTGGTTGTTTGATCAGCATTAGGATTTTCAGTTAAGAGCATTCTAATCACATATTTGTGATCTCACATCTTAATTTGACTGTCTCTGGTCTGAAGATAGTAGTGGCTTGTGTTACAGTTAGTGCCACATCCATGGAACTAGACTAGACTGGACTTTATTCAAACCATTTTTGAGTTCTCTTCTTGGTTTCTCCTGGGCTTGATTGATAGAAGTCTTCTAACGGGCAGGTTTACTTCAATTCAACTATTCTTGGACCTCTTCATTACTTCAGAAATACTAGTAATTGGTATATGCAGTTTTTGCCAGCTATTTCCTGATATTGTATATGCAGGTCAACAACCATTTGTCTTTTTTATATGTTTGCCTTTCCCCATGGTAATGGATGTGAATTGGATTTACAGACGACTCACCTGATCCTCATACCCCAGTGATACCGGATTCCTTGGAAGGTCAGAACCCTGTTCCTTAGTACTACTGAACTTAGAACAGTAGAATGTTAATGCAGATGCAATTTTACTTCATTTTACATGATGAATTTAGTTAATATATGAACATTTGTTGAATAACAAACCAAAGTAAAAGCATTTTTTTCTATTTCTACCTACAAAAACACTTCATAATGACTTGCTTCCAATACTTACTTACTTCTAATAATTTGTGTAATTGCAATTGAAGCCAATTGAGACTATTTTGAGGAAAGTCATGTCTCAGATTATGTTTAAGTAAAAGTCATCTTTTTGTGTTATTGCAGGTAGAAGTTGAAAACAAAAAAGTTAATACTTTGCTTTGTTACTCGGAAAATGTGTATGTGCTAACTTAATTTGTCTCTACCTAAGGTTTTTTTTGTTAATTTTTTTTAACCACAGGTGGCCTAATATTTTTGGCCTGTATTATGTATACTTCAGATAATTTGACACTGATTGGTAATAAAGCTTGATTGACAGTCATTGGTAATGAAGCTTGAAAGCCCTGAGCAGGAATAAATATTTACCGTTTTTAACCCTTTGAAGAGTGGGTTTTCTGGAATGTTTCATCTAACGTCAGTGTTCTAGAGCTCCACTGCTTTCAGTCACCAGCAGTGGTTGTTTGATCAGCATTAGGATTTTCAGTTAAGAGCATTCTAATCACATATTTGTGATCTCACATCTTAATTTGACTGTCTCTGTTCTGAAAATAGTAGTGGCTTGTGTTACAGTTAGTAGTGCAGCCATGGAACTAGACTAGACTGGGCTTTTTCCAAAGCATTTTTGAATTCTCTTCTTGGTTTCTCCTGGGCTTGATTGATAGAAGTCTTCTAATGGGCAGGTTTACTTCAATTCAAGTGTTATTAAACCTCTTCATTACGTCAGAAATACTAGTAATTGGTATATGCAGTTTTTGCCAGCTATTTCCTGATATTGTATGTGCAGGTCAACAACCATTTGTCTTTTTTATATGTTTGCCTTTCCCCATGGTAATGGATGTGAACCGGATTTCCATACGACTCACCCTCTCACCCTCATTTTCATACCCCAGTGTTCCTGAAAGCTCAGAATGCTGTTCCTTAGGACTTAGAAGAACTGAGAGGAACAGAATGTTAATGCAGATTTAATTTTGAATGATTTTATTTCATAAGAATGTTTACTTGTGCCAATTTATTTGTTTTTGTTGGAGCAAATATATGACAGAATATTGTTTTCCAATAAAATATAACTCTTTACCTATGTTTTTTTTAAACGGTCATTTTTCCTAATTTCTATCAAGAGTGCCCTTTAGGACACTCCTAAAATGTTTAACACAGAAATATTCACAGTGTTGGGGAGTAATTTAACAGTTAAAAATTTGCACTTAAACTAGTTGCTTATTTACATTTTGCAGAAGGTCGCTAGTAGTTCAACTACATACAAATTTGTGTAGCCTATTGGCTGTAGTAGTCAATTATTTTTTATCATTTTGAGGTGTAATTAACAGCAGGAACTACCAGCTACTTTTGGCATTAAAACATTTTTTATTTTATTTTTTTTATAATCCCTTTGACCATATACCGCCTCCTCTCTCTCACTGCCTTCACTCTAATCCTTACCGGTGAAAATTACTCTGCTCCACTTCAGATGCCGACTGCCAATTGCCACACAATGCTAGTTACACCCACAGTGTTAAAGTGTATAGTGATTCTCCCCATGGGCAAACTGAAGGCATTGATCATATGTGCATTATGTTAGGGAAATATGATTATGATAATTTTTTGAAGAGGTTTTTACACAAAGAGGTTTGAACAATGCTTTTGGAGTAGTTGTAGTTTTGCAGGACACATTTATTTTTAGGGTAGCTTTTCTTTGGTTCAAGTACGAGGTAATTGGGAGTTTGTACAATACTATGTAACGTGAATTTTTTTCATTTATTTCGGTTGTTTATGGATACATTTGAATGCATTGTTTCATTAATTAAATCATTCATTCATTCATTCATTCATTACTTTTGTAAGACTGCAGCACCTGCTAAATGCTTATTCATTTAGTAATTACCCTTTATCTATGCAGCGAGGTCCTACTGAGATCAGTTCCCAAAATTGTTTTTGGGATTTACATATTGTTTCATAGGATGTGCTGTATTATTTCATGAACCTCAAAAGGAGAAGGTGTTCTGCATGTCATCTGAAATCACTGATTTTAAATGCTGTTTGGGGCCTGAGGGTTATTGTATTTTATTGAATAAACTTTTCTATTATTTCTTGAATTTTACCATTCTTTATCAGTCACTTACACAATGATTTTCACAATAAGAATCCCTGATTTGTTAAAATGCAAAGACCAATTTGAGCCCAAAAAATCCCAAAACGGTAATTTTACAGACATTACTGCCAACTGCATGCATCCACATCTGTAGCTACTGTCTGTCTCTGGCTTCCACCAAATGTCCATCCCATGTTGCAAGGATGTGAAAATGTGTTTGTGATTTGACTAACTAAACAGGCTATTTGCATTTCATTTGAACTCAGAAAATCTTCTTGTGTCTTTTAAATAATACCAATCAGGGAAATTTGTTTCCAAACACTGATGAAAGGCTAGTGGTATCACACACTTCAGAAATGGCCACTAGATGACAGTAGATAGCAGTCGTAAGCAAGATCAAAAAATCCCTCTAGTTTGAAGAATGCGATTCTCACTCACACACACATACACACACACACACACACACACACACACAGATTAACACAGATTAGAGAAAGCTGTACAGAGCACGATATAAGCACCAGAGAGGGAAACTAAAGCAGAGAATCACTGCACACCTTCTGTTCCCCTCTGCCTCTCACTTCAGCCACTCTCCTGAGTGTCTTTTTTCCCAGCATGCCATGCTCCTCTTCCTCAGACTAATCCTCTACTCTGAAAGCTACTTTCAGCACCTCATGCCTCAGGGTCTCCTTCCCACAGATCTCTGCTGTTTTCAGTAAGGTTCATCGTTTGCCAATTCACCAAAACTAGATTGTCAGATAGTGAAGCATGATTCATCACTCCAGAGAACACGTTTCCACTGCTCCAGAGTGGCGATTGTGCTTCACACAACTTCAGCCAAGTTAGGCTTAGACTTATGTATGGCTGCTCGACCGTGGAAACTCATTTCATAAAGCTCTTGACAAACAGTTCTTGTGCTGACGTTGTTTCCAGAGGTCATTTGGAACTTTGTAGTGAGTTTTGAAACCGAGGAAAGACGATTTTTACACTCTATACGCTTCAGCACTTGCCGGTCTCGTTCTGTGAGCTTGTGTGGCCTATCGCTTTGTGACTGATCTGTTGTTGCTCCTATACGTTTCCACTTCACAATAACAGCACTTACAGTTGACTGGAGCAGCTCTAGCAGGGCAGAAATTTGATGAACTGACTTGTTGGAAAGGTGGCATCCTATGACAGAGCCACATTGAAAGTCACTGAGCACTTTAGTGTGACCCGTTCTACTGCCAGTGTTTGTCAATGGAGATTGCAAGGCTGTATGTTTGATAAGATGCACCTCAATGGGTGTGGCTAAACCAGACAAAACCACTAATAAGGGGTGTCCACCTCTTCATCCCCAAACAAAAAATAAAAATAATTTTAAATGAAAGGATCCTGACATCTGACATGTCATTCTTCAATGCAATTCCACCGACCGTATGAAATCTGGTACGACAATCCGGTTGACTCTGGGACAGGCACAATAATGACTTTCGCTTCATCACAACTGAAACCAGAGGTGCATATTTAAATGCTGAAATGCAGTCTGGAGAGCAAACCAGGGAGCAGAACAGAAGGGATACATCGCCCAGCAGGTCAGTGCAGACTGCCAAACAAATATCCAGCTGGAAAATAATGAAATAAATATTGTTCTGACACTTATTTTTTGGCGGTGATTTATCTTCAATCTATTTTAGATTTGAAAGCGGTGTGATTTTGTACTGTGATTTCTAATAAGGAACTAGCGTAGAAACTTCAGACTCAATGATCACTGAACTACTGTACATTACATACACAGAACAGATGTACACATTTGTAAACATGCTAGAAACATTTATAAATTTGGCTGATTTTTGCCACAGGCTGATACTGAAAATCTTTTTACATTCTTTATTCTACCAAAGAATATTCTCCCATTGTGTCACCACTTTGGTTACAAGTTAGTTTTAGAAGAGGTTTCAAAGTTCTTTCTTATTTTTAAACTTTTAAACGCTTAAAGTTCTTAATGCATTGGCATTTGAACACACATTTCCACATTGTATATTGTAAAAAAATAAATAAAGGTACTGAAAAAAAAAAATGTGTAGCCAAAAGGAACGCTAAGTCATTGCATCACTTTACAATAATTTAGCAGACACTCTTATCCAGAGCATCGCACAGAAGTGAAGCGAATTTTTTACTGCATCATCAGCCGATCATAACTATTTATTACTCAGAAACTGCCAGTACGGACTCGTCCTCTTCGGTGTGTACATTCAGTTTAGACAAAAAATAAATAACTAATTAATACAGAGCTGCAGGACAGCCAGACATTTTTCCAAAAAGAACAAAAAATTGAGACAGGTATTTGAATATGTAAGGAGTCAAATAGATTTTCATATCAGCCAATCATGACATTTTCTCTTAAACCCAAAAATAAAATAATAATTTATGTGATGGGAATCCTGACAGCAGACATTTTCTTTTTTAACATTAAATTGCATTAGAATCATCGCAAAGTATCACCAACATGGCACAGAGCTCCATTGAGAATTATTAAGTGTAATGTTAACCTCACAAACAACAATTTGTATTGTTACAATAAGGTACAATTATATGATCTTACACAGCCGTACATATAACAATATCCAAAAGGAAATCTATTTATAATCATCCAGTTATTTGATTTTGATGTATTTTTCTCATTTCAATCAATTGTTTTGTCCACTGTGAGCTTTTTCTTTGTATGAAATGTATACAGTAATTATTATTATTATTATTATTGTTATTATTATTATTGATGTTGTTGCTCAATGATTAAGCTGGCGCCCATTTCTGCAGTCTTGTCACTCATTAATTTGCTTGCAGGTGTTGAACACAAACAGCTAAACTGGACCTACTGAGATGTATAAGAGAAAATATTCAACTAGTGAGTACTGTCATTTGCCCAAATTTATGAACACTTCTGTGCTATGTAAATATACTTAAACTAAAGCATAAATACATTTGTGGGGAATCTATGGTAATATATTCATATTGTCTTTTCGAGGTCTGCCATTTATGAGGTCAATATAGGACCATTGTAATTAATATAGGTTACTTTTAAAAAAATGTTTTTAACTTTTTTTTTTAGCATTGTAGAAGAAGCAATAAACCCACTGATAACAGAAACCCTTCTGTTTTAATTCAGATATAAAATATAAAATGAACTGTCAACAGCCAATGTAATGAGATAACAGAAAATCATGTATTTCACCGTATGATTAAACAAAATCCAGTCACACGCCTTCAACTGTTTCAAATGCCTTCAACTGTACCTACACAGTATAGTCCAGAAGTAGTAGTCACTAGTAGTTTTTTTTCTTCTTCTGAACATTAGGTGGAGAAGAATTCAGTTAATATATTCACATTTGTTGTATAACAAACCATAATAAGAACATTTTTGCCACAACCAAGGAACCACACTGGACTAGACCAGACTGTGCTTTTCTCACAAGCTTTTTTAATTCTCTTGATTTTCCTCTCCATTCCAGAATTTGTGCTGATTTGATTTTTATTTATTTTACAGAAGACAGTGCTTCACATGGCCATTTTCAATCCACCAAAGGAGTGTGTGCAAAAGGCCCATATGAACAAGAGAAAAGGGGTAAGTCACATCCATATTAAAAAAGTAATTGACAATTACAGTTGACCTTTAATTGTAGAATGGGAGATTTAGTGATGCAGCCAAGTTCTATAATTATTCAGCTGTGGCTCAAGGATTTTTGTTTCCCTCACAAACAATATTCATCCGTTTTCCTTTTTTTTTGGCAGCTGTTTCCTGATATAGCATGTGCATATCAACAACTGTTTGTCTTTTTACATGTTTGCCTTTCCCCATGGTAATGGATGTGAACTGGATTTCCATACGACTCGTCTCATTTTCATACCGCAGTGAAACAGGAGCCCTTGGAAGGTCAGAACGCTCTACCTTAGGACTGAGATGACCTTGGAACAGTAGAATGTTAATGCAGGTTTAATTTTGCCGTATTTAATTTTATTAGAATCTTTAACTTTGATGCCCATCTTTTTAAATGAATACAATTTTTACTTGTTTTTCTCTGAGCAAATTCATCAGAGAATATTGTTTTCCAATGAACTATAACTCCTTACCTGGGTTTATTTTAAACAGCCATTTTTGCTGATCTTTATCAAGAGCGCCCTTTGGGACACTCCTAAAAATGTTTAACACAGAAACATTTGTTTGAAGGGGGCAGCACCTCCAGTGGCCACCATTCGTACAGAAGGTCTGGCAGGAGTCGCCCCCATGAGAAAGATACTAAAGATAATTAGTATCATCAGCTGCAGGAGCGCACCTAACATGCATGTCTTCTTTCTTTGCAAACACAAGCTAAAATGTTGTAATTAAATTTTTTCAGTTTCAGGTGGGCCTTCAAAAGAACGCCACAATGCAAGCCCTCTAGTCCGGATGATCGTGACAGACCTGCAGCCCTTGTCTATAATTGAGGGCACTGGATTTCGGGAGTTTATGAGAGCACTGAATCCTGGCCATAGTATTCCAAAAGGAATATCTACTTTACACTCAGAACTCCTACAGCTGTATGAATCAGTAAAAACAGAGGTGAAAGCATTCCTCTACTCTGCGAATGATGTTGTCCTGACGTCAGAGATGTGGACAAGAGGAACAGATTCCTATCAGACAGTGAGCTGCCATTTCATCAGCCACAACTGGGAGCTGAAATCCTACGTGCTGGAAACAAAAGACTGTACTGGTAAAAATACAGGGGAAGAAATTGTCAACCAACTGCAGACAATTTCAAAAGAATGGGAAATTAGAGAAAAGGTCCATGCTGTGGTTATGAATGGGTCAAATGTTTCAAGTCCTGGTTGGACATACTTTCCATGTTTTGCACATACTCTTGACCGTGTGTTCATGAGTGCATTGAAGGGCGACCCAGCCGATGAAGCACTGCTGAAAAAGTGTCTCCAAGTCGTGAGGTTCCTCCACCAGAACTGCAATGTCACAGGCAAGCTAAAGGATTCACTGCCTCCATATCAGCTAATGCTATCCGAGGAAACCGGGTGGAATTCTACATTCTATATGCTGGAGAAGCTCTCGCAGCAACACAATGCCATCAACGATATGCTCTCCCGCAGTGGTGAGAAATCTCTCCGTCTAAATAACCGCGAACTGTCAAAAATCAACGAAATCGTGGCTGCTCTTCGACTTTTTGAAGATGCCGCAAAAGACATGTCAAAACAGAAGTATGTCCCAGTTTCCGGGATCATTCCTCTGGCGAAACTCCTGAAGGAAAAACTGGCAGAACAGGCACGGAAAGGGAACAAAGTAGCGGAACAGCTGGCGGGAAAGTTCACACAACACTTTGTCCGTGTTGAGGATAACTATACTCTAGTAGCTAGCACAACTTTGGATGCAAGATTCAAAGACTTTACACTGTCTGGCGACAGCAGTACAGAGCAAATGAGAAGAAAAAGAGTAATCAAAGAAATACTCAGTCTGGGCAAAGCAGGCCAGTCATCATGCACTACTCCCATATTTCCAGACAATTGCCCAGGTGGATTGTGGGAAGATTTTGACAGGGGGTCTGAGTGTGAAGAAGAATTACACAGATTTGCCACCAAAAAGAAAATTCCAAGGGAGGGGAACCCACTGTCCTGGTGGAGGTTCAATGGTGAGGAATTCCCAATTCTCCAGAGAGCGGCTCGCAGGTACCTTGGGATCGTTTCCACATGCGCCCCCACCATGCGAGCTTTCTCCAGGGCTGGCGAAGTCTACAGTCTTCAGCGGCTTCGCCTAGAGCTGGAGACCATCAACGTGATGCTGTTCCTTAATGGAAACTGCATTTTCTCCAAAAGCAATTGATTAGATCATAGCTGTATTTGTAAAATGTATTTCCCATTATGGAATCCATGCAACCCTAGTCACTAAGCTCTGCAAATCCATTTTATTTCAAGTGATGTGAGAGTCAGACAGGCCAAGGCACACCTATTGCATCATCGGATTTAATTGACGACTAAGTGATTTACATGATTGTCTCATTTTAGCAAAGATTTTGTGTTTTTAATTTTCGTAGTTTTACAGGATACTTGTATCTTTAGTGTATCTTTGCTGTGGTTCAGATACTTCCAGTGTGAAGTAACTGGTAGTTGTACAATATAATATATCCTGCATTTAAAAATGTATTATGGTTAATTGAAAAAAAGATCTGAATGCATTGTTTCATTAATTAAATCATACATTAATTCATTTTTTTAATTCATTAATTATTGCTTCCATTCTAGTCTCATTGTCTAAAACATTATGTGTGCACTTTTGTGAGACTGCAGCACCTGCTAAATGCTTATTCATTTAGTAACAACCCTTTATTTATGCAGTGAGGTCCTACTGAGATCAGTTCCCAAATTGTTAGACTTGATTTACATTTAAATTATTTCTTAGGATGTACTGTATTTTGTCATGAACCTCAAAAGGACTTAGAAGGTGTTCAGCATGTGAGCTGAAATCACTGATTTTAAATGATGTCTTGGGCCTGAGGGTTATTGCATTTTATTGGACAGACTTTTCTATTATTTTATGAATTTTACCATTCTTTATCTGTCACTTACACACAGATTTTCACAATAAGCATTCCAGATAAAAAAAAAATAAAAAAAACACAGACCACTTTGAGCTGAAAAACATCCAAAAAATTAATTTTACAGACACTACTGCCAGCTGCATGCATCCGCATGTGTAGCTACTGTCTGTTTTTGGCTTCCACCAAATATCTATCCTGTTTTGCAAGAATCCGGAAATTTGTTTGGGATTTGACCAACTAAACAAGCTGTCAGACATGTAATTCATCAATTGGCCCTTCTCAGCCATAGGAAGCTTCAAAGTGCTCGGGCAGCATAATCTGGTGATAAGACAGGGCAGGAACTTGGGGGTTACTATCTGAGGTGTGAATGTGAGTGTCTGCGTGTGTGTGTGTGTGTGTGTGTGTGTGTGTTTGTGTGTGTGTGTGTGCATCTCCACTTTTGCTCTAGTTAAAATATGTGGCCTTCGTTTAGTTAGGTCAGTTTTTGGGCAACGTGGAAAGAAGTGTTTGTAGCAGTTGGAAGTGGGCATTGGAGTCTTGCATCTAGGCCTGGCAGTGGTCAACGTTTCATCTCTGGTTCTTTTGGAATATTGTGCTGTCTTTCGGTTTTTGCTTTTTGGATTACTTCGGGACAAAACGGTGGTTTGATATCTTCTCTCATTCATTTCTTGTGTAACTGTTCATGTTGGTAAACTTTGTTAATTGTTTTACGGTAGTTGAACCTCGTCTTTAGATTAGATGTGAATATTTGTCGTAACTTAATAAATTTTTTTAATTTTCATCTGGTTGTGAGTTATACATGTTGATAAAGGTTTATCCAAACAGTTTGCTCTGCCTATCAACAAATTCGGCGATTTAATTGATAATTTATATCTTTGATAACAATTACCAAATTAAAACAATAAATATATTTTACTTGTTAGGTAAGTGAGGTGTTGATGCACTTGTGTTCAATATTCAGAATGGCGGACATCAAACAAGGGTGTTAACGGTTACAATGCCTGGGTTTGGAAAATTAAACATACTTCAATTAATCCTCACCTTGCTCACAAGATTATTTTAATTTAATTTGAATTTGGATAAACTTCTCATGTCTTTTAAATACCGCCAATCGGGAATTTTTTTCAAAACACTGATGAAAGGCCAGTGGTATCACATACTTCAGAAATGGCCACTAGATGGAAGTAGATAGCAGTGGATTGGCTTTTTATCACATTTTCCACAGAATCCTTTGATTTGTACTGATATTGTAATCTGGAGTATCTATAGGTACAATCTCCAAATGGATAGTCATAGTTATGCGAAACACAATTTTTATGTTCCCATAGTGTTTACCCAAGTTCTCCCACCTTATCCCTATGCCTCGTTCCTGTACAGAGGTTCACACTCCAAGATGTCTTTTTCCACAATGGGCTTGACACAGCTATATGAATTATAATGAAAGAAAATGTTTAGTAAAAGAACTAACAGAGCAACCATCCTTTTGCAGTTTTGACCCTATTCAGACATGTAGGAAGCTGAGAGGCTTACCAAAGCTGCTCAAACCCCTGTCTGCATGGGGAATGTGGCGGGGGGGGGGGTTTACAGCTCACAAATTGGTCCTCTGTGGACTGTGCCACACTCCTCACCTTGTTGTGCTTTATTAACCACGAAACAAGATAGAACACAAAGTTAAGCCTAAATTTATCATTCAAATCAAATTCGGCTGCATTTTAAGCTCCTAGAGACGTTCACTCTACCCAGCAAGGCTGGTCAGATGAATGCACTTGAACTTGAACAGCAGGTGCACTGCATTAACTGAGCTGCACTATGAACAGGCTGTCAGAAGAGGATGCTGCGAAGAGGATGCTCTGAAATTCACAAAAAGCCCTTGTTGGGGGTGGCTCATTGTGCCCCGAACACAGAGGTGCTCAACGAGGGCCATATCTGCTTCTGGTTTCCATGCCAACCTTCTGGCCTTAATCACTCAATTAGCCCCAACATTAGCGCCATCTGACATTTCAGCTGCATTTCTTGAGAAGCGCATGAATGCCGGCTGAAGACCGTTCTCGTGTCCTTATGTGAAAGGTTTTATTGTGATCTGATCTATGAGTGAACCAGCCTCGGTGCATGCAGCCACTTGGCTCATTTAGCCAGGGCGACTGCTGGAAACAGACGCCTGCATGCGCAGCGGCCCTCCAGGACTGGAACCGCCCACTCCTGTCCTGCCGTAACTCTCACCTCCACGCACCGCGTCGGTGCCTCGTGTCCCTTCCCCGTAGTCCACCGGTGACGTTTTTAGCGAGGAACCCAAAATATGCCTGTTAGATCAGAGCCTCACAAACCCCTCAGCACCGGTTTTCATCCCAGACATGATTGTGATTCCTGAAGCGCAACGAGCTGCTGATTGTTTCTTTTTTAATTAGACAGTTTAAATGTCGAGTGAGGGATGGTTTTGCACCCTTAATCCTGTGTTACAAATAACGGATATCGCTCATTCATTTAAGCGCATTCAGTCAGCCAGAGCAGTTCTCAGACAGCTACTGCTTTCAATTTGGCTAATGTGCAGTGGAAAGCTTTTTTAATTTATTTATTTATGTATTTTTTTAAAAGGTCACATTTTTAACCAATCAACTGATAGATCAACAACTGATAAATGAATGAAGATACGCTGGCATACTGCTTACTGAATAAAGAACATACAAGAGTGAATCTGCTATGGCTTCAACACACATGTAGACTGAATAAGAACTACTCCCCCTAGAGGCCACTCTTGGTAGATCAATTAATAGCCCATACTAATGAGTGGACTTATTTTTATTTTATTTAACCTTCAACCAGGAATAACCCACTGAGATCAAAATCTGTTTTGCAAGGGGGACCTGACACAATATAAAGTTACCCAACAAGGCAGTTGACAATCAAATTCCAAACATCCAATGAGGAATGAGAGAGTAGTATAACAGCAATTAAAGAGCAGAGCAGAGGTTAAAAGCAGGAGAAACCTTCAGTCACTGAGTCATGAATTACATGTTTAAGATCAACTGAACTTTGGTCAACTGAAATTAATTTGTCAAGATAAAGATTTTGCAGATTGTTTCAACCAAAATGTACAAAATAACTGAGGCCCAGTTCAGTTCAAATTCATAGAGGGATGAGGGACTTTAAAAAGTATCACATACCTAGAGCAAAGGCGATAAATTTTATAATAACCAGACAGCTGAGGTAAGAAGGAAATAGACCCATTATTGTTTAATTGATGAATATATAGCAGTGGACTGATCCATGCAGGTGTAAAGAAGTCAACCCAGATTGTTCACATAAGAGACAGTGATGGGTTAATGATTTAGCTCATTAAGCACAATTAAGGGCTAAGCTCTATGATAAATTGTATCCAAGGCAAGTAAATTTAGTTCTACATATCGAAATATCAGAATGCTTGGGCTAAGGCAGCAATAGCAGAACTCTGTGAGAGTAAGGGGGACTTGGCTTATAACACTGAGACTTCAATACCCATGATTCAATTCCCAGGTATGGCTCTGTCATTGCACACTTGAATTACTTCAGTAAACATCCAGCTGTATTAAATGGATGGTATGAAAAAAACCAAAAAACAATAAGTTGTGTAAGTTGCTCTGGTTAAGAGCATCTGATAAATGCCTGAGTGTAATAAGCAATGTAATCTGTGCACTGTTTTGAAATGAAGTCTGGGTGCCCCCCGGTGGAGCAGCGTGGAACTGCACAAGGTTCAAATGTGTCAGAAACCATCACCTCGCTGCCGCCACACCCACCACAGCATCCAGCCCGCCGCACACATGAGCAGGATTCTGAGGGGGAGGTCAAGAGGGCGGCGGTCAACATCTCCTCCTAAGGAGGTGGCGGTCACTAGCACAGCTATATACGCTGTGAATGGAGCGTGTACTGCTGCGACTTCTCAGAGAGAGAGAGAGAGAGAAATAGAGGGAGAGAGAGGGGGAAACCCGAGAGAGGGGAAAACAGAGAGGGAGAGAGGGGCAGACAGAGAGAGGGAGAGAGGGGCAGGCAGAGAATGGGAGAGGGAGACCAAGCGGGAGGGAGACTGAGAAGAGAGAGAAAGGGGGAGACAGAGAGGGAGAGGGAGAGAGACATATGGAGCACAGATGTAGAGCTCTGTGCAGCCAAAACACAAGTCTTTTAAACAAGCACTGCCACAGAATTCTAGCTATTCTCCTCTTTCCATCTCTTCCCTTCTTCTCCCTCTTGCTTTCTTTTTCTCTCTTCCTCCATCCCTTTTTCCTCACTTTCTCTCTCACAGCCAAGTAACTTAAAAGCGTGGCGTTCTAGAGTACCGCTGCAGCAACAGTGAGCCATTTCCCTCTGGCGAAGCGGTGAGTATATTGTGGTGTTTCATGGGAGTTGTAGGCAGGACGAGGCAGGCCGAGCACTCCTTCGGATGGCTGCCTCTGAGGAAAAAACTGCGAAATCCCAATCACTGCCCAACTGGACCACGCTTAACCTGTCCACTGCGTACACAAGCCAGACGGCCTTGAGGCGGGCAATAGCATCGCTAACCGGCTCCACTTCGGCTCAGAACAAGAAAATGGCATCGATGTTTAGTGCTGTGCGGGGGGGGACATTGGGCAAAAAGTTGAATTCCAGCAAGACAGACTTTTTGAAAGAATTGTGGAGGCACTGAATCCATGCTGATAGAAAAAAGAGAGAGTGTAAAAGAGCATGAGGAAGGATGGGTAAGGGGGGGGGAGGTGGGTGGAGGTGTGAAGGGGTTGGTTAGAGTGCGCACCCCAGCTCCAGGCCAGCGCTCCAGAGGCTGTCAGTGCCAGGCAAGCAGGCCAGGTTAGGGGGTCTGTGAGCTGGCTACAGAGCACAGAGTCCGGGCTTTTGGTGGGATGGGGGGCACGTCTCCCCCCTCTGCACCCCGTCCTCTGGCAGACTGCATTATGTGACAGCAGTATGGGTCACAGTGGGGCCCCTCTCTCGGGCCCCGCGGGCTCCATTGTCCCGGCCCGGCCCGGCCCTCGTGAACGCTTGCGCCATTTCGTTAGTGCTCATCTGTCCTGGCAGCACAAAGCAAAAACTAATTCTGCCCTCTCCCCTCCCCTCCCCTCCCCTCCCCTCAGGACCCCTCTCACCACACTCAGAGCCACCTGCTGAGCCCAAAATACAGCTGCTGTTTGTGACTGGGACGTTAGCCCCAGTCCCATCAGGTTAAAACACTGATACAGGGCTGTTTGAGTGGAACGTTAGCCCCTGTTCCATCAGGTTAAAACACTGATACAGGGCTGTTTGAATGGGACGTTAGCCCCTGTCCCGTCATGTTAAAACACTGATATATACATACAACAGACCTACAATAGGAGAAAATAACTGATGCGATGTAGACAACAGACACGGTTACAGGTGTGAAAGAAAACTGCAAAACTGATATATGGATGGACGGATGTATGTATCGATGGAGGGGATTTCAGCTTCCCCTCCGCGGGGCTCAGGTGGGCACAGAGAGTTTGAGCGTTCTCCTGTCTTCTGTTTATGGAAATACATGGCTGTCAATCCAGCTCTGCTGAACCCTCCCTGCCTCCCTGCCTCCTCCCCCTCCCCCTGCTTCTCACTTCAAATACTGTCACTCTCACAGTATCACCCACACTCCACCCGCCCCTTTTCCCTAACACGCAACTGCCTGAACATCGCTCCCATTGTCTCCTGGGTCAAAACTCCTTGTTTCCCCTCTCCACAATATGCACTCTTCTCCCAGCAAACGCAACACAAACTGTTCTGGGCAGTTCCCTCCCCGGCCAGCACAAAGCAGCTATTGTCTGCCACAGAGCTTTCTGGAGCACGGCTGGGTTAGTTTAGCCTGCGCGACACTGACAGGACAGAGTAGAGAGCGGGATGGGGGAGAGAGAGAGAGAGAGAGAGAGAGAGAGAGAGAGAGAGAGAGAGAGAGAGAGAGAGAGAGAGAGAGAGAGAGAGAGAGAGAGAGAGAGAGAGAGAGAGAGAGAGAGAGAGAGAGAGAGAGAGAGAGAGAGAGAGAGAGAGAGAGAGAGAGAGAGAGAGAGGGATATGTCATGTTATATTTTTAAAAGTCTTCATTTACTTGTACTTATTTGACCTTATTCTGCCATTTGTGTAAAAGCTTGTGCGTGTGTAGTGTGCACACATGTATGTCTGGATGTGTGTATTCAGAGTACACCTGCGACCCATGTGGACTCCACTACCCCCAACACCACCACAACCTCCCAGCGTGCCAATGTGAACATTTGCAGTGGACACACACTCTCTCTCTCTCACACACACACACACTCTCTCTCTCTCTCTCTCTCTCACACACACACACACACGGATTAACACAGATTAGAGAGAGCTGTACAGAGCACCAGATAAGCACCAGAGAGGGAAACTAAAGCCGTGAATCACTGCACACCTTCTGTTCCCCTCTACCTCTCACTTCAGCCTCTCTCATTAGTCACTTTTTTCCCAGCATGCACTGCTCCTCTTCCTCAGACTCATACTTACATCCTTTCGTGTTTCACGGACTGATGATCATTGAAATGTGAAGTGTGCCTCTGGCCAGGTTTGCATTTATTTCAGGTATTCCATGTTGAACGTGTTGACAGGCGAGCACCCCCACCCCCATTCTTCAGTGACCACAGCGTTTCAGGCCTTCATGCAATGCTTTACTGGAACATATCTTGTACTGATACCAGAGGCTCTGTCTCAATACTGCATATTGAAACACTCTCATTGTGTTCTAATGCCTGAGTTGCAGGAGGCTTTCCCAAATCCATGAACCTTACTGAAAACAGCAGGGGTCTGTGAAGGAGACCAGGGGCATGAGGTCCTGAAAGAGGTTTTCAGAGTAGAGGATGTTTTGGTGAAATGGCACCTGACACACTACACACACACAACACACTAAATACTACACACTACACACACTACACACACACACTACAAACACTACACACACACACACAGAGGCCAAACCAAAGCACGGGCTCACACGATTAAGATTACCAGCTTTTTGTTTTATTGAAAAATATAGTTGTTATTTGGAAGAGGAAAGCAAAGAAGGTAATTACAGGTATTTATACAGAAGGAGAGAGAAAGAAACATCACAAAAAAAATTAACAAAATAAAATAAAATAAAAATCTACAGCTGAAACTTAATTAAAACATTTTCCCCATTGTTTCAGACGACCCCCCCCCCCCCCCCAGCAGGCACTAAAGTGGGCGTTCTCAGACAGGTACCGTGAATCAATCTCTGACTGCGCCGCGAGAGCCGCCACCGCGCGCCACAAACGCGACACAGCCACACCCGTGGCTTCCGTCACCACGGCGACGCAGAGACCGCGAACGAACGTGCTGACGAAGAGGTGTGACGCAGTGAATAACCCGCGCGCCGCCCCGTCCGGATTAAGCGCACAATGCGCCGCGTTCTTTGTCACGGGGTCGGTCAGTCAGTCGGCGCCGCCACAGGCTTACGTCAGCTCCTCTTCATGTGGTTTGGGCCGGACTCACCACTCACTGAACCCACAACAGAAACACCTGGAGACTGAATGAGCAAGATTTTTTTTTTTAAAAAAAGAAAATTTAAAAAATGAAAAGACCGACCGACCAACAGAATCTGCTGACTAGTCCTCAATAACACACACAGCCCACAGCAACAGTCACCTCTCCTCTGATCCCACAGTTACAGGGATTTACCGTTTCAATAACACCTCCACGCCAGAGACACACCAACCCCATCGATTTATCAATACCGAGCCCCCACCTTCTTTTCCAACAACTCTGAACATTCACTTTACCCCACACGAGCTTGTGTTCGGCACAGTCCCAGACTACACACACGCTTTATAACCGAAGGACTGAAGTGAAACGGGACGCTCTGAAATTTGGCACACATTTTCCACGCGTTCCCGCACTCTTCCTGAAACAGAATCACGGCCGCTCCCTCTCCACCGGCTTTCCCCGACGGAGAAATATGTCCCAGCATGCATCACCAGGCCGCTGTCGGTTAAAACCTGCTCTCTGCTTACCAGGCAAACAAGATTTTCCACATAAACAAATTAATTCACCAGCTTGCACCCACACCGCACTGTGACGGGAGCAGGTGGGCATCAATAGAGTAAGTGTATGGAGAGTGGCCGCATTTTCAAACAGTTGGAGCTCTTCTTTTGCAAAGTTTGGGGTGAAGGGGGGGGGGGGTGCTTTTTTTGGCATGAGAGTACAGCATCGGTGGATTCCTTCCCGAGCACCGGATAAATCGCTCTAATGAGGAATGATCCGGAAACCTCCGGGAAAATGATGAGTCTCCCTCCCCATCCCTCCCTGTGTAATGTCATCTCCCCTCAGAGCGAGGAACAGGCTGTAAATATCAGATTAGACAAAATGGAAGCGGAAGCAGACAGGCTTTTCCTGCTTCCCAGCACGGGCTGCTGTGTGTTAAGGCCCGAGCAGAGAGCAGGCATATTAGGGGATGGGTGTGCTGATGGGGCAGTAGCTTCAAAAGAGACCTGTCCCTTTTCCACTACAGAACTGGAACCAGGCTGGCTCATTATACCTTTCTCACTTTAGAGCTGGAACCAGACTGGCTTATTATAGCCCTTTCCCACTGTAGAGCTGGAACCAGGCTGGTTCATTATAGCCCTTTCCCACTGTAGAGCTGGAACCAGGCTGGATAATTATAGCCCTTGCCCACTGTACAGCTGTGTAAGAAACTTAAGAAATGAACATTTAAGTCATACAGAAATCCTCTGCTGTTGCCAGCACTGTGATATAAAGTTCTCTCAGCTCTGGCTGTAGGTAACACAGTGCAAAAGCGCTAGAGCTGTCGCAGGTTCCTCTGAGCCTTGGAAGTAAACATGAGGGACCACGTCAAATCATTCGACACCCTGACCACATCTCTCCACCCCTTCAATCATCACTCTCTCTCGCCGCAAAATGTGCACGTACAAGAACACTCCAAGACACATAAAATACCCTGATTCCTCTGACCAGTCAGCCATTTTGAACCCTGACATTCGTAGTTGAAACAGTGGCAATAAAGATGTCACTATTCAAACGTTACTGTACTAAGAAATGCCACGTAGTTCTTTTTTCAAATTTTTTTTTTTACAGCTAGTTTGTGTTTAAAAGTTGGGAAAGAAAAAGAGGGGAGAGAAAAAAAATAAAAGCATATACTTTAATGTTTGTCAAAAGTTTGTAGAAATCTGTACAAAAGTATTAGTGTTTTAGGGTCTTAGAGCTCTGAATTAACAAAACACTGGAGCCACTGCCAGTAATGCCAGGGTGCCCACGCCCACTGTCTGGTGGTTCTACTTGGGGAGGGCTCGAACCACCTAAAGGCCACAGTGTTAGATGCTGTTACATGCAGACAGGTTGTCAGTTTTTTTCACAGCTCAAGTCTGGTGTGAACTTAAGTACCTTGGAAACAAACAAACAAAAAAACTCAATTCACTGAAAATGAATCCCTAAATAGAATGAATTCTAAAAGCGTATGTACAGTCAGCAAGCTTTAATTTTCTTTTTCTGGTTCCCTTGTAGGCAAAGACTGGCTTACACATGACAGAATGTTAACACAGCCAAAGACTCAGATTCCCAGAATACACTTGGGGATCATCCTTTGTGCCTCTTCATTTCCTGTCAGGTGATCAGGTGGAAAATAAAGACAATGGTAAACCAAGGAATTCCAAAAAATTACAGCTAGGGACCAACTGGCAATGCAACAATATGTACATACAATCAGTACTACAAAAATATCAGTATTGGGGAAATCACAATTATGTGTTATTGCAGGTATTAATCTCAAAAGAGGAGAGGATTGGAACAGATCTGTAGACCTATAAGTTTTTGTGAAACTAGCACTCTCCTCACTGACATGCACGCGCACACACACACACGCACGCACACACGCACACACGCACTTCCAGTATAAAAGTGCTAGGCTGCTAAGGCCTACTATACTTTTTATTCTCAGCACTCTAAGCCTGTCTCCCCTCTGTGGGAAACTGCAGTTAAGACTGTGCCAGTCCCTTTCACCATGTGTCTCACAGACTGAGAGCGAGTAAAAAGGGGGAAGGGGGGGGGGGGGGAGTAACTGGAGGGAGGGCTGTGGGAAGGGATTGCTCTGGGCTTCTTGCTTTGGTGGCAGGGGCTGCCTGTCAATACAGCATTTTGCCAAAAATACTGTGACTGAACCAGCAACCAGCAAGGAAGCTCTCTGATCAGCTCTCACGTAAGACTGGCGGATGCGTGTAACACACATAGGCACACACACGTTTATTTTTTAACAAACTAAAAAACGACATGGTGCAGGCTGCTGTCCCGTTCAACTAACAGCGCTGCCTTCGTGAGATCCCAAATCCTCCTGGATTAACCAGACGGCAGTGAGAACATCCCGTCACCATGGCAACGGAGGCTTTTCCGCGAAAGCGCCGGCTCTGTCCCGAGTCTGAGCAAATGGAGATCCGTCAGTGTATTAGATGTAACCTGACCCATGTGCCAGGGCCAGGAGCGACAGTACTGTAGTGGCATCACCGTGTGTGTGTGTGTGTGTGTGTGTAGTGACCAGTCCTACTCTACCCAGGGACAGCAGTGTAATTCCGTAATGCTATGAAGTATGACTCATGGGACTGTGGGTTTAAAAATATTTGGGAGAAAAACTGGGCTCTTCCCTCAGGCTCTTAGCTACCCTCCCACCCCCTTGGTGGGGTCTGAGGAGATCGTCTCTAACGCGTCCTAAACAACTACTCATTTTAGAGTCACTCAAATCCCGCCTCTTTCCACCCATCTTCATAAACTTGAGTAGCGCGTGCGCGTCCTCCTCTACACTCTGATTTCGTCTTCGTCCTCGTCCATGAAGGAGAAGTCTTTCTCGTCGTCCCCCTGCGGGGAGCTGAACTTGGCGCTGTCCGAGTCCCCCTGCGGCTGGCCCAGTGGTTTCTCCTCCAGGGCGGCGGACCCCGAGCTGGAGACGGAGCAGCTGTCCAGGTGGTGGTGGTGTCGGGGGCGGAGCTCGGGGGTGTAGGGTCCGCCCCCGTGAACAGTGGCGCGGGGCGGACGGACAGGAGCCCTCTGCAGCCTCTCTTCCTCCTCCTCCTCCTCCTCTTCCTCGGCGGGCGGGCTGAGGGGCGGGGACGCCCTGCCCTCGCTGTTCTTGCCCTCCTCGAACCCGAGGTCGTCCTCGTCCCAGGCCTTCTTCTCCATCACGCTCAGGATGTCCCCCAGCATGGAGGGTCCCAGGTCGATGTGGAAGGACATGATGGACTCGGCGTGCTTCATCCCCCCCCTGGGGCCGGTCGAGGGGGGCAGGTCGGTCAGCTCCCCAAAATTCTTCTCGTCCAGCTCCAGGTCCAGCCCCCGGGCGGCCCCGGCCACCGCCGCCGCAGTCGCCCCGTTAACGGGTTTGGGGTCCCCCTCGCACCCCTTCCTCAGTGGGCTGGAGGACAGGCTTTTGGGAACCCGGGCCACGCCCCTCTCGTGGTCCTCGTCGTTGAGGTGGGGCAGGGACACGGCGTTCTTCACGAAGGCGGGCGAGTCGCCGGGCGGGGCCAGCAGGGTGTCGCGCTTGTCGGCCCGGTTGACGGACTGCGAGCGCTTGCTGCTGCGGAAGGTTCTGGAGAGCAGGCCCGGCTTGGGCCCGGGCGAGGCGGACCGGGCCTCCTCGTCCCGCGGCGGCTCCCCGGACCGGCTGCTGAGGAAGGAGGTGTCCCCGAACGCGTCCCCGCCCCGCCCCACGTGCATGGTGTGCCGGAAGTCCCCCAGGGGGGCGCTGATCATCTCCGCCGTCAGGTCGGCCCGCGACCGCCGCTTGGACTGGGACGAGCCCGACACCAGCTGCTTCAGGATGGGCATCTCTGCTCCGCGCGACGCTCCACACAAAGAGTTAAAATGTCAGGCTGCGAACAAGCAAATTTAAATTTAAAGAGGGAAGTTCTACAGCTAAAAAAGGTGCGCCGTGTAGTAGCTCTCGGACAGGGCGTGGCCGCGAGGTGGTCAGGGAACGCGGATGTCCAGGTACAGGGCGGTCACAGCCATCGCAGTCGCTCAGAAGGCCGGCCTTGGTCGACAATCGCTGACGTCCGCAGCTCAGCCTAGAAAGAGACGAGAGGAAATTTCTTTAGAAGAAATTCTAAATCAGAAAGAAAGAACCAACGCAGACAAGGAGTGTTAAGGAAGTACAACTGGAACTCAGGGGATATAAATAATTCAGGTATTATATTTTCACTAATGTCTCAAAGTTTAATCCTGATAGTCCCTTATAAAAACGAACACATTTAGAAGGCCTAGACTGTACAGACACTGTCAGCTTGGCTGTGCAAATGCAGACACTGTTAGTCAGTGCTGCACTGACTCTGGCGGGGCATATGGAAAAGCTCAGAAATTTCCCCCATTTCATTCCAATCTTCTGGTTCAGCCTGTCCTCAGCAGTGCCAGTTTCTATTTCTCCTTCATGCATTTCGAAAGGAGGGACAGTCTACAGCTTGAATCATGGATGGCAGAGCGTTCAGTGTACTGCAGTGTTAGCTCTCAGTATCCCTCAGTCCCCAGGCAAAGTTTAACAAAAGTGCACTACAGAAATGTTCAAAGATAAAACAGGAACAAACAGCATGTACTGCATAAGCCACGGTCAAATATTTAAAGCCTTCATAAACACGCAAGCTCGCGTAAGTTTGAGCTTAAAAAAACAAAAACTTGAGCTGCACTCAGCTAATGGCAATTCGGTGTACTGGAATGAGGACTGAAGAGCCTGGTGTTAAGAGGGGGGGGGGGGGGGGGGGAGTGAGAGAGCAGGAGAGAGGGTGCAGTGTGGGGAGAGGGGGCAGGGAGTGTTCCCTCTAAAATGGGAATCTCTCTCATGCAGTGAGTGGAGGTCTCTGGGACGCATTCCCCTCACGCAAGCGGCCCACTGATCCCGTTCCAAAGCCACTCCGTACGGACACACCACACACCGCACGCCAACAGATTCATCATCATCAGGTCCTCCCCCCCGCCCCCCGCCCCCCCCCCCACCCGTTTCCTGGGAGACCGACCGTTCCCATTCCCACCCCCGTGACCACACCCCCTAACATAACGCTGAGAATCTTGATGCGGCCCATCCCATCTCATCGCCACCCACTCAAAAACTAGGAATGAAGAGAAACTGCATTTTCTCTGCATGGACACCACAGCTCCCCCCCCCCCCCCCCCCCCCAGTCTCCGGGAGGTATCGAGTCTCTGTGTCACTCTCAGTCTCCCATTCCACAGCCCGCGGCGTCACCAGATCGAGTATCTCACCCGTCCTCTGCTTTTGAGAGGCCTTGGCAGCTTTCCGACAGCTCCAGGGGACACTTGAGGCCTCTTCTAAGCTACTCTCTCTCTCTCTCGCCAGTCCCCCCATCTCCTGCCAACAACTCAGACAGCAGCCAGAGCAGAGAGACTAAAAATCATGTTAGCTCCGGTCCACCCTCAGTTCTGTCTGCAAGCCATGAAAAAGGCCAGCACTGAAATGTGTGACAGCAGCACTGGTCTGTAATCCAGGCCCCGGAGAGCTGTGGGGAGTCAGCTGTTCTGGTTTTCACTTTTTCTCAAAAGCTAATCCATCGACTAAAGCAGATTACACAGTTAACGCATCTCGACTGGTTTTCTGGGTTTGAATGATTGATGATTTTAAGCCTTCGACGAGTAGCTTTTTCACTCAGTGTTCTAGAACTCCATTGCTTCCACAGTTACCAGCAGCGATTGTTACCCCAGCACTAGCACATTTGGGGAAGAACACTCCAGTGACATATTGGCAACCTAACACCTTAAGCGTAAACCAATAATGGGCAGCCCTGCAGCTCTCCAGGAGCAGGGCCGCAGACTCGTGGAGGACAGGCATTCGGTTAGCCAGCCCAGAAACATCGGTCATTAAAATGTGCAGTTGTCTGCTCTCATATTCTTTCTTTCAAAATTATTTTTATTGAATTCCACAGGCTGGAACATCATGGATGGCAGTTACCAATGCCGTTATTAATGCCCAAAATGTATCCAATTTATCATTCATCATATTCACATGGACAGTGGCAATAATAATAATCAGCCATATCTCAACATGGCATTTGTCTGGCCTGCTACTGAGCCTTGGACTGCCATTGGCAAACGGCCCTTAATCACTCAGCCAATCAGAGAGCAGAAGGGAATGAGGTGTGGTCTGTCTGACTTCAGGTCCTATCTGCAGAAAACTTGAGCCGAGAAACTATCGAAGAATGCTAAAAATGAGCCGAAGTGGTTGTAAATTCCCAGAGCTTCAAGCGCAGACACTTGAGTGGAATACCAGCACGGGCACATGGTTTTGGCTCATGCTTCAAATTATACGCTTAAATAGCCGCCGTAACGGTTGAATTCCCAAAATGAGCTCCAGTGCCAGTTTATTTACACTTCCACCGCCGTAGCTTGTGAAAATGAAGCTTCACCTGAACCTTTTTTGATTTTCCGTGGATGAGATCGCACAGCGGGAATGCTGCATCACGCCCTTCGTGGTGAACCCGTTCGGTTCTTCCCGCTTGGACGTACTTCGGAAGGGACTCTATGTTCCTTCCTTGTAAGCTCTGAACCGTAAACAACATCGGTAACCAAGCCAAAATATTCTCCGGCCCAGTCATTTCCAGACACCGCAACAGGAAGCTCTCGTTTCACACGCTACACTGATCTCCTGCCCCAGTCTAATTACACCACAATCACCTGTGCAAGTGCCTCATTACTAATTTACCCCAGTCACTCGTAAACACCACTCAGGACAAACCGCTTAATCGATGTGCCTTCGCTACAGCAGCGATCTTGGCAGCTGTGAAATGGTGTATATGTAAGACCAAGAAGTACCGTAAGAACTGACAGGACAGGAAGAGGAAGTGATCTCACGGCCTCGGAACTCCTACAATGACGGCAGCGGAACTTCTGACGCGCCTGCCTTTGTGCGTGCGTGTGTGTGTGTGTGTGTGCGCGCGCGTGGGGTGTGTGTGTGTGGGGCTGCACAATAGACGAGGCAGCGGGCGGCAATACTCCCGAGAAACGTCACCCTCGAAAATATTTACACGGCCCTGCAACAAGAGCCCATTGAAGTGGAAAAGCAACTGTTGCTCTGGGGGGAGAACAGAGAGAGGCTTTGATAAATGATAAGCTAACCCCGTTTCAAAAGGACAGAGCGTCCCCTGTGGAGAGGAGCATTCCCCCCCCCCCCCCCCCCCCCCCCCCCCCCCCCCCCCAAACCACGGCGGGTTTAAAACTCTTCATTCTATAACCTGATATAATTCCCCTCCCCCCCCCCGCTTCACAGAGGCGTGCTATGTGTCTCTACGCCCAGCCCCCACACCGAAAAATCCTCATTTACACAGCTACAAGGAAACTACCCCCCCCCCCCCCACCCCCGAATTACAGCATAATTCTCAGCAATCACCCATTTGAATGTTTAACTGAAAGAATGGCCCATTGTAGAAGTCTAATTATACCATAGATGCCACACACTAAAAAATGCATCATGGATGTAGAGGCTTCATTATCAAAGACTGGCAAATGTTTAAAAAAAAAAAAGAAGAATTTACAAGGAATAATTCCGTGTGGACTGCATTAGCAATTAAAATACGTTCTGAAAATCCCCAGGGAATGGGAGACGTCAAAGAAAAAGCCCAAAAATAGGCCTCCTCATGAGGCTACATTTTCACACAGCTACAATGAAGCGCGGGTAGCAGAGTTAGCATCGCCCCACGCACAGAGGCGACACATAGAACTGAGAGAGTTGCCATTTCTGAAGGGAACGTGTTCAAATGCCCGAAAATGCTGCGACAAACCTTCTGAAAGGAGTCACAGATATGTCATTACCACCAAGGCCAACAAGGTCATGTCAGGGGGACATTTCAGTGGGAATCCCGGTCGTATTACATCATCGCCCTTAATCCAATCAGGGCACAGGAGACTCTTCATTTCAAAGCCGGACAAAAGGTCTTTGCCGTTATGTACAAATATGCACTTTGGAGTTGGGGACATGATTGAAAATGACATATTAATGTAATCCACCTCTAAAAGTACCAGTACGGTCGAAGACCCTGAGTTCACCCCGCTGTGACCTCCCTAGTGACAGTGACCCCTCGCAAAACATCTCAGGTTTCCCAAAACGGGCGTACTAAAAGGAGCGCTGCAGGGGGCCTTCTGAAAGGAGTATGGGGTATGGAAGCAAACACTGAGTCCTGGGCAGAGAGCGTGTGTCCGTATGTGGGAGAGAGACTGTGCGTGTGCGTCTGTGTCTGCGTCTGCGTGTGCGTCTGTGTGCGTGTGCGTCTGTGTCTGCGTCTGCGTGTGCGTCTGTGTGTGTGTGCGTCTGTGTGCGTCTGCGTCTGTATGCACCAGAACATGAAAAAGAAAGACTGACACGATGCCAGCCGAAGCGCGAAGCCGGCCAGCGCCACCAACCAAGCGTCCGAGCGACAACTTCCTGTGAATGACACCGGGACAAATGCCCCCCTCCCCACACACACACACACACACACACACACACACACACACACACCACAGGCCTCCTGCCAAAGCCGGTCTATAGAAAAGGCCCCAGGGCGCTGCGTTTCAGAGCAGGAGAACCATTTCCGTTCAAACACTTCCATGCAAAAGAGAACCCTACAGTGAGGAGGGGGAGGGGGGATTTACACCAACATTATGTATGTGCGACTGTAGCCCCCAGGGAAATCCATTCCCACAGTATCTGCCCCCCCCCCCCCCCCCCCCCCCCCCCCCCCCCATACGGAGCTCCATACAGTGCAGCCCAGGGACAAATTCCATTTCAGCCATTTTTCACACGACCGGGGAGGGCCAGCGGTCAGCTGTCAGACATTCCACAACGGCCGTACCAAGATGGACCGCACACAGCCAAAGAACCAAAGGCACGGACCGCTGCTTTAGCCGAACCAAGATGGACCGCACACAGCCAAAGAACCAAAGGCACGGACCGCTTCTTCAGCCGAACCAAGATGGACCGCACACAGCCAAAGGCATGGACCGCTGCTTTAGCCGTACCAAGGTGGACCGCACACAGCCAAAGGCACGGACCGCTTCTTTAGCCGTAGCAAGGTGGACCGCACACAGCCAAAGGCACGGACCGCTGCTTTAGCCGTAGCAAGGTGGACCGCACACAGCCAAAGGCACGGACCGCTTCTTCAGCTGTACCAAGGTGGACCGCACACAGCCAAAGAACCAAAGGCACGGACCGCTTCTTCAGCTGTACCAAGGTGGACCGCACACAGCCAAAGGCACGGACCGCTTCTTTAGCCGAACCAAGATGGACCGCACACAGCCAAAGGCATGGACCGCTGCTTTAGCCGTACCAAGATGGACCGCACACAGCCAAAGGCACGGACCGCTTCTTTAGCCGTACCAAGCTATTTTCAGAGGGGGCAAGAGAGGGGTCATCTTCATTTTTCTTAATTCCTTGTACGAATATAATGGCAGAAGCGTGGGCAGAAAGGCACAGAGGACTAAGTGCTGCCAGCCTGTGCATTGCCCATCAGTACAGGTACACTCATTTCACCTCTTAAATTACCTCCCTTCGATTATGACAGCAGGTGGTATTATTATTCTATTTAATTTTTTTGAGAGCAGTTCACCTTGGACTGCCCCGAACACCGGGGGAACCCCTCTATCCCGCGGGAGATCCTAAATCAAACCGCCTTCACCCTGCACGTCTCCCCTGTCACCTGACACCATCCCCCAGCGCCCTCAGGTCGCACCCGCGCATAGCCTCGTTACGCCCCCCCCCCCAGGCCTCCGTTCTCTGCTCACACCTCACTGCAAACCGTCACCCCCCCCCCCCCCCCCCCCCCCCCCCCCCCCCCCCCCCCCCCACCTACACCCACCTCATTATGCACCCTCGTCCTGTACCTGACACCTCTGCGTGACGCCATTACCCGCAGCATTCTCTCACCTCAAAGCCCCGCCCCCTCCATTGTGTCTCCAGATCAAAGCCCCCGATAGGGCAGATTGCACTGCTATTCAGAGACGGGCAGAGAGATTCAGCTTCATTGACATTGAAAAGATCTTCTTCCTGTGCCCCTGCAGGGGTCTGCGGATCATCTCTTTAAAAAAATTCTTTAAAAAAATATTATATTAAAAAAATATATTATTGCTATAATATAATATATAAAATCCTAAAAAAAATTCTGTTGTTTAAAGATTAAAGTGATTTTTCTTTGATCGCTCAAAGAGATATAAAAGGAAACGGCAGTTGCAGGAGTCACTCAGGAGAGGGAGGAGTTTCACGCTACAGCTCAACGCTCAGAGGGGACCTGGGGGAGTGTGTGAATGATTTACAGGATGTTATCTTCACCGCTTATCACATGACATGACAAGATGCACGCACACAAACACATGCATTCATGCGCAAGCACACACACATACGCACACACATACGCACGTGCATGCGCGCACACAGACAGACACACTTTCACTTTCCTTATCCAAGGACCGCGGTCAGCAGACTCTCTTTCCTACCTCCCTCCCAGTCTCTGCTACCAGCATGCAGCACCAGAGAGCCATGGGCTGTGCTGCTCTTTGGTATGTTGGTAGTCAACACTTAGGCCAAGTAATCATTTTGATTGTACTGTGTGCTTAATTGGTTGCTGATTTTAATGTGAAAACATTACGTTTACAGGCATTTAGCAGACGTTCTGATCCAAAGTCACTTTTGCTTGCACGCCCATTTACACTGCTGGATATGTACTAACGAAATTCAGGTTAAGTACCTCGCTCAATGGTACAACACAGTATCCTGCCTGGGAATCGAACCAGCACCCAGTAGGTTGCAATTCCAGTTCCCTAACCATTATGCTGCACTCCCAACCAGCCGACCCAGTAGCTCTCCGAGACCAACTTTACATACCCCCCTCTCTCCCTCGCATTCTCCATCTCTCTCTCCAGCTCAGGATAGGTGCAGCGCTCAGCCCAAAGCAGCCAGCTCCTGTTCCTGCTGCCAGGATTAATTTCTCAAACGCCCTCGTGGCATTACTAATTCAGACCCAGTGATGCAAGCCATCCCCGCTGTGGAGCATTAGTACAGGGGTTTACATAAGCGCCATGTCAACAGCCACACATGGCCTTGGCCACAGGCAAGAGACCGCACCCCCCCCCCCCATCACCACCCCGTCTGCCCCCGTGGGAGGGCATGCTGATCCTACCCATGAGCGGCTCCCTAAATTACCCTTCTCCCCCCGGCAACCCCCCCCCCCCCGAGAGGTGTGAATAATCCCTACCCAGCGTGAGCACCAAGTACAGCTCAGTGAGATTCAGAGCTCAGGGGGTAAGTGGCTGCACATGATTCACATACCTCCCTACTGCCCCCTCTGGTCAGGAACGCACTCACGGGATGACATGTCGCACGCTCTGGCGTTAGCCTCTCACATTCACGCACTCTGCGGCTGTGATCGATTAAGAGCGCTTTCATAAGAGTCTTTTTAAATTAATCCACTTAAGGCTCTCAAGAGACCTTAACAGTGCTCATTTATAAATGGCTCCATTTGGACATTTATCTTTCATAAGACTACAGACCTGGCTCATTATAGCCTGTTCCCACTGCAGAGCTGAACCAGGCTGGCTCAGTATAGCCCATTCCCACTGTAGAGCTGAAACCAGGCTGGCTCATTATAACCCTTTCCCACTGTAGATCTGGAACCAGGCTGGCTCATTATAGCCCTTTCCCACTGCAGAGCTGAACCAGGCTGGCTCATTATAGCCTGTTCCCACTGCAGAGCTGGAACCAGACTGGCTCTATAGCCCTTTCCCACTGTAGAGCTGGAACCAGGCTGGCTCATTATAGCCCTTTCTCACTTGCAACCAGGCTGCACCATTTAAGTCCTAGGAAACTTTCCCATTCACTTTGTCAGAGTGAGCTGCACTAGCCTAGCCCACAGCAGCGGACAAAACAAACACGGGGGAGTTCTTTTTTCCTTTTTCTGTACAGAGGCTGCAGGTGGTTGAAACCCTGAGTTGCAGACCACATCCCTGTGGCCATCGTGCAACAGACACCGATATTAAAAGTGACGTCACAGAAACAGACAAGACTGAACGCTGAGCAACACTCCTCAATGAAGCCGGCTACTGCAAGGGAGGGGAACTAAATTAACGCACCCCCTGGAGTCCATTTGAGGTGCTAATTCACCCTGGGAGGTGAGAGACAGACACAGGTAATTAATCCAATCACCATCAGTCAGCCTACTACCCCACCTGAGGGCAATTTAAACCACACAAGGGTGAGGAACCAGTAAGCGCTCCAATCCTGGACTGATTTATACCGTGCGGAGGGCTGTGTTGAAAAAAAAAAAAAAAACCATGCGCACTGGAAGGCAAATTTGAATCAGGTTTGAATAATTTACATAACGTCCCAAACGTTTGCATCAGGATTCTCTTTCCTACAGCAAGCCCCAACTACAGAGAATGTAAGATGAGAGGGTTCCAGCTCCATCAAACGACCCAAACAACAGACACTGAAACTTTCACACTTCGAAAGACGGACTAAACCTTCCAAAGCAATAAATAACTTTTTTTTTTTTTTTTAACTCCCAAAAAACTGCAGATGAGCAGAAGTGCTTCCTGGCACCCGGCTGAAAACTGCAAGCTATTTTCAGAGGGGGCAAGAGAGGGGTCATCTTCATTTTTATTAATTCCTTGTACGAATATAATGGCAGAGGCGTGGGCAGAAAGGCACAGAGGACTAAGTGCTGCCAGCCTGTGCATTGCCCATCAGTACAGTACAGGTACACTCATTTCACCTCTTAAATTACCTCCCTTCGATTATGACAGCTGGTGGTATTATTATTTTATTTTATTTTATTGAGAGCATTTCACCTTGGACTGCCCCGAACACCGGGTGAACCCCTCTATCCCGCGGGACATCCTAAATCAAACCGCCTTCACCCTGCACGTCTCCCCTGTCACCTGACACCATCCCGCCAGCGCCCTCAGGTCACACCCGCGCATAGCCTCGTTACGACCCCCCCCCCCCCCCCCCCCAGGCCTCCCTTCTCTGCTCACACCTCACTGCAAACCGTCACCCCCCCCCCCCACCTACACCCACCTCATTATGCACCCTCGTCCTGTACCTGACACCTCTGTGTGACACCATTACCCACGGCATTCTCTCGCCTCAAAGCCCCGCCCCCTCTATTGTGTCTCCAGATCAAAGCCCCCGATAGGGCGATTGCACTGCTATTCAGAGACGGGCAGAGAGATTCAGCTTCATTGACATTGAAAAGATCTTCTTCCTGTGCCCCTGCAGGGGTCTGCGGATCATCTGCATGCAGCTACAGCAGGGTCTCACCTTTCTGACACGACACCTTCAACCTGTACTTTTGTTGCCCCTGTTTTTCCAGTATTCGTAATTACGTGTGTGTGTGTGTGTGCGTGCGTGCGTTGCAGAAAAATGTTCACGACGGTTGCTCAGTAAACAAGGCGTCACTTCCGCGCCCTTGCTTCAGTGAAGCCGTGTCTTTTCGCGAAGCCGTGCTTTGAAACGTAAAGTCGTTAGCGAGTGCAGCAGATCCACTTCTCCACGGAGCGCTCGCATTCCCAGCTTCCCCTCTTATGCAAGCGGATACGCACACGGAGCAGCTTTGAGCTAAGCACCCGGCTGGAGGCCGCCACAGCGCCGCCACGCTAGAGATTCAGATCTGCGATGATGTGATGCTAAGGCCAGTCCCACAGCCCTCTGAAGAGCAGGTTTTTTTATGATGTTTTTTTTTTTTCAAAATTATAAGCCAGTGTTCTAGAACTCAGTTATCAGTTCCACATTGCTTTCAGTTAACAGAGGCGATTATTACATCAGCATTAGAATGCCCAGTTAATAACATTCTAATCCCGTATTTGTAATCTTGCACCTTAAAGGGTTCATTATTACGTCACACCACAGGACAAAAGAGGTTCTGTGAGCCGTGCGGAAATATCACAATCACCCCATCCTGCGAGCTGAGCACCTGATACAGTAACACTGCAGGTCCTCTTTGAATACATAGCTATTGTTTTATGAATGATAGGGCCCTTCCTTTCCTAGTGAGCGGTAACCAAGGCAGCTACAACAGCAAACCTGTCTTTCCTGTTAATCTGACCCCGACCGACTGTCGTGGGCCGCTGTTCATACGAGTGTTTTCTCTGCAGTGCCGAGGTTAGGCTGCCCCTGAAGGCAAACGAGCACCAACTGTAAGGGCTGCAAAAGGCAGAATTTTGTTTACAGACACTCCCAGTCAGGCAAGAGCATTTTCATCCATACAGCAATTACGTACACCTAGATATTC
This sequence comes from Anguilla japonica, assembly GCA_025169545.1. Classification (NCBI taxonomy): domain Eukaryota; kingdom Metazoa; phylum Chordata; class Actinopteri; order Anguilliformes; family Anguillidae; genus Anguilla; species Anguilla japonica. The sequence goes on along the minus strand of CM045884.1, from coordinate 62,785,058 downwards.
AATGAAGCACTTCAGGGTAGGCACCTTTCTCAGGGTACAACAATAGTGCCCCAACAAGAACCCAAAACTGTAAGCTCTCGTTTTTAAGTCCAGCATCCTGACCAAACTACTACACTACCGCCACTACACTAAGTCAATTAAACGGCTGACTTACTGACCCCCTCAAACAATGAAGTGTCAAGTTCGCTTTCACTCAAACAGATTTTGGCACAAGGTGACAGTGTTCACACCGACCCACGTTCATTTTGGAAAGAAGCAGACGCTACGGATAGCACTCTGGGACAACTGTAGATAACATTTATGGTTTCAGGGCCCCAAGACTGACTCACCGTTTGCTCATCAGGACCTGGCCATAAGGTCAGTATGATCTCAGGAGTGGTGGCGGTTTCTGTTCGTGAACACATACGAGCGTAAAAGCATCATGGCTTCTGAAACGCGGAAGCAGCCGGTACGTTTCTGGAGTATTTTTGGGAGCTCCTGTCGTGTCCATCGAGCGCCCAGGACGACGGAGCAGGGGGCGGGGCCAGGGAGCGGACGTCTAAGCCCAGAGGGTAATCCCTGTGTCTAATGCTTCAAAACGTAAATACGGTGGAAAACGAGGGCTAATCCCCGGCAGGCTAAGACCGCCATCGTCGCCGGGCCAGGGGGGACAGAAGCAATTAAATACGGATGACGTGAATCGGAGCAGGAGAGAGGAAGGTCGGGTGGAACGGGAGAAAGGGAGTGGGAATGAGAGCATGAGAAAGGGCAGAAGGAAAAGAAGAAGAAAAAAGGGAACCAGGCAGGGGTCAGTGTATGTATATCATACATAAGCAGCACCTGACACACCTAGCCTTCTGTGAGAAGCCCAAACGTGCGGGTCCCCTGAGTCGGCTGGCCTGAATAAAAACCACCCTGGAGAGAGCCTGCATTAAACAGCACTCACCTGAGAGAGAGTGGGAGAAAGAGGAAGAAAGAGAGGGAGAGAGAGAGAGGGGGGGGAGAGAAAAGGAGGGGGAGAGGGAGGAGAGAAAGCGTGGGAGAGAGGGGGAGAGAAAGAGAGGGAGGAGAGAGGGAGCGAGAGAGAGAAAGAGAGGGAGAGAGGGGGAGAGAGAGGGGGAAAGGGAGGGAGAGAGGGAGAGGGTGTGTCCTGTTCCATTTCAGTGTTTTGCTTCTCACAGGAGAGCTCAATTACCCCCGCTTGCTGGTGTTTTGGGAGTTCAGTTCCAGCCTTTCCTCATTCTTTCCCCCCTATTTCCAAGAATCTTTGTGTGAAATGGTCTCTACAAAACACAATACACAAATAAAATGTAATTTCCTGATTTCAGATCACGGATGTGCCCTGCCGCGTCCTGAAGGCACGGCGAAAATAAAAATAGAGATCAGCCTCCATGTTCGTTTCCTTTCTGAAGTTGTTATTCTTGCTTTGTTGGCGGGAAACGGGGAGAGCGGTGACCTGCAGGCCAGCTCCTGCGCAGGGTCCCGACAGGAAGCCGCGGCTAACCGCTAATGAAGCAGATAATTAAGGTTTTTATCCCCGTTAAATCTCCGCAGTCCGCCCCCCACCAGCATCCCTGCTGCCCGACGCCATGTGCGGGACGTTCAAAAATAGAGTGACTCAAAATATGGCCCCCTCACCCTACCCTGCTTGGTACCACCGTCACCCCTCCACTTGCCCTCCCTACAGGGCCCGGAGGGCTGGAGGGTGTGGTCCTGGCATTCAAAGAGACACAAATGGGACGGCATCCCAGGGCTGCGCCCCTTCCCGGAACGTTTTCATAAATCTCCCACTTCGGGGGGGGAGTGGGGGTGGGGGGGGGGGGGGGGGGGTGGTACTCACTGCCCCAATACCGCTGGAACATTCCCAAACCTCATCAGCACAAGAGGGGTGGAGTTGGTTGAACTTCACAGGCCTCCCATACACACTGCTATAGTCGGGAGATTAAGCCGCCCCCCTCCCATTCACAAATCTCTGATATGAACTACACAACTCAACTGTAACAACTCAACCACACAACTGTACTGGTGGCAACACACCAAGCAGGAAGAAAACATTGCATGAATATTACCTACAGTACTCATTCATCCCAAACAGAGGGTTATGTGCCCTTCTGACACTCGAGCAATGCTTGCTGTACAGGCACTGACCAATGGGAACACGACATTTTGTAAGTGCATTTGCAGTTCCTCCCAGAACCGATGAATCATTTCACCAAGTCGAAAAAATCCACCAGAGAAACGCACACAGACAGAGAGGCAGTAAGAGAAAGTTAAGAGAGATACAAAACTCCCCTCCCCACTCACCAAGGTTATAGCCCCACAAATAAAAAAAGTGCCAAATCAGCAGAAAGATAAGCGTCTGATTGTGGTGCGGCATGGGGGATAGGACTGATCAGCCAAAACCAGCGGACAGGGCAAAGTGCATCACGGGAAGGAAGGAGCTATGATGATGACAGCCATGCTCTAACAGGAAGGGAGGGTGCGAGAGGGAGAGAAAGCGAGAAAGACTTTGCCCTCCAGCCACATCGGAAATAGACTATCTTTGACCTACGTGATGACTGGTTAACAAACATGCATGAATGCTCCCATTAAAATCATACTATAGATCTTCCTCTCTTTCCCCATCTCACGCTCTCTCTCACACACAAACACACACACACACACACACACACACACAAATGTTCACATTAAAATCATACTATAGATCTTCCTCTCTTTCCCCATCTCTCTCTCGCACACACAAACACACACATCCACACACACACATACATGTTCACATTGAAATCATACTATAGATCTTCCTCTCTTTCCCCATCTCTCTCTCGCACACACAAACACACACACCCACACACACACATACATGTTCACACTGAAATCATACTATAGATCTTCCTCTCTTTCCCCATCTCACTCTCTCACACACAAACACACACACACAAATGTTCACATTAAAATCATACTATAGATCTTCCTCTCTTTCCCCATCTCTCTCTCGCACACACAAACACACACACCCACACACACACATACATGTTCACACTGAAATCATACTATAGATCTCCTCTCTTTCCCCATCTCTCACTCTCTCACACACACACACACACACACAAACATATTAAAATCATACTACACTGAGCACACACACACGCACACACACACACACACACACACACACACACACACACACACACACACACACACACACACACACAGGGCTCCTAGCCAGATGTCTTTGTGGGTGAAAACTACAGGAAGTCATTCAATGCTAATGAAAGACGGGCCCCACTGGAGGCCATTAATTCATGGTTTAAATCTGACATGAAAATGGAAACATTCACTTTCGCAAAACAATGGCCTGGCGGGCCACTGTTAAGGCGGTTCACAGGGAAAAACACACTCCAGGAAATTACGATCTGTTTAAATCTGGGGGACAAAGCCGTGGGGCTCCTTAAAAACACACCAAAGCTCACGCTCCACTTGGAACAGGGTCACAGGAAACAAGCTGAACAGCAGGTAGGGCCCGGCTATGACACCAAAGAACAAAGGACTAAAAGCCAAAGAGCTTCTGTAAATAATGTACACTTTAGTTTGAGCGACATGCGGGAGCAACCAGTAAATAAGGGCGGCAGTGTAGCACAATGGGTAAGGAGCCGGTCTTGTAACCACTGCCGTTGTACCCTAGAGCAATGTACTTAACCTGCATTGATTCAATATAAGTCCAGCTGTATAAACGGATGCTATGTAAATGCTACGTAAATAGCTGTGTAAGTCGCTCAGGATAAGGGCGTCAGCTAAATGCCTGCAACGTAATGTAAAGTAACCTAACAACCAAACTTTCATTGGGAGAAGAGGGTGCTTGTCAACAAATTCACCAAACACACTGTCCTCATTTTGTGAGGACAGCAACTCCCATGAATGACCTGCAAGGAGAATGACTTTCCGTAAATTCTCAAAATGACAAAACGTTAACATTAAGACTGATTACATGTGGACAGTTTGAAACTTCATGAATCTCATTCACCTGAAAGGAACCTTTAGCCATTCTGGTTGCGTGCGACATGTATCTGAACCTCCATGCTGAATATAGTTTGCATTGTTACAGCAGTGTTTAGTTAATGATAGGACTCCTTTTCAATTGCACGCCCATTAGAAGAGAACACTGGTGATAGACTAATCACCAGTAGCTGAGCCATGTGTGTGTGTGTGTGTGTGTGTGTGTGAGAGAGAGAACATTTAAATACAGGTGTGCTTTGGTTAGTGTGTGGGTGGGGCCAAACTGTAAGTTTTGCTTCTGTGTGCTCAGAATGCTGACAAGAACATTTGTGTCCGTATTTAACAACAAATTATATGTTTACACCCTTTACATGAAAGCATTTTTTAAACCTGTATAACAGGAGCAATGCCTGCTAACGTCACAGTATCTGACATAATTACTGCGTGTGTGTGTGTGTGTGTGTGTGCATGTGAGAGAGAAAGAGGAGTGGATGTGTGTGTGCGTGTGTGTGAGTGAGAGAGAGAAAGGGTGGCTATATATATATATGTGTGTGTGTGAGTGTGTGCGCGATTGTGTCACAGTGCCCCAGTAATGTGCAGTAGGGCTGGGTGACATGGACAAAATCGAATATCAAGATATTTTTAACCAAATACCTCAATATCGATATTGTGGGGATGACTATTGGTACTTTCACAACATTACACAATGAGATTTTTGATAAATAATCATCAGTAATGCCTATGTAATAACTAAGTGGGTAAAGGCAAATAATAGAACGGCTAGAACAGTCAGGTAAGTTCAGAAAATTACATCACTTTACTGTAATGCTGCCCTTAAAACCAGGAAAAGACAACGCTTATGCCATATCACGATATTACGATATACAAAATCCCAGACGATATGCAGTCTCATATCACGATATCGATATAATATCGATATATTGCCCAGCCCTAATGAGCAGACGTTAAGACATAATGAGAGGAGCTGATCCGCAGCCCGTATAAAGACATCAGCAGATGGACTGCAGAGTGGCAGGCAGCCGGCTGACTGCTCCCTCACCAGGGACCTGCAGGCAGACCAGCTGAGGGAGGGAGGGAGGGAGGGAGGGATCATGGGAACTCTGGGAAAGTGACACCGGAAATCTGGGAACATGTTGGCTCTCTGGCGGGATCGGGCAGGACAACGGCAGCTGGTGACTGCGCTAACGAGTTTCACAGGGCATTGAGTGAATACATTTCTACATTTGCAAAAGTGCATATATGTATATATATAGCCTATATATATATATATATATACACACACACGCACACACACACGCACAGCATTAATTACAGAGCACAAAAACGATTGCAATTATATGCCTCCCACAGAGGAGTATGGCACTGATGCTCAGAAAACCCTTCAAGGCAGAAAAATTTCACACACCAGTTTGCTTTCTGTGGCTCTTCTCATCTCAACACACACACATTCGCCTCCCCCCCCCCTCCCCCACACACACACACACAGCTGGAGCCAGCCTGAGTGCATCTGCTCGCCCTCAAATGTCCTGTTTCTCAACTGAAATGTGATCCACTACTGCAAATAAGAGCAACACCCCTAAACGTTCTGGTCCTATTATTAGCATCACAAAATTCTACTTCGCAGCTGAGGTAATGTGTGCTCCGGTCTGCCTGGCGGCCAAGTAACAACATCGGCGCGAGTGCAAACACAAACCTAAAGACTCACAATGTATCTTTACATTTCACATTACGTAAGGGTTTGTTTGCTCACGGCGGCCGTGTCTGATAAAGATCCCAACGCCGAACCCGCAGCGTAGCTACGAAGGGTCCAAACAGTGTGCCGTCATTAATAAACACTGAGCCGTACGCCTGCAGTTCTCTCAAGCGCTACTGTGCGAGCGGCGGCTGCAAAGACAGACACCTCCCTGGAGACCAGGCCAGTCTGTACACATTGCACAGCAGACAGCAGAAACGAGAGACAATTCCCCATCAGCTGTGTCAACTGTGTGAGAACCTTCTGCACCAGTGCGTGCGTGTGTTTGCGTGAGTGCAGGTGAGGATGTGCGTGGATGTGCATCTGTGTGAACGTGCATAAACGTACATGTGCTTGTGTGTGCGTGCGCACGTGTGTGAGTTCGTGCATGCAAGCGCCTGCCTGTTTGCGAGCACAAAGTCCATTGACAGCTCAAAGCAGTACACACAGCTGGCCGTCCTATCTGGTTGTATAATGCCGGCACAGCCAGGCTCAGGCTGGCCTTGTCCTGCACTGTAATTCCCCTCCCCATTGTACCCCTGGTGTCAGTCTTTGTGCCTGCAATGACAGGAGCGAAAGCTTCGCGAACCCCATTATGGGCGGAGCCACCATGTGCGGTGAAAGACGCAGAAATGCTCTCGGCCCTCCATAGCGCGAAAAAAAAAAACCAGTGACACTCGATAGCCCCATACATTATGAGGTGTAACCCCCCCCCCCCAAACACACACACATTCTCACGACTCATACACTGCTCATACACCCCCCCCCCCCCAACCACCCAATCAAAAAGATGGGAACTGAACACAGAACAACAGCCGACTTCAAGTAGGACAAAGTGGTGGGAGGAGCCTATTCAGGGGGGCCTCTGGGACGCGTCCCGCACAGGCAAGGCGCGGCTTCTGTTTGGGGTGTTGAGGGAATACTCCCAGAGCGGCGGACGCTCCTATCGGAAGCGCGGCGGAGGCACGCACACACACCTCTCGCTCCGCGGTCAGCGGAACTCGGGAAACAAACACAGGACAATGCAGGGCTGGGTACCACAGGGCTGGGCTGAAGCGCTGGGACTATCACATCACCGCACTTCCTGTGTGTGTGTTGTGTGTGTGTGTGTGGTGTGTGACAGTGTGTGAGAGAGAGGCTGTGTGTGTGTGTGAGACAGTGTGTGAGAGAGAGACTGTGTGTGTGTGTGTGTGTGTGAGTATGTGAGAGAGAGACTGTGTGTGTGTGTGTGTGTGTGTGTGTGTGTGAGACTGTGTGTGAGAGAGAGAGAGACTGTGTGTGTGTGTCTGTGTGAGACAGAGAGAGAGACTGTGTGTGTGTGTGAGTGTGTGAGAGAGAGTGTGTGTGTGTGTGTGTGTGTGTGTGTGTGTGTGAGAGAGAGACTGTGTATGTGTGTGAGAGAGAGAGACTGCATATACGTGTGAGTGTGTGTCTGTGAGACAGAGAAAGACTGAATGTGTGTGTGACAGAGAGACTGCGCATGTGTGTGTTATGACAGAGTGACAGGTAGAGATGGAGAGAGAAAGACATTATGAAAGTAATCATACAACATTTCCTCATTCTTAATTCCATTTCAGTGCCACTCACTTGTGTGTTTTGTATTCATTGGAAGCATAAGGGTGCAGCCACCACACGCCCTCCCAGGTCAGTGTTGGGTGGGCGTAGAGTGTGGGGAGGCCCTCTTTACTGCACACAACCACACAGCCACCAGCTGTTCCCCAGGGAATAATGCAGGCCTTTTCAGCACTTACAGTAACAGAGCTGCCTTCTAACAGAACAGCTGCAATGTGTATTATAAACACTGTGAGTGTGTGTGTGTTTGTGTGTGTGTGTGTGTGTGTGTGTGTGTGTGTGTGTGTGCGCGCGCGTGCATGTGCAGTGCAGACTACATGGTAGCAGACGGGCAGCTAGCTAGCTAGTTAGCCAATAGACAGAAACCAGTGCCAGGTTCAGATATTGCTTAAACGATATGTATGGTAGCTGCGTTGGCCAGGTGTCTCTATAAAATATTTTCCCCCTCAAGAGACTTCCTGGTTAAATAAAAGTTAAAATAAAATAAAAAAAAAGAATAAAAACAATGAAACACCCGACACAAGGAGCATGACACCAGGACAAAAGATGCGCACTCACACGGACCGAATCAGTGCACGTAAAAAAAACGCTACTCATGCTACAGACCTACAAAAGCTTCTCCCACAATGCTGAGAACGCTCGCAAAAGAGGCCGAAACCTCACAGCCGGCACGGGGCTGAAAGTGGTTTTTGGCGATAAGGGATCAGATGCCACTGTGGGCCCAGCTGGGGGGGGGGGGGGGGGGGGGGGGGGGGGGGGGGGGGGGGAAATAGGCCAGCTGCTTGGCAGACGCCTTTTTCAATGGAAAACGCTGACTCAGACGCCAGCTATGACAAACACTCGCTAACGCGGGGCGTTGTTCGGGGCGATGACAGCGGCGAGATTCACGGAGGCGAGACCGACGTCTTCGAGACGTCAGTTTCAGACGAAGATCTGAAAGACACCCGACTCGGCGCCCCGAAACCTACAGAATTAAATTTAAATTATCCGGACAAATAAGATGCGTTTCCGCGTAGAAACATTTCCCATGCGCTTTAATTGCATTCTCTAAACTGGTCTCTCAACTTTCAGCATTCTCAACATCCAACAACGGCGCATAATACCATGTAACCTAGACATACAATAACAAGAGCTAAGATAATGCATTTAATCTCACGTTACACATACAGCATTGTTAGTTCTTCTGAAATATACAGACCTATACAGACCAGTTCAAAAAGATTTAAACATTCATTTTCAAAGGAAAAAGGTTTTCATACTGGGCATCTGCGACTAATATTTCCATAATGTGGTCATGTAGATACCAGGAGTACAAGTTGTTATCGCATGGCAGTAGTTTCACATACATTTGACTGAACCGGTTCCTCACCATCGTCATGCCAGTCATATTTCATAAACTGTAACCACCGCATGACCCATTTTTTTATTGTTATTTCTGTTGTTCGTGATGTCAGGCTATTGTGCACATTATGTACCATCTGCTTTTGATGTTGATTGATAATATGTGGAGCAATGAATTGCCCCTCGGGGATAAATAAAGTTTACTGAATTGAATTTACATTCGAAACATGATGATATCACTGAGGATCTGCCAAGTTTCTCAGCAGTGGGTTCCAAACGTTTCGGGGAAGGTTCGATATAAAGGCTGGAAAGATGATGCGATGCATCTCCGAATGGCCCGTGCTTAGGTTACAGAGCCCAATGACACAGCACAGAGAGGATCATGGGATTGCTGTCCAACAGCGGCCTGAGCAGGAACTTGGCGAAGGATTCGGAGGAACGTTCCAAGGCACAGCGTTGGCCGTTTTTTTGACGGTAAAGCCTCTCAATAGAGCCTGTCCCGCTTGGAAGTGGTTGAGCCTCCCTCTGACAGGAAGTTCATGTTTTAGAAGGTTGCGCAGGAAAAAATTTTTGACACCCACAGGGAATGTTCAGAGTTGAAAGGGACGTGCTCTCTGTTCAAGAGAGAATTTCCGCTCGCGCTCTCTGCCAAAATATTCCAGGACGTACACACAACCCCGCGACACACCTCCAAGAGAATAAAGGGGCACACAGGAAGGCCAGGCGAACGTATCTCACACAAACTCAGGCACACACTCGCACAGTGGAACAGTGAGATCTAGAGACTAACCGTTTTAAAGAAAGCTGATACTACCCAAGAGTTCGGAAGCAAACTGAAACCTATTGAGACACAATGGATCTTTAAAGAGCTGCATGCTCAAGGGTTTACGTGTTTATGGCAACAGGGGAAGGTAAAGGTCAAACTGCTGAACTCACCATCTAAAGGGTGAAAGGTCAAAACCACAGGCAAGGAACACAAACCAGCATTCCCATGAGCATGTTATTTCATTTCTATAAACCTACATCAGACCAAGCATTTTAGTAAAGAAATTCTGAACTTTGACTCGGTTACCAGAACATGTTAACTCGGAAAACAAAAATCAGTGCAAAAACAACCCATTTACTTTAAAGCTGCAAGGTGCAAAGTTTTAACAATGCACATTTCTTCAATTATTTCCATGGGACATACATGGGTAACAAAGGCCTCAAACTTTAAGTATGCCACCAGAGGAACACAGTCAAAAAACCCAATCATGCACAAAGACAAGGGTGTATACAGTCCATATCTGGTCAACCCAAATACCTCGTGTGGTCTGTAAACAGCTTCTATAAGGCCGGTAACCAGCATGTTCCAGCTAGTCACCTAAAATAATCTGCACTACACATTCTTCACATGCTTGCCTCTTTCAGAAATCCTAAACTCATGTTCCCAACCTTTACCACCTCCCCCTCCCCTCCCCCCAGCCTTACACCCCACAACTCCACCTCAAAACACACACATATCAATGCCTGTCAACATCCATAACAATGGTTAAAATTACAGCAAAAACAAACAGATCATGGAATTTCCTAATCTCACCTGGAGATGACACACAAGAAGATGCCGCATGGCATGGACACATCCTCAACCATCAAACCAACAAGGTGAAAAGGGCAGCATGTTAGGGATGACCTTGACCTAAGGAGCCCCGCTAAGATCACAGGGGAAGGCCTAAAACCTCCCCATCGGCCAAGTTTTTTTTTTAGGAAGTACACCCTTGCTTAAAAACACATGAACAAGGAGCCTGCAGTGTATTTCTTCTCAATTCACAAACCACAGACCAATAGCCTAAGTCTTTTCTCAAATCCATGAAGCATAGTTCGATTCATATATTATCATAAAGTAAGTCGACCACAGGACAAGGGGTGGGACATTTTGTGATTTTCTCAGAAATATTACAAGCTGATTTGTCCATGCGTTGACTCGAGTAGTTAATTTGTTTATTCATTCTTATGTCTAAAGGTCGTGTTACAGCAGCAGCTCAGCTTAAAGGCATCGCAGTGAATTTTCTCTGGCGTAAGCTAGCCCGTGCGACGATGGTCTCCGATAAGGTAGCTTTTCCCACTAACATTTATTTTCCTCTCAATGCTTAACGGAAATGCCGGCGAGTACGCCTTCACTCAAGTAAATGGTCCCACCCCTAATCAGAGCATAACCTCAGGAAGCACCCAAGGGGGCCTTCACCTGCAGGCAAAGCCGATTCGTGTCGCAAGCCTCCGGGACACAGCTTCAGCGGCGCTGAGCCACATAATCCCATCGTCTCATCTGACCCACTTTCAGTCGAAAACCCCCCGACTCACTCACTCCTCAGAGAAGGAACCCCCTTCGGCGATCCTCAGAGGAGTTAACCAAATTCAGCGTTCAGATGAGAAACAGGCCATGTCCACAGTCTCAGACACCCCCCCCCCCCCCCCCCCCCCCCGCCACCGCCGACCCCCCCGTAAACTGCATCAGAGTGACCTCAGAGCGGCCCGTTCTCGGGCGGACCGCCAGCTCCCATCTTTGCAGAGCTTCCGGAGGCTTCTTGGCAGGCCGCACGCGGGGTCTACGCTGCGCCCCTTACTCACCAGGCAAGAGACCTTCACTCCAGCCCTTAACAGAGACGTGTAACTGGCAACAGCATCCCGCTACTTAAAGAGGTGACTCGAGTTTGGGGAGAGAGACAGACAGAGAAGGAGAAAGGGAGACACAATGAAAGAGAAAGAGAGAGAGAGCTGGGGCCTGGTCACATGTAACCAGTGTTTGTGTATACAGCACATCAACAGCATTCAAGGAGCGTGCAGGAGAGGAGAGGGAGAAAGGGATGGGGAGGGGTGGCTGAAGAAAAGTGAGGCGAAGTCAAGGGGAGGAAAAAGTGGGGAAAACTAGAAGAGGAGAGAGAACAAGCGGCAGAGGGGATGAGACCACAGAGAGAATGGAAGTGAAAGAGAGAAGATACAGAAGGGAAAGAGGGAGAGAGGAGAGTGAGATAAATTGATGAGGGAAAGAATAAGAAAGAGAGGGGAGCGAGAGAGAGCAGGAGAGAAAGAGAGGCAAAGAAAAATCAAGGATTCCCACCAGTGGCCTAAGCTTAACAGTTTTATTTTTTTAGCCTTAGCAGTGGCTGCTTTCAGTTTACATGTTCTCATGGGATTTCGGGGGTGGGGGTGGGGGGGGGGGGGGTGTTTAGTCTGCTAAATGCCAGCCAATGACCCGTCAGTTCACAGGATCGGCGAGAGATAAAGAGAGGCCGCAATTTCACAGAGCAGCGTCTTGTGTCTGCTGAGGGCTGGGGATCGAAGGTCAACTGCTGACTCCATAACAAAGTGAGATAATTCATAACAACAATGTCTCAAAGCAAGCTCAGACACGGAGAGAGAGGCTGAGGTCTCTGTACCAACGCAGTCAACCGGCTCTGTTTCTTTTTCTTTTTTTCACGTCGGCTACTACCGGTCATTTATATATACATACATACATACATACATTTATATATATATATATATAAAATCACTGGTTCCCATTTGACGTGAGAGCAGCAGAAGCATTGACCAAGGACACAAACTCGAAGGCAAGCAGAGTTGCTTACCTCTAAACTAATGGGGCGTAAAGATGAAGGCTGCTCCCCTCGGCCAATCTGAAGCGGCAATATCCGAGCACAGCCAAATGAAAGGGGGATGCCACGTTCATGAGCACAGGCTTCAGGCACTTAGCTAACGAACCAGAAAACAGGCTGTAATTCAGCTGCCACACTGGCTTGGCACAGAGGGAGACATGGCGGGCGTGTGTGTGTGTGTGTGTGTGTGTGTGTGTGGTGTGTGTGTGTGTGGGGGGGGGGGGTTAGTATGCTGGAAGGGAGGGACCCAAACATCAGCACTCCTCCTCCTCCTCCTCCTCCTCCCGTCCTCTCTCCCTCCCTCCTTCTCTCTCTGTAGGTCAAGTGGGAAAAGGGAATTTCTCCTGTGGTTGTGTGAGGTCAAGGGCACGTCCCGAAACCCAGAGCATCATGGGGGGAACTGTTAATGTTCAACCGCCATTCAGCCTTCTGCAGAGCACAGCAAGTGGAACCCAGACACCCAACAGCCTGTCTCTGTGTGAGAGTACGCCATCACGAGTGTGCACGCACGCACAACTGCTTCTGTTTGTGTGTGTGTGTGTGTGTGTGCGCGTGAAGGAGAGCATGTGTGTATTTGTACACATGAGTGTGCGTGTGTGAGATGCAAGTTTGTGCGTGAGTGTGCATGTGCATGTGTTGTATGTGTGTGTGTGTGTGCATGGTTGTGAGGGTGATGTGCGCATGTGTGTGCGCGTGTGTCTCTGACCGTCGGTTGGTTTCAGCTCTTCCCATCTGTGTGATGTTGTAGTAACTCTCCCATCTGTCAGGTCTCTCAGCTCTGCTGAGCGTGCAGGCATAGCAACCAATCACAGCATTCCCTACCTTTCTCGCTCAATGGCTTAAGGTACACAAATAAACATGACTGCACACCATAAGTCTGAAAAAACATCACTGATCTACTCCAGCTTCAATGGGTAAAGCCCTGTTTCATTGGTTCATCATCCACATCTGTGAAAATCCTATCCTTTTTCCAGGCTTAAACCTTGGGGAGACCAACAGGGGAATGTGAGGGATGGTCGAGAGTGACAGGAACACTCCTTTTGACCAGAAGACAATTTGCCCAGTCAGAAAATACATATAAAACTTGCAGGTTTTAAAATATATATATATATATATACACACACACACACACACATTTCTTTAAAGCAAAGATCAATCAGACCATAAAAACGAAGGAGCATGTTTTTGCCACAGAATGATTATCTGTACGCCCAACGTGGTCCTGCCCTTACAAACTCCACTTTGCCCACTATTAGAAAACAGCCAATTCTATCTTTTGTGTCTGTGTTAGCAGAGCCTGGTACTAAGGTGAAGGACTGCTCAAAAAAAAAAAAAAAAAAAAAAAAAACCACTGCAAAAAAAACAGGCAATCTTGTGATTTTCTGCCCTGTAGGCTCCTACTGTAATGCCTCACAATGCCCATTCAACGGTCAGCGGGGTGCCTTCAACGACAGACAGGCACATCAAAGAGGGGGCGCGCTCCACCTAAACAACGTTCCTCCCACGGTTTGGGAGGTCGCGCGGCATCAGTGAATTGAGGAGGAGCGGCCAGTCTACCGAACCTCACAATGAATTAGGGCAAGCCTCCAACTCCATCTAGTGAACTTGATCTGAGCTCTCCAGATTAGAAGAGATGACAGAGGGATGACACAGCGCATGAATCCACTGATGCGGGGTACTGGAAGGGAACTAACGGTCCAGGACGTATAATGACCGTTGGGGTAGCCGCGGGGAAGCACAACATTTAAGACACCAAAAGTGGAAATAGGACTAATTAAAAAATAAATCAAAAATTGAACTGCAGTTCAGAGGCACTGGTGCTTACTGACACAATGGCCAGATAGTGCGCGCCTAACTCCCAGGGTGGTTTCTGTGTTTATTTTTACTTACGACCAACCACGCTTTCATAACACGCAAAGCAAAACATGATGGTACTGTAAATTCCCTGCCAGCATCCGACGCACGAGCCGGCAGCGTAACAATAGGCAGCTAAAGATGACAGTCGCTTGCATATATTCTGCCACCATTGTCTCACTCGCCCCAACAGAAAAGTGAGCGGAGGACGGCGCATTTAATCTGCTGGCTGACTACAAAACTCGAAACAACGTTTAAAATGTCACAAGAAATTCCTATGAAATTTTGAGTGGCCAACAGAGATAATAACTCGCGAGTGCTCTAATCCACAGGACCTCTCCCAGACTGCTGTGAGAACAAAAACAAATGATAACTCCTTCCACGAAAAAAGTGATATTCGGCGTAAACAAAACTGACGAGATAAAGGCCATATCACAAGTACACCACGTCCTGCGCGCCCTTGACCACTTCAAACCGAATAAGAACGAGCTCTAGGGGCACAATAAGTGTATGTGTGTTAGCCGCTCGGCACACAATGAGAGCGTGTTAGCTGCTTCCAAAGTGCGGACCTTCAGGCAGTCCCACCACAGGGAGAACGCTGCACGCGCATTGTTGCAGTGCGGCGGGGATCTCTAGGCATTCTAAATGCGAGGAGAGCTTTTGCTTATGTGAACAAAGCAGCCGCGATTCATTGTGTCCGACCAGTCTGCAGGCGCGTTTGGGACAAAGCGGAACTATCCATGATTATATGAGCACACTACATCACCAGTGACGAATCTCGTGCGAGAAATGATTCATTTTAAAAGCATCCGTTCATTCTTTAAAAAATCATCCTAAGAAAAAACACAAATAAAATAATTTAAAAACACACGAATAAATAATCTTGGTTTACGCTTAACCGTGCTCATATTATGAAGTTCAACTGCAGTTTAGGATAGTCTACCCGCTTGGCCACAGTAAGAGAAAATAATCAACTATACCGACAACGCCACCAGGTTAAACTCACCTCGTTTTCCGCAGTAGTGCTTAGGGCGAAGTAATTCAGCAAACACCCCGGTACACTGCAGCCGTTAATAAATCACGAATTGTTTTCTTGAGATTCGGGAAACAAACCAGGTTTGTTTTAGTGTTTTGTAAATCCTTTGCTAATAGGCTACGACAGATAGTTGCACGTGTATTACCGATACAGTATTAAAACAGGCATATATGCCACCATTTACTAAGGTATGTACGACAAAGTAGCAATATATCAATTTATTCGTAGTGAATTAACTCTAAAGTTCCTGTACAACTTCACAGTTCAGCCTCTCTAGAGCTCCGTCCGCGTTGTGTGGTGACGGTGCACTGAACAGTCGGATTATTCCAACTCTGAATTGGTTGTGAAATCACTCCCCCTTCGAGCGTTTAAAGCTACAGGAACCCTATGTATTGCTGCAGTTAACGTGATTCATGGGATACGGGATAATGTTCCAACTTTCCGGGGTGTCTAAACATGCGTCAACCACATGTCTAACTATCAAGGGTCAGGATTAATATTGTTGACCAGCTTGACCGCATTCTTCGGCTGCTCAATCATTTTTGCAATAAATAAATAAATACATAAAAATATTTTTAAAAATAACATTTAAACTCCTAACAGGCCTAAGCATCACGATTGAAGACGTCGATGTGTCCATATTGTAAATAAAAAATGCATCTAACCAAATACATAACAGCTAACAATTTAAGACAATACGTAGCTAATAGTAAATGTTGCCATAATAATTACTGCATGTTTGCTCGTGTTGTTGCTGTTTGTATTTGTTTTTGAAATTTAAATCTCAGAGAGCACAGTGCCAGTGCTTCCGCACCTTTATACATTAATTCCTTTATTTCCTCCGCAACGATTCATTTACGAGAATCCCTCTGATCCTCTAATTACAAGAACGATATAATTATAACCCAGCCTGAGGAATTTCCACAATGTGCAATTAAATTCGACTTTTCCATTACGCTGCACTTCCTCGCACTTGTCCTGATTAGTGAACATAGATTCTATTCTGCTCGTTTTATTGTCTACCATTTCGTTGCAGCCCTTTTTATTATTAAAAAATAAAAGTAAATAGGAGTAGTGTTGATCTTCAATAGATTTCCCAGCTTTGATCAGAAAATCATAAGGCCACAGTATGCTCAATGCGTGCTATTTGTATTACAAGACTATTACAGGACGAAAGCTTTCTGGGTTTTTATTTATACATTTTTTTATTTTTTGCCATCACAGATGCGCACTCAGGTCAGTTTTAGAATTGAAAGAATCCAGCCTAGATGAGGCGTTTACCACGTGACGCGCCCTCCAAGGAAAAGTGGAAACAATCGTAATAGTAAACGGTTACATGACATATAATGCACTATGATCTATGATATCATAATCTGGTGAGGCTTGACACTGTGAATAATTCCTGAGCTAAGCATCTGGTGTGTCTAATGTTCAAGCAGTAAAATTATATCTGAAAGTTACAATACAAATTCCTGAGATACTGGATTACTGGAATTCCAGTTGTGTGTGTGTGTGGGTTGGGGCCCATTGAGGAGTGCTTCTGTGGTACTACCCCATTGTATGCACCTCCCACTTTTTGTGCTACACATGACGTTATAATACATTTAACAGTCTACGCAGAGGGACTTACACAGCTTGTATTTCACATACAGTCCTTTTAAACAGCAGGATGGTCACTGAAGCAATTTAGTTTAGGTACCTCAACCAAAGTTATAAGTGGCAATGCATCACCTGAGAATCAAACCTCTGCAATCTCTGAGTTTCAAGTTCGGTGCACAAACCATTGTACTTGGCTTCATTAAACAGGGCCGAGCTTCTTCTTGCCTGCTGTAAGGATGAGTCATCCCATTACTGTGTCGCATGCTGCAGAATCATGAGTAATTGTCCAGTGCTTCCTCAAAGTCACACAGAAAGAAAACCAAAAAAAAACATCACATTGGAGTTCTCAGGAACAACCACATTTTGTGGCTTTGTCTCATGGGGTTGCAAGCTTGCTTTTTTATAAAAAAGTTATCTAGTTACAATACATTTAAAGCATGTAGTTTGTCATTTTGTTGCCACCAATTTGACTGATCTACACCCTGAGCCGACCAGAGGAGGGTGGGTTCCCCCCCCCCCCACCCCCCCCTCCCCCCACCCCCCCGCCCCCCATCCCCCCTTGAGCCTGGTTCCTTCCAAGGTTTCTTCCCATCTGCTACAGGGAGTTTTTCCTTGCCACTGCTGCTTCAAGCTGTGCGAGTTTAGGCCAGGGTTGTCTGTGAAGTGTATTGTGACAATTACTGTGAAATGTGCTATATAAATAAAATTTGATTGAGTTCTAGTTGAGGAAATTCAATATATGTCTAATAAATATTTTCCAATAAACATTCAGCGTAAAACCGCCTGCTCATGAATGACTTCAGCACACGGGGGGGGGGGGGGGGAGTACTCAATCAGATTAAAATGCTCGCCGTCACAGTTGATCTAACACAGAACATTTTGCTGCGGAAGTGTTCAGCAACTGTCAGGAGGCCTTAGACCCGAGCAGGCTGACTACACCTTAGATAACTGCAGGTCTTGCAGGGTTGCCGTGAACTGGATTAACCCTGCTGCATTACACACTATTCATTTCAACAGCCAGACAGGTGCTGAAGCAAGTCAAGTTAAGCGCCTTGCTCAAGGGTACAACAGCATTGCCTCACCCCAAAGTCAAATTTGCAGCCTCTGGGTCGGACGGTAAACCAAGCTCCTGACTAACTTATGTTACTGTTGGCCAGTGTACACTGCCCAGGCAGTTACAAGCAAGAGACATGTGAACATTGTTTGTTTGTTTTCGGAACCAGATTTGAAGAGTGTCCGTTTGCCTTCCCCACACGGCCATGTTCCTCTGTAACCACGACGACAGAAGAGACAGAGGCAGTCCAGTTTAATTTTTTTTTATTTAGAAAATAATGTTTTTTTTTAATCATGTCACCTCAAATTCTTACTTCTACCTGAAATTTTGCCCAGAGCCACAAAGTCATGGAAATCTCCAGAGCACCTTCAAGTGAATTTTTTTTTGTAGTCTAATAAAGAATATATTTGATCACACAGAATACATCCTTGGCACTAAACACTCAATATATTACAATATGTTCTGGAGGGGGGGGTGACACATTGTCAGTTTGGGAGACCCCCCTCATCCAGCACTGGTAGCTAGTAACCAATTGCAATGGCTGTTTATACCCCACAAAATGAGAACACAAAATAAAAAAAATTAAAAAAATATCTTCAGAAGAAATGAAGTAAAATCCACAGCTAATTCTTGGAAAAGGTTACGATTTCATAGACTGAAATGAAGAATGTTTTTTTTTTTAATACATCCATGAAGCAGTTCAGACTTAAGTATTACCTGTTATCAAATCCAGCAGACCTGACCTTTCACATTTCACAAAAAAAAAAAAAAAAACTGAGTTGAGAATAAAAGAAAATACAGTGAAACACGATGCTTTGTGGGTAATGCTGTGCTCAGCAAGTTTCTCTGCTAGGGCTGGACTTTTCCATGCAGCCCTGCCCTTTTGGCCATTCAATGAGGTCATCACAGCAAGAGCAATGTGGCCTATCAGCTAGATCATATTTCAGAATGTTCATACTTTTATCATTTGTTCATAAAAATAAATATTCATTTTCTTTCTCATATTTCTGAATAATGTTTTTTTTTTTTTTTTTTTTTTACTTGTGGGGTTGTTTGTATATCTTTTTAAATCAGCTTTGGATTTACACTTAAGCACACTGTACGTAGAAATAACTTGTATACGAGTTCAACAGGTCAAACAGACTTCTTGTGTGTGTGTGTGTGTGTGTGTGTGTGTTGTGTGGTGGGGATTTGTCCTCTGTGTAGAGTGTGGGGAGAGTAGAGTGTGACGCTGGAGTGACACAGACACAAAAATGAGAGGGCCTGACCAGCCCCAAATCGAACAAAGATAAAAGTTAGAAGTGAAAGAAAAAGCTACCTCTAGTCAAAACATATCACCACCTCTCTCTTGCAGCCAGAACAGGCACACACACCTAAGATGCAAATTTAATTACCTACATAAAAAAAATCCCAAACTTACCCACCTATATTTGGCATTGAAAGATGCTCAAGACAGATAAACAGATCCAAACAGCATGATTCACATCAAAAAAATAAAAACAAAAGCAAACACATAACCAAAAAGTCTCAAAACAAACGTAATTTAACTATGGCAACACTAACCTACAGTTGCTTTGCATTTTGTTTCCAGGTGTCCCATCCAATCCATCAGTAATAACATCCCCACTCATCCAACAACGGTTTACCCCTTACAGTATGCACATGGCAATGGTTTTGAATTATTACATCTAGTCTACTTGCTTCAGAAGACCGCGGCATGGTGAACAATTTCACAGTTGAGACAGCTAAACTACACACCGTGCACAAAGCTGTCCTTGGAGGTTACAAATTTCCCCTTGCACTCAAACTTGTAGCCTGGGGTCTCGTTGATTTTCGAATTGATTGACTGCAGAGAAATCGGGAATTTGCTGCCGGAGCACGCGGAATAGCGCTTGCTAAAAATCGTTCGGAAACCCGGCCGCCAGCTTTCGAAATGATTTGCGACGGGCAGAAAAGCTAAGCCCACAGCGTGGTGGCAGGGGGACCGGAGTAGACGCGGTGGCAGAAATTAAGGAAATCCCCGCCGGTCGCTGCAGCTGATCCCCGTCAGCCCGTTAAACCGCAGAGCTTTCTTCCGCATGCGGACCAGCTGAATCATTATGCGCGAGCTCCGAGTTAATTTCATGCGCGCGCGTGTGGTCCGGAGACGCACAGAAGGGTTCGTGATGTGGCAGCGAATGGATTCCAGAACCTGCCTCTGTTCTGACGAAGCCGTGGAAACGTAAGCGCTGAACGAAACTTTGCCCTCGGGCTCCCAGAGAGCTCAGAACTCAAACGTGTCGGAGCCTCACCAAGGAGCTCTTGATGGGACAAGCACCACGGGCCTCTCAATGACTAATTATTTCTTGTTTGCCTCAACAGAAATAACACGGTCTCTTTCAAGGTATGAAAAATGCATTGTGCTGTGTGTGTGTGTGCGTGTGTGCGCATGTGCATGTGTGTGTTTTATGAAACAGACATTAAACAGATCGATGCACGTGCGGTCCACATGACTCCAGGGGGGGGGGTCAAATACATGTAAATTGTAAATAATGCAATTACTGGTCAGAGAAGTACAGATGCTGGAGTGGAAAGAACCCGGTGCCTAGTTCCTACTGGTGCTGAACAGTGTGCATGGTCAAGGCCGGACAAATCTCAGAGGACTACACGTAAAACCTGAAACGCCACATCTGCAGAAAGTGTGCTAACTGTGTTGTGTGCTGTGCTATCTCTCAAAATCCCCCAGAGACCAGAGATGCTACACTCTTTTTACCAGGCACCCCCCCCCCCCCACCGCTTGTTCTCCTGGGTTTTCAACTGCAAGGCTAACATGAGGGGAAAACAAAGCATATTTTCACAAATAAAAGGAGCGATCCACTATCTCACGGCCAGCAGGGGGGTGGGGGGTCTGCTTCCACGGGGAACAGGGGGTCCCGACAACGACTCAGTTCTGCTCTCACTTTCAGCTGTGCTTCCATAGGCACACGGGGTCAGCCTCACACACATATACCTGCCACAAGTCACCCCTCACTCTGGCTCTAACACCAGCTGCTTATAATATGATATAATCTCCGTAAGTGCTCTCTCTCTCTCTCACACACGCTCTCTCACTCTCTGTACATACGGCATATATGTGCATTAAACATTAATATTTCAGAAAGTTGTCCTCCCTTTGGCTGTGCGCCCAGTACTTTGTACCCCTGCTGAGGGGGATGGGGGCTGGGGGGGTTGTCAGTTATTTACAGTTTCATGGCTGATTTAAACTTCAGTCGCCTGTCGGGGATGTTCAGCGTAACTAAGACGGCGCACTGCGTTGGCAGTGGTCACATGACGCCTCTGCGTTGCTCGGGAGGAACCCCTTCCACTCCTGTTCTACTGTCGGGTTTGGGGCAGGGGTTGAGTCTCTCCTCTCCTCTCCTCTTGGGATCCCTGTCCTGGGACATGTCTCCAGTCCTTTCTTCCAACCACAGTGACAGTTTCCTGGCCTAGAATTAGCGGATTACCTCTGCCCCGCCCCGCCCCACGGGGGTATGGACCCTGCTCTGCCCTTGGTGGGAGGAGCTTGTGAACATTACTGACACTGCCCCTCAGCTGAGTGAAAGCCCACCTGGTGTGTCAGGGGGAGGATGGGACAGACTGTCCCATCCTCCATAAGCACCCTGGCCTTGTCATTGGGAATATTTAACTGCTTATTGCTGTTACTGACTGGCAGTGCATCAGTAAAAAAAAATGTTTTTTTGGAAAAACTAGCTAATTGTCCAAGAAGGAGAAAGCAAGGCAGGCACAGAAATAGATGGATAGAGAGAGAGAGAGAGAGAGAGAGCAAGAGACTGAAAGTGGGAGAGCAAGCAAGAGAGAAAGGGAGAGGTTTGCAGTTTGTCGTTCTCTTCCTTTATGCAGCCTGTCTCTCCTCATTTCCCTTCCCTGCTCATGTTTGGCTGGGAATGCTGGAAAAAGGGAGGGGTGGACTGACTGGAGGAAAGGGGAGGAGAGGGAAGATGCCCGATGGGAAGAAAGGAGAGGAAGAGGAGAGGTGTCTGAGTCCTGCTTCTCTCTCTCTCTTTCTCTCTCTTTCTCTCTCTCTCCCCGCACAGTCATGGGGAAAAGCAAAGCTTTTCCAAGCCAGCAAGGTTGGACAGGGACTGCAAATAAGACTGAGGGGATGTCGTGGTGCTCCGACCTCCACGTGGCTCCTCCTTGGCTGGGGGGGGGGGGGGGGGGGGGGTGGGGGGGGGGGGGTACTGGACCATGCCGGGTCACTGGGGGACAGCTGCCCCTGACTAACAGGCTTTCACAGCACCGCTGATCTGCTTTATCTGTGATTGTTAACCTATTGGAGGGGTGGAAAGGGACAGCCAGGGATTTCATCACCTAATGGGTCAGACACACACACACATGCGCGCACACACACACACACACACACACACACTACTCCTGAAAGGTCTTCCTGTTGTTCAGTCACAAATCCTATGTTTGAGTTTGGAACCACTATGCATCCACGTGCAAAACTGAACTAAACGTAGAGAGACCAGCAGCTGGAACCCCTCCCAGGTAACACCACAGGGAAGCCGCACTAAACTTTTTAGAAACCGCAGTCTGACCACAACAGAACCGCTTCAGAACCGCACAGCCGGCGAGATAAAAAAAAAAAACCCTGGCTCTTTGGGATATGGAAAAACAAATCAGACTGGAACCGTAAGCATGTGATACACCCTGCTCCCCACTCCCCTCCACACTCAACCCCCCCCCCCCCCCCCCCCTGCGCCCCCCCCTCACCCCAGTCCCCTGGCCCCCATGGGGTGTCCCAGTGCCAGTGGCTCTGCATGTCCGGACCAACTCCACCTCCTACTGTAAAAGCCATTTCATATGTGTGTTTCCATGGCTACAGTAATGTGATTCCAAGGCCACTTTTCAAATGAACCAAACACACTAACATAAACACACCCCTGTTCTCCCCCTCCCCCTTAACCTTGTATCCATATGCCTGGCATTCAGTACCACTGAGTTCAATTAAAATGTACTCAGAAATGTACTACAATCAGATCGACTCAGATCTAATGATAGATGTTGTACATTGATTTCACCTCACAGAGAAAAGAACTAGAGTAGTTTTCATATATATATATTTTTAAAATACATGTCTGTGACCTATCAGAGCCTTGACTGTGTCAGATCCGGGCATCTGATTGAACAGGACACAGCTGTGATCCTTGGGAGCAGTCTTCACTGTTTATGTGATTCCCACAATGCAAAGCGGCTGTCTTGCGGGACTCCGCTAAGCTCCCCTCGAAGCTCTTCGTGTCGCTTTTTCCGAGAACACCCACATTTTCACAGACGTGCCACAAATATTCCGCAAAATGATTCTTAGAACAGGAGGAAAAACAAAAAAAAAAAAACGTTACTGACATTACATTTCCTGTCAACAGCTCACGTCACAATGACACCCAATGAGCCCTCAAACCGGCAGTTCACACTGATCCACACATTGTCACATCGCTCAAACCGTCTGGTTAAACAAAAACTCTTTCCCTCGCAGTTAAAACAGTGTCATTGTTTATATAACCTAATCTTTGTGACTTGGAAGTCTGCGGACAGGATCCCATGACATCATCGCTGGGTGCTTAAAGCTGTCAGAGATGATGTCATCCTGCTGGAGGACCACCTGACGACATGTGCACTGTCTTTATGAAACAACAAAGGTGCCCTTGTTTAAAAGGCAAGTAAACTATTCACTGGCTGAACGGGGATCAAAATTTCTATCTTTTCACAGGATGTCTTTGATATTATGAAAGGTTTGCTTGGGGTAAAATTACACCCATATCTTTCAGATATATTTAGACTTGTATTGCCAAAGCAGTAAAGTGACTTTCAGCCACCACAGAATTGGTAATCTGTCCACCACCAGGGGTTCGAATCTTTTTCATCGTTCTATAAAATTCACAAAAAGGTATTGTCAAAACGTTACATTCAAGGCCATCTTGGAGCTCCTCACAGTTTTAGCACACAGTACCTTTTAAGCTTTGACCTTTGACACTGATAGGTTTTTATTTTTTTCTGCTCTCTGACAATATTCTACATGTTATTCCAGTCGTATGTCTCCTCTGAGGAAAGACCGATGCTCAGCGTGAGAATATACAACACGTTTTACATACAGGCTCCTGACAACTTCCTCAAACCAACTGCTGAACTACCCTCTCACATGCAGGGGGGGCGTACAGGTGCACAACTGCCAGTCCCGATGTCACATTTCCCCTCTTTCTCTGTTCACTCACTTTTTCCCATCTTCTTTCTTCCCTGGTTAGTCCTTTCGTTGCTCAGTTCATTTCCGCGAGCCAGTTTTCACTCACATCCACGGCTCCGAATATGAACTTCGGTAATGACTTTTTTTTTGTAACACTGTTTTATTTTAGATATTTTGTCATGTTTTCTTTTTAAAAGAGAATCTCACAGATTCTAAGTTTTTCTGTGTTTTTGTGGGAAAAAATAAGAACAACCAAAAAAAAAATGGAAGAAGTTATAAAAAAAAATCATGCAACTCGTTCAAGCAGAAAAAAAAGAGAAGTATAGATGCTGTCAGTTTTTTTGAGTGATTGTCTTTCAGAAAGAAAGAAAAACAACAAAAATATGCACACGGCAGCACCCACACTCGGGGGGGGGGGGGGGGGGGGGGGGTAAAGGGGGGAGGGGGCAAGAATGCTGTCTGTCTACCTCACTTTCCTAAAAATAAAAAAAAGAGCAATCAAAAAAATCTGAAAAGAAAACAAATGCAAGATGGCCAAAAACATGTAACAAAAGAAGTGAATTGTGGATGTGGATGATTCCCTTTCGCAGGCCGGTGGGGTTCACGCGGCGGGTGTTATATGTATTTTTTTCTTTTTCAGAGTCTTGCGCGTCAAACGAAGGAGGAGAATCCGCCGATGGGGGCGCGGGAGCCGGGCGCCAGGCTGCTGGGGGGCCTGTAGAGGGTGCTGTGCTGGCTCGGGGGGTTGGAGCTCTGCTGGGACGGGGTGGGAGTCCGGCTGCCCTTGGGCCTGAACAGGCTGCCCTGGGCCGGGGGCTGGGCCGGGGGGGTGGAGCTGAGCTGGGGGGGCAGCGGGGGCAGCGGCGGGAGGGGCGGGGGCGGGGCGCAGTGCTCGGGCTCCCCGGGTTCGGACTCGGTGTAGCTGTAGGCCTGGGCCCGGGAGATGCCCTTCTGCTGCCGGCGCCAGGAGTTGTAGTAGGTGGGGTCGCTGATGTAGTGGTTGACGAAGGAGTGGGTCTTCTGCCGGTTGGGGTCCACCTCGTACTCACTGTCGCTGCCCTGTGAGAGAGAGAGAGAGAGAGAGAGAGAAAGAAGAATGTCATTTGACTGTCTGAAATGACACTGAATGATGTTAGGTTGTCTGTGGCCACGTTAGATTGATGTTAGATTGTTTGGTCCCATTTGATGCAAGAGGATGCATATATATATATATATATATATATATATATATATATATATATATATATATATATATATATACTTCAGTGATAATGCATTTAGGGATCTATCAGCTTTACTAGATTTATTAGACAAAGCCACATATAAGCGGCTGTGCCGGAACAGTAATATGGGGGTAACTGAGCAGCATCACGACAACCAGCACCTAATCAGACTACAGGCACTCTTCACAGCACTCCAGCACCGGACAGGGCCAATCTTATGGGACAATAGGAGTTAAATCAGGAGGGGATGGGCCTATCAGAGTGAAGGCAGGAGGGGATGGGCCTATCAGAGTGAAGGCAGGAGGGGATGGGCCTATCAGAGTGAAGGCAGAAGGGGACGGGCCTATCGGTGTGAAGGCAGGAGGGGATGGGCCTATCAGAGCGAAGACAGGAGGGGACAGGCCTATCAAAGTGAAGGCAGGAGGGGATGGGCCTATTGAAGAGAGGGCAGGAGGGGATGGGCCTATCAAAGATAAGGCAGGAGGGGATGGACCTATCGGAGGGAAGGCAGGAGGGGATGGGCCTATCGGAGGGAAGGCAGGAGAGGATGGGCCAATCAGATCAAAGGCAGGAGGGGGAACACAGGAGACTGCCCTCCACAGGCAGCCGTGGGGCCTCACCCAGTAATTCGGAAGGAAATGCAGACCGCCCATCTTATACGAGAGCGTGAGTGCCTCCTACAGGTGGACAAAAGCATGATTTAAAAAAATAAAACAAAATACAAATCCACAGCAGTGAGTTAGTGGCTACCCCAGTAACCCAAACAATACAACAGACACTCTCTGAGGTTCTGGGTTTCCACAGGGTCATCTGCTCCCTAAATGCCATGATTCTTTGTTTTCTCCCATTCATTATCACCTCTGGGGGGGGGGGGGGGGGGGGGGGGGGGGGGGGGGGGGGGGGGGGGGGGGGGGGGGGGGGGGGGGTTCTGCGTACATGCCACTCTGCAGAAGAATTTGGGAATTTCCCATAGAATGCTTTCCCGCAGGACACTCTCCTTGCTGGAAACCGGATGCCTGTCCTGTTTATGAGTGGGAACACTGTGAGTCAAGTTAAGTATGATTTTCTCAATGGTCACTCTCTAATGGTCACTCAGAAACGGGGCTCCACAGTGTCACATGACCAGAAGTGGGCTGTTCACAGATCAGTGATAAAGGCCTGGCTTCAGTCATCATTTTGTCTTGAACTCTGACTTAAAAATTAAGGATTTTTTCCCCCCATACATAGTTTTCTGAGTTCAGCAGTCACCCAGATTAACTTGTCAAAGTGCATTTGCGACTGAAGAAGAAACAATTGCATTCATTTGTAAGTTAAGGACAAATATTGTTTGAATCCAATCTTCATTATGGAGAAATACACACGCAGTTTGAAAGACGACAAGTGCTAAGCTACAGCAAAGAAAAACCTGCTTACAACAACAACAAAAAAAGCTTGGGTTGTAATCAGACGTGAATGGTCCTCAGTATTTTGAGCCACAAGCATGGTTTCTCTTTTCTTATCATGTTCGGACACCTAACAGCTAAAAGCCAGTGATGCACAGAGCAATCGACCTTGATTGTAAAATATGGGAAGCAACAGGTACAGTCTTAATTCTGAATGTTGCAGTCTTAATTTTGAATGTTGCAGTCTTAATTCTGAAGGTTGCTGTTTTAATTCTGAATGTTGCAGTCTTAATTCTGAAGGTTGCAGTCTTAATTCTGAATGTTGCAGTCTTAATTCTGAATGTTGCAATCGCCCCCATTGCAATCATGCCTCAGCTCCAGAAAGCTTCACAGTTGATGTCAGAGGAATTTGAAAAAGTCATACGAGATGTCCACAGCAATAAATTACGAGAGAGAAAAAACTTGGGGGTTTTCATTCCCAGATTCCCAGAAGAAGGCCCTCTCGATTTCTTTTTTAAAAACGTAAATTTGAAACAGATCCACCGTTACATAACACAGAGGCTATGGATTTTCAATTACGGCCTTTCAGTACGGGCATGTGCCAAAATCATCACAGATCCCGTCTCTGTGTTTGCGAGAGCTGCAGTCCTCGTTTTTTCCCCAGTTATTTTTGGTATTCGGTATTTGTTTTCCTGGAGGAGAAGGTCCCGTAGGGAAGGGCATCATTCTGCGGGTCTCAGAAAAAACGTTGACAGCAGTCCATTCACTGAATTATAGCGCGTCTTTGGCGATTGTCTGGAGTGAAGGAAAAGACATTCCAAGCATAGCTGCTGCTTAAGCAACTCAACAGGACGCTTTCAGCAGCAAGAGAACACCCTTCAGATTTACAAGCGGAATTATTCTAAAGTGGCTGTGATATCACTTCATAAGTTGTGCACATGTGGGAGGCCACGTAGTGTATGCATTTGCTGTGTGCTAGTACAACTCTGTGTGTGTGTGTGTGTGAGAGTGAGAGTGAGAGTGTGTGTGTGTGTGGAGGCTAAAGTCCTCACTACATCAACTATATGTCACTGAGTGCTGAGTCCCCACAATGCAGATTAATACCCTGAATTTGAACTGAGTTAACCCCTGATGGATGCGCTGGGTCAGGGGTTTGAGGACACGGCCGCTCCACAGCGTGTCCCCATCCGCTTCCTGACCAGCCTCCCCCCCCCCCCCCCCCCCCCCCCCCCCCCCCCCCCCCCGCCCTGCCCCGGTAACCGAGGGCAGAGAGCGTCAGGGACGCGGCGTGCCCAGAACGTTCCGGTAGCGTGTCAGCCCCCAGCAGGCCAGAGCGTCGTTTCCTCTTCGTTAGCGCATTAGCGCGTCCTGATTTACCACACGGGCCGCGGAACCGCACCGCTCATCCCCCCGATTCCGCTGCGTGCGGGACGAGGGCGCGCCCCAGCGATCTGTCAAGGGGGACCGGGGAAGGGCCGCCGGGGGACGACGGGACGCCCGCCGCTCTCAAACGGCGGCGGGTCACGGGGGCGAACGGCGGGAACGGCACGCCGCTGAGGCCCGCCGCGGCGCCGCTGACGCGACCTTCGGACAACGCTGGGAAAACATCACCAGAGCGTTGGCAGCGAACACCACGCAGGCTCACTGTTAAAACATGTCGCCGCATCTAAAATGTTCTTGGGAAGGAAGCAGCTGGATCACATAGAGCTCTCCCCGAGGCCCGGCAGATTAAGCAGCTTCCTTTTCCCTCCCTTTTTAAAAACATATTTTTAAAACAAGCTGTGATTTAATTTTTTTTTTTTTTTAGCATTCGGAGTGTAATATTTAAGGCTACTCCCACCCCCACCCTTTGTTAATTTGGGAGAGGACGGGCGGGCCTGTGAGTGCTCTGAAGAGCGCGCTGCCAGCCGGTGCCCGTTCTCCCGCCGCCGTGCGCTAACGGAGCGCCACGGACTCCGCGCTGCACGGCCCCGGTGCGGCGGGGCGGGGCAGACAGGGGCGCGGCTGACCCCACGAGCCGCTCTTTCGGCGCTAGCCTGTCCGATTCGAGATACGACCGAGGGTTAGCGTCGCTCCGCGAGAGGCCGAAAAACTTCAGCTGGAGGGGAAGGCCTCTGTTCGGGCCTTTTAGAGAAAGCCTAGCTAACGGCTAACGTGGTGTCCGAGGGACTGGGGACTCCTGCTGTGGAAGAGGGCAGCCATTCCCCACTGATATCCCCCCCGGAGGTTTCACTGAGAGATCTTAAGAGAGCCACAGCAGCTACGCAACCCTCGACCCCCTTATCCGGGGATTGACATTTCAAGGTTTTGGCCTGAGGCCCCGCCCGCCTCCCCCCACCCGTCCTACCCCGCCAACTCCACACGCACATAATGGAGGCAGTGAGGCCAATCCCCTTTGTACTGATACGAATTAACACCGAGCCCCGGGGGGTTATGGGATACGTCGCCCCCATTGTCACAGGCGTGTGCCTGGGACCCCTTTAGCCCTGAGGAGGAGGATGAGGAGGAGGGGGAGGATGAGGACGAGGGGACGAGGGGCAGGCTGGCACACAGAGATACAGCTACTCATTACTGTGAGAGATAAAGCTGACATGCTCAAATGTGTGTGTGTGTGTGTGTGTGTGTGTGTGTGTGTGTGTGCGCATGTGTGTGTGAGCATGTGTGTGTGTGTGCGTGCGTGCGTGCGTGTGTGTCTGTTGGATGCGCTGTCAAAACATGCCGTTCCCAAACATGCTGTCAGAAAGAGCTGGAGTCCAAATCCTGTTTGGCTTTTTAAAATGTATTTTTACTTCAGGGCATGTAACAAGAATCGTCGCTGTTTGGAGATGAAAAATAATAACTCACTGTTTTTACGTGCGGTTATTAGATTATTAGAATTAGAATTATTAGAATAGGTTATTAGAATAGGTTATTGTCATTTTTATGAAAAGGTGTACTTCACTTCTTTTGCCCATGAGCTTTGTATACATACGTGCAGACACAAACGCACACACACAGGCACACACGCACACATTAAATATATTGTGTTGTCATAACATGATTGTTTAACTAGCATTTAAATTTTGACTGCTCCCTTCAAAATTCTGGATTAAGAGAGTATTCATAAGGCCATATGCACATCCTGATGATTTGTTGTCATTGGAAAGAGTCATGACAGTGCATCACAGTCATCTCCTCCAAAGTCAGGCAGGCAGTGAAAGGAGCAGCTGGCGGGGGCTGTCTGGAGTTCCCACAATGCAACATTCCCAAAGCAACATTCACAGGAAATGGCACCCTGGTCTTTTCAGCGCACGGGCGACGGTTTCGCGGCCCCAAGGACACCGACGCACGCCTCAGCGGTCCCGGGCCGACGCCCGCTCTGTTCACCTGCGCCAGAGGGGGGCTTCGGGGTACGCCGAGCTACCACGCCAACGCAGCGTCGCTTTTTTCACCCGAATCCCGTCTGAGGGAGAACAACGTGCGGCTCACACCTGCCAGCGAGAGGGAGGGGCTGGGCGGAGTTTCGCGCTCGACAAAATCTCAAAGGGTGTTCCTGCGCACCTCCGCCACGCAGCGTTCGCTAGCAACGCAGCCCGTCGTCAGGGGGCGGGGCCCCGTAGGACGGGCGTTCCCAGAACAAGACGGGCTCTGTCCCGAAGCAAGATCAAAG
The DNA here is from genome assembly GCA_025169545.1 of Anguilla japonica. Classification (NCBI taxonomy): domain Eukaryota; kingdom Metazoa; phylum Chordata; class Actinopteri; order Anguilliformes; family Anguillidae; genus Anguilla; species Anguilla japonica. The sequence continues at coordinate 62,754,771 of CM045884.1, read as the reverse complement.
ACTGGGGGGGAGGGGGGGGTGGGCTTACTGCTATGGGAGGTGCTGGCAGGTGCTGTCGCTGGGGGTTTTGGGGTGCAGGAATCGTATTTGGGCTCGTCTGATCAGATATGCGTGCGAACGGTAGATCTGTCAGGACGCCGATGGCAGGAAAGAGAAGATAATTCTGACCGAGGCCCTTCAGAGAAAGTAAAATGAAAATGCCAGCGGTGCTTCGCCGGGTGAAAACAGAGGGAGAAAAGAGAGGTAGGGAGAGAGGTAGAGAGAGAGGAATCTTTTGGCTTTCCCTGGCAGGGTTCAGCGCATTGATTCAGTGGGTGCCAATGCGACCCCCCTCCCTCCCGGGGCAGAAGGGCGCAGGCTGTGAGTGCTTTGACAGGGCAGCTGACGAGGCGGTTGCCGGGGACGAGGGCGGGGTGCAGGACGGAATCCCGCCGGGGGGGGGGGGGGGGGCGAGAGGACAGGCAGTCCAGTCTCTGTGAGTCCATCCTACTGACCACCGGCACCATTCCCAAACTCAGCACCGACCCTCTGCCAAAACCCACCACCCCAGTGTACATGCTGGACCAGGCTCAGAACTCTGCACCACACACACTCACACTCACTCACTCACACACACACACACACACACACACACACACATACTCACACTCAAACGTACAGACACTCACTCACTCTCTCACACACACATACACACACACACACACACACACACACACACACTCACTCACACACACACACACTCACACGTACAGACACTCTCACACTCACTCACACACACATACACACACATACTCACACACAGACACACATACACATCACACTCACACACATACTCACACACACACACTCACACGTACAGACACCCACTCACACACACATACACACAAGCACACGCACACACACTCACACACACACACTCTTTAAATCACCAGTATACACAGTATCTGCCTCAGAGGCATAGCATGGCATACAGGAAGGAAGGGAGTATAATTATGCAGGGCTGCTTTACCATTCTCACCTAGAGAATCCAGCCAACATTTTTGTGGGTGCTCGTATAACCACGCCCCTCAAATGCCTCTTTAAGCTGGCGGTACATTTATTTTGGTACTTTGTGTGGATTTTATGGCGCCTACAATTTCCTTATTTACAACCCTGTTTAATTCCCAGGTCTACCCTGAGCCAAGAGAGGCTGCAGTGCCTAATAGCCCCACCTACAGTGCATAGGGGGCTGTGAAGCATCTCTCTCAGGTGCCTATTCCTTTCAGAGCTACTTTTCACCACTACAGGCTCAATGCACTGCCCTGCCACACAAGTGAACCTAGACCCTTCTATAAGCCTTTAAGATGTAAGATCACAAATACAGTGTGTGACTGGAATGCTCATGAACATTCCAAAGCTGATGTAACTATCACTATCACTATAACTATCACTATCTCTAGAACAAAAACAAAAAAAAAACATTCCAAAAAAACTTACACCTCAAAGTGATAAACTGGGCTACACAGACTGCAGCGATGCTGGACATTCAGTGTGGAATCATAATAAAAACCACTGTCACTCTGGAGCCGCTCCCACTGAGCTGCAGCGACAGATAGCCAGCGGGGGCCAGAACTCTGCAGGTTGTGCTGTTTTCAGTGCTGGAAAGTGGAAGGGCGCGGATGGAGTGGTAAGGGGCATTTTGGGGTGGGGCTGGGAGTAGTGGGTGGAGTTAGGAGTGGCACCGGGGGGGGGGGGGGGGGGGGGGGGGGGGGGGGGGGGTGTGAGGGGCTGGGAGTAGTGAGTGGAGTTAGGAGTGTCAGAGTGGCACAGAGGGGTGGGGCTGAGAGTAGTGGGTGGAGTTAGGAGTACTGGAGCGGTACACAGGGGTGGGGCTGAGAGTAGTGGGTGGAGTTAGGAGTATTGGAGTGGTACACAGGGGTGGGGCTGAGAGTAGTGGGTGGAGTTAGGAGTACTGGAGCAGTACACAGGGGTGGGGCTGAGAGTAGTGGGTGGAGTTAGCAGTGTTGGAGCGGTACACAGGGGTGGGGCTGAGAGTAGTGGGTGGAGTTAGGAGTATTGGAGTGGCACAGAGGGGTGGGGCTGGTAGTAGTGGGTGGAGTTAGGAGTGTTGGAGCGGTACACAGGGGTGGGGCTGGGAGAAGTAGAGTGGCACAGAGGGCAGGGCTGGGGGGAGACTGAGTGGCAGGGTGGGGCTTGGCAGATGGGAGGCACGCTACTCGGTACCTGCGAGTCGGAGATCTCAGAGGGCTTCTCAGTAAGGCTGCTGCTCTCTGCAGGGATCAGGTCGTTGTATTTGGTGCTGACGTCCTCGTCCGAGTAGTGCAGGCTGCCTGGGCTGGGCCGGGGTGGAGATCTGAGGGAGCAGAGGATAGACACATTCAATAAACATCTATCCCCCACTCAGAGACACATCCATTTAACATCTATCCCCCACTCAGGGACACATCCAATAAATATCTATCCCCCACTCAGGGACACATCCAATAAACATCTATCCCTACTCAGAGACACATCCAATAAACATCTATCCCCCACTCAGAGACACATCAATTAAACATATATCCCCTACTCAAGGAAACTCATGTCCAGGAAACATCTATCCCCCACTCACAGACATTTACATCCAACATCTACATAAGCTTACCACTGGAGCCTTAACCACTGCCCATCCTGTGAACCACAATTATCCCCTCAAACTAAGGCTCTGTAACTCTGGCACTACAGAACCACAGGATCTGTGACCTTCTGCTTTCACTTTCAAATAAGGAACTAAGAAACCAGATGGGAAGAGTTAACTGTGTAAGCAGTGTTTTAATTCATTGAGTAAGTGCCAAGTAACAATGAAAACCAGCAGAACCAGCACCAGGGCTGCCACCCTGGGCAACGATACAGAATAATGGTTGGAGAGCTGGGCTAGTGGCTGCAGGTTTGGTTCTCAAGTGGAGAAACGCCATTGTGCCCTGGAGGGCACTCAATCAGAATTGCTTCAGTAAATATCCAGCTGAACAAATGGATAATGGACACAAATGGATTTTATGCAAAAAAAAAAAAAAAAAAAAATAAATAAAAAAAAGCAGTTGCCCTGGATAAAACATCTGTAAATGTGGTTGCAGACCACTGCTGTGTAAACGTTCAGAGATCTTCTCCTGTAATCTGTATTCTTTAATAACAGACAGACAGACAAACACACAGAGACACACAGACAGACAGACATTCCATCCTTTTTACAGTCAAAAACAGACCCCTGGTGCATCTCAGCCAAGAAAAACAAGCAGCTGAATATAGTGATCATAAGAAAGCAAATGAGAAAAATGATCTGCAGATTAAAATCTTTGGCATATCAGAGGGAAATAAAAATTAAAAACACAAGAAGGTTTTCAAAAATCAGGGACAGCTTGAGGGCCTCCTGGAACACAGATCACAACACTGACTCAACGGCAAGAAGCGAAAAAGGAGGGAAAATCTGTCTTCGCAACATGTAAAGTAGGAACTCATTCAGGGACATAGACCGCCACTCTCCTCCATTAAAGGCACACTGTATGATGCGAGTATATTTCCCCCGACACAACAGGTCTGAGATCAGCTTGCTAACCCCCAGTTATAAGTGTATCAGCATCTACTTTCAATCCTGGTCCAGAGCAAGCTCCTATGGCCAAAACGCCCTAAATGGACAGAGAGAGAGGCGATTGTAGAGGGGAGAGAGGGGTGGCTGCAGACTTCATAAACATCATGGGACACACATGAAATTCCTACAAATCCTGAGGCTGTCTGTGAATTGCTTAGTTCCACTGATTGATAAGCACTCTGGGGGGGGGGGGGGGGGGACCTTGTGACTTATTGGGAAAAGAGCAGGCAGAGTTTGAACCGCCGATGAGAGGGAGGAGAGAGTGAGAGAGAGAGGGATACAGAGGGAGAGAGAGAGAGAGGGAGACAGAGGGAGAGAGAGAGAGAGAGGGAGGAAGAGAAAAAGAGAGAGAGAGAGAGAGAGAGAGGAGGAAGAGAAAAAGAGAGAGATTGAGTATCTGCCTCGTCTACTTTCATGCCCGATCTCCCTGCCAGTGAAACTCTGAAAGTTTCCCACATCTGTTTTTGCTAATTGTTTCCTTGTTTTCTCCACAAGATTCCTACTCTTTTCCTAGATTGAAATGTCAGGGGGTGGTGGGGTGGTGGTTTGTCTTTGCAAGGTCTTGAGATGCTGGCGATTGCCGGAATCCTAAACAATCCCGCGAAAGTAATGAACATCAGTTGGCCCGTGTGTAAATCACATTAAAAGAGCAATGCGAAACGGCCTTTGAAGTAAGACCGCAAAAAAAAAAAAAAAGTTTGCAATGTATGGAAAGAATTTTTTTTCATCTTTGCATGAATAAACTGCCTTGATTTAATTATGGAAAGCTGAAGAGAAAATGGGAGAGCGAGAGTGAGAGAGAGAGAAAGAGAAAGAGGGAGATAGGGAGAGAGAGAGAGGGGGGACAAAGAGAGAAGGAGAGAGACAGAGAGAGAAAGAAAGAGAGAGAGACAGAGAAATAAAGAAAGAGAAAGAGAGAGAGAGACAGAGACAGGAGAAGCTGCAGACATTTTGACATGAGCTCAGCAGACATTGGGGAGAATGCGGCTGCACGTTTGTACTTCTCTCCTGGGTTTTGGTGGTTACAAAGAACATTGAGCTCCTGACCTTCTCTGACAGTAATGGAAGTCCCAGAGAGGGGCCAAATGCACCCCTTTTCCACTGAAGCAGCCCCCCCCCCAACTGAGCCCTCTCAGAATGTTGCCAGGCCCAGCTAAATGTGCCAACTCTGATACCCAGCACCCCCACTGTGGACCATCAGATAGAATGTTTAAATACGAGAGATATGGACACAGATTTATATACACATGAAGAGGGGGGTAAATGTATGTTTATGGAATTCTTAAGCATAACCTTTATTGCCAACGTATAAACAAAACTTTTATGTAGCATTTACATTGCATTCATTCATACAGCTGGATATGTATTGAAGCAATGCAGGTTAAATACCTTGCCTTGCTCAAGAGTACAACGGCAGTGTCCTACCTGGGAACTGAACCTGTGACCCTTAAGTTACAAGACCAGGTCCTTAGCCATTATACTGCACTGTCGCCCCAAGACCAGGTCCATACCCATTATACCGCACTGCCGCCCCATTATAGTGCACATTTTTGTGATGAGTGCAAAGATGCCATAGCGATCTATAGCTCATCTATAGATCTATATATGTGTCCCACGCTTATATCTCTGATAAGAGGAAGCGGAATGCCGCAGGGCTGTACGGATGTGCAGCCATCCGTCAGCTAAACGGCCGGCCGCCTCTTATGGACCACTGGAAACTCCGCCAACAGTCATTTTTTTGTTTGGTTTTTTTGTTTTTTTCTCGCTGACTGAGCTGACACAACATCATTGCACACTTCAATAGGCCCGCTCCGGGGCTGATGGTAACCAAGGGCAACAGCGGATAGGTCATGAGGATCACGGGTGGGGGGGGGGGGGGGGGGGGGGCAGGAATGGACCGGAACCGGGGCCCGGGGGGGGGGGGGGCGAGGGGGGGGGGGGGGGGGGGTTACTGCTGCGAGCAAGTGAAAAAAGGAGTTAAACGAGGCGGTCCAAGTTCTGTCCCGGCGCTGGATATGGATCTGGTATCGGACTTTAGGGGCCGGCAGTGGTTTTCCGTTTTTACTGGGCAAAAATGGAACGGATGGGTAATGAGGGCTCGTTTTCGGGCAGGCCTGCTCTCCCTGCCATGTCCCGGCACAGCGTCCGCGAGGCCTGGATGACCGGACCCCCCCCCTCATCGAACCCGGAGCCAGAGAGGGGGCTGCGTGACGGGCCTAATGCAGGAATCGCTCCCTCAGCATGCTGGGAAACGGGGTCCCTCCTCCACGCTCTTTATCCAGCCACCGGCCTGGCAGCCCTCCGTATTCAAGCTGACACACTGAATACAGCGCCGCGAAACATGTTCACCATAAGTATTTTCATTTATTCTCAGAGAGGTCCTCGTAACTATTGCAGTACTTTCGCATTTCTGTGAGGCTCAAGGTCGCCGTGACGGCGGCCTGACTCAGCAGCTAAGCTAAATTGAGGATTATTATGGGATTTTTTTGGCCGGTTGCTAAAAACGCTACGTCGCCCTTGCCTGCGGTGCTCCGCCTACACAGAACTCTTCCAGCAGGTCACCCTGTTCCCTGTCACTGCCCTGGGGGGGAAACATGACCCCCCCATCCCCCCCCCACAGCAGCACTTAAAATGAGGCAGTAAATGAGACAGTTAATCGCACGATGCAAAATGCTGTTCCAGTGTTAGCGGGGGTCAGACAGGAATTATGATAAACTGCACCAGCTCCCCCATAACACACACACACACACACTCCCAACTTCCTCCATACTCAGAGAAGTTCTTAAATAATTAAAAAAAACCCTCCCCACCCAGGCCATAAGGATGGTAGCCTTCATTCAAACACCCCCCTCTACTTGCCCCATCCCTAAATCATGCATTCCCATAGCGCTGTGCTGATGGGCCCCCCTACCCCCTCCCCCGTCCTGCTCTATCAGGACCTCATTAGCAGCAGCCCTTCAAAGACAGGGAGCTGCTTCTCAGCCTTTGATCTCCCAATCAGCCAATCGGGGCTCAGTGAGCAGGAAGGAGATGAGTCTGAATAGGCTGACCTTCACCTGCCTGTTTCCCTCCGCATACCTACTGCCTACTGGACACACACACACACACACACACACACGCACTCACACACACATACACTCACACACTCACAAACACACTCACACTCACACACACACACACACACACACACACACACACACACACACACACATACTCACACACTCACACTCACAAACACACTCACACACACACACACACATACTCACACACTCACACTCACACACACACACACACACACACACACACACTATATGAGGGTTTGCAGCACATGCAGCCCAGTCCTGCAGCCACTCTCACCTCGTGAGCGTCAGGCCCTGTCAGACTAAGCCCCGCCCCCCTCAGCGGATGAAAAGCCCTTTGTCTGCTCCACTGTGCGGCCCGGCTTCGTCCCCAGGGGGGCGCTGTCAGCTCCTCTGATGGACTGCTTCCCTGCCCCATTTTCATGTCCTTATGTCATGTTAGGAAACGCGTATGCCCTGCCTTATGAACAGCCTGCAGCGGTAATGTCTGCTGCTTCAGAAAGCCTCTAGACTGCCAGCCTCCCTGAGGTTGACGGCAGGCCTGGGGTGGACCAGCGGGGGAGGAAACGGGGGGGGATTGGGTGGGCGTGGCCTGGAGAACAGTGCGATCCCAGCGGTCTTACACAGGGAACATTTCTGTGGTGGAGAGTCGGTGAGACGCCGTCTAGACATGCAGGCGAAAACCCGGCACCGTTTGGCTGAAAAGTGAACATTTTCTGGCTGACTAGAACATAGTTAGGATATACCCTGGCCAAAGCCTGAGCTATACTGGGGATAACCTATCCGTTTACCGTTTACATCAAAAGCTCTCTCTGAACCTGGATTCCACACCTCTACATGTCTAGATTTCGGCTTTTGCTCACTGGGCACCTGAATACCGACCCCCACCTGAAGAGCCTTAGGCCGCCTCAGGTATTTTAAACCCTCGCACCTTGAGCAGGCCCATTTCAAAGAGGAGGCCGATGAGTCGGGTGGGGGGGGGGGGGGTAACATCTGTGAATTCCAGGCGCCTGCTCTGATCCATACTGTGGGCCCGCGGGCCAGCGACCTTTCATCCCGCCGGCACAGACAAAAGAAGGGATCAGCGGAGGGCAAGGATGAAGGGATGGGGAGATAAGTCTCCAGGGCAGCTCTCCAGAGGGGCCCTCAGGACCCGGCTGTAGGGGCCCGAGGCCGTGCGCTGCCTAAAACACCTTTACCTGCACCTCGGGGCACGGCTTTAGGGTTTGGAGCAACCTCAAACCTGCCAGACATGCTATTCATCAAAAACACAGTTCAGTGAATGCCGCAGGCGGTGAAATGGAGGAGTTATGTGTAAAAAGTCATTTCTGAAATTATTATATACTATAGTGTATAATAATACCCCAAGAATCTGCACTTTCACCACATTTTATTTTTTTAATGATTACAGAGACAAATCAAAAAAAAAAATTGATTTGTCCCAAACATTATGGAGCTCACTGCATATACCAGCATGTAAACTACAATCAGAATGATTGGGATTTAGGTTGAGGTAAGGGGATGCACATACTTCAGATTCATTTGTATTTATTTATTAGTTTATTTGTCAGGGACAATGCAGAAAACATTGTAGCAGGTTACAATAACAGATGTATATAGGATTTCTAGCCAATGCATGTATATGTATCATTGATGTTTTATTTGGATTTTGAATCCATACTGAAGTTAATCTAACACTGTATGCACTGTGTGACTCTGTATAAGAACACCTGCCATGTGAATGATTGTAAATGACAGAAATGACAGCACAGGCTTAGTTTGATTAGGATTAATTAAAGGGAGCTTATTAGTATGAAAGTATGCGAGCCACAACACGGTGATGAAGTGATCTGTCTGTCACTGGGTCTAACGATAGCGCTGGCTCGATGACATCACTTTCATCAGAGCTAATTCCACCAGGAGAGGGGGTGAGGCTGTGATCATATCCATGACTACCCCCCCCAACCCCCCACCTCCGCCCCCCTGCGCTGTGTGTAAGGGGGGCCTGTGCCGGGACGTCCTGACTGGAGGCAGCCAGCCAAACCTCCCCTGATTTATGGTGGTGTGTGGGCAGGGCAAACTTCCAGGGTGAGGAACGAGCGGCTCCCACCTCCCGCACGTACGCCACCTCTCCCAAATCTACAGCGGTCAGCTGACCAAAACCAGGGACCCACAGGGCAAACAGAACACACTGCTGGAGCACTGCCTTCATGTGACTGCATGGTACATGTGGAAACCGCCCTAAACGTCTGTATGAGCAGCATTATAAATAAAGTTTTATTATTATATTATTATTATTATTATTATTATTATTATAACAATAATAATAATATTAATAATAATAAATTATTATTATTATTATTACAACAACATTATTATTTTGTCTTAATTTTGTATTCTTTTAATTCTGCAAAGTACTAATTATTTTTGGCTGAATGTTGGAATATTAATCCGTTCAGAAGGACGCAGGTCGCAGGGGTGAACATGGTGGTTGGCTTCCCATGGTTACCAGGGCTGTCTGCTCCAGAACAGAGCACACAGCCCAAATGACCCGTCAGAGAGATTGAGCGATGATGAGGACTCTGACAAAGGTGCGCTACACGTCCTGGATCGTGGGGCGCGGGATAAATGATCTCATAATGCCCGACTCAATCACTGCGTGTCACTCTATTATTTAAGGCGGAAACGCACATGATTTAATGACACCATCAACACCAAGTCATTACACTCTTTCCAGTACTTGATGGCCTCCTTAACAGATGAGGTGGTTTTTCTTTTTTCTTTTTTATATAATGATGAATTTTCATTCTGACCAATAAATAACTCAAGGCTCAAGGCTCAATTTACATTTATTCCTACCCAACAGCTCTTTGTTACCTGATTCCAGGTCTTGTTAACTGCCAACGGGCAGTCAGGGAATGACGTGTGGGATAATATTATACTTAAGGATGAGGCTGTGCAATAGCTGCTTTTTAATTTATGCGTTATGTTAACCCTTCTAGAGCTCAAATACGTGATTAGAATGTTCCTGACTGAACATTCTAATGCTGAAGTAACAACCACTACTGGCGATTGAAAGCAGTGGAGTTACAGAACACTGACTTAAAATCCAAAAGAAAAAAAAAAAATACAAAAAACCTACTCTTCAAAGGGTTAATTTTTTCTAGACTAACACTGTTGCTGTTGTACCCCTTAGTGATTGTAAGGACTGGTTCTTCCATAAACTGCAGCTGATGAAACTATATCCCCTGGACATTGATAAAGTATCCATCTCTCTACCTGTCCATTCCTACCCTTACGTCGGACGTGTGCCCACCTGGTGTAGACGCCGTTCTTGCGGCAGAAGGAGTTCTTGACGGACAGCCGGCGGTTGTTGAGCTCCAGGGCGGGGAAGCGGCCCTCGTCCAGGCTGACCATCTCGCCGTGGGTCAGGGCGTTGCAGTTGGAGGTGTTACCTGAGGAGAGGTACGGAGACACTGTGTGACCACAGGCCGTAGACACGGCAGGGGGTTAGTCTGGGGCTACAAAGCAACGCTAACCAATGCTAACTGTACCCACAACTACCATATTACGACTACAATTACTACTGTTATTCATTTTACAGCAGAGTACATCTTACACACTACAGCCTCTACTACATTACTATTATAACACCACTACTGCTATGGCTGGGCAAAAGTGTATACCATGCAGGTCTGGCTGCTACTACAACCACCAACTGCTAAAGTACTGCTATTACAAGAAGTACAACTACTGCTACTACACATACAGCACTGGTCAATCCTCAGTGTTAAAGGGATGCAACTGGAACAGTTACAACAGCTTTACTCCAGCATTACTCCTTCCTTGTGTACCAGCTGCCATGAGCAGCAGTTGAGCTCTGTGCCGCTGCTGTTACCGCTAGTTCTATATATGATTTCCACTGTAGTGCCACAGAATGCTGAAACACTTGGGTGTTAAAACGATGCAAAGAGCAGATCTCAATATGGCCCTGTGGAAAGCTTGTGTTTAGACTCTGTCAGTAAGTGCAGAGGTGCGGAGGAGGTGTCCATCTTTCTGACACCGACCCGGCCACGTCTGCAGGTCGCGGGACCTCCCCGTGCACCCGTACCCAAAGCCCCTGGGCATGAGAGGTGTGGCAGGAGGGCAACGGGAGGCGAGCCTGGGATTGCAGGGAGAATTTGGGGAGGCAGGGGGGTGGGGGGGGGGGGGCGTCTCGGGGAAGGGGAGCGGTTAAACAAACAGCCGCCAGAGGAGCGGTGGCGGTCCCGTGGCCCGCCGGGCCGGGGTCTGAAAAAGTGCCTCTTTGTGTCCCACTAAAACGCGGCCCTTGTGTTTCCCCTCTCAGCCAGAAACGTGCTTACTGACCCGAGCCGGGCCGGGACGGGCCCGACAGGGCTCGGCGCAAACTGCTGACAGAGCCAAGCACCCTGCTGATGTCACAGCCACGCAAGAGTGAGCAACTCTCTCTCTCTCCGTCTCTTTCCCTCACTCTCTCTATGACTCTCTCTCTCTCCCTTGCTTTCTCTATGTCTCTCTCTCTATGTCTCTCTCTCCCCCTCGCCCTGGGGCAAAGGGCACCTTAAAGACACACACAGGACCGCGCCGCGGCGAAGGGCAGGGGTGACTCAGCCGGGCCGGCGCAGACGTGAGTCACCGTGGGCAGGGCGGCAAACTGAACTTCATGTCATTGCTAATGGCAGCCATTTATAGAGCCGACGCATCGATCTGCAGCCGCCCTGTCCTTTAAAGAAGGGGATCGGCGTCGGGCTGTCTGTCCCCCTGCCTTCGCTTTCCAGTTAAACACAATTAAAAATAAAAGAGAAACAGAATGTGGAGCAAAAACAGAAACGTGAACGATTGTAAAGGTCATGCTGTTCTCGGACTCACAGGTCAAACGCTACGCATCAGGTTATGGCAGTGCTATGACTGACCGACAGGTGGCCTGACTCTGGGGTTGAAGTCAGGACCGGGCTCGGACAATTAAGATCTGAGCAGGAAACGAAACCTCTCAGCCCCTCCCCCCATCCTCACACACGCTAGCATTCTGACTACAGGCGCGCTCTCCGCTCTACAGGTACGTTCTCCGGCCCACCTGACTCCGACTTCTTGGCGTACTTCTTGCTCTGACCTCTGATGATGAGGATGAAGACCAGCAGGAGGATGAAGATGAGCCCCACCAGGGCCACCACCACCAGAAACCACCACTCCTCATAGAAAGGCGCCACCTTCTGGGCTGGAGGGTGAAGTGAAAAATAATTAACACAAGATGGACAAGCCAAGCTGGAATTAAATATTAAATATGAGCTTTGAAATAAAAATTTAAAAATGGACATGCAGGCACAAGTAGATATTTCATGTGAGTACAAAATTGTGATGGCCTGAAATATAACATGAAATATTAATATTTGATGAAACCGAATGTATGCCATTTAACTACATATTTCACACTCATTCGCACATTACATTTACAAAAGAAAAAAGAAAAGAAAGGAAGAAAATGTAAAAAAAATGAAGGATAACTGACCAGATACGGAGGGCGAGGGTGGACTGGGAGAGCCATAGCCGTAGTCGTTGACGCCGATGACCCGGAAGTCGTAGCTGACCCCTTGCTTCAGGATGTCCATGTTAAAGGTGTATGATGTCACTTCCTTTGGGATGTCCTTGATTAAGATATCCCACAGGCCTTCATCTGTGATGAAGTAAATTATACGAGCGAATAAGACGCGTGGATCGGGTCAGCTGACTTTCTACATTTAACCCTTTCAACACTGCTTTGTGTATTCAATATGCACACTGATCACCAGGAGCAGTGTTATAATATAATATAATAATAATAATAATAATAATAATAATAATAATAATAATAATAAATAATAATAATAATAAATAAATAAATAAATAAATAAATAAATAAAAAAATTTCCTTTTACACGTTTGCTGACAAAAGTGCTTCAAAGGGAACAAAGACACACAGCCATAATACAGTAAAAAAAATGTTTTTTTAAAATCCATATGTCTATTGAGGTCTACTTGCAGACCCAACTACCATGTCTATGCTGGTATCTGGTGGAGTTATGTGTTGCCTGATTGGAGGTGACAGAATGGTGGGTGGGTGGACTTTGAGGCTTTGAGGCCAGAGGTGATTTTTTTGTGGGGAGGAGATGGGAGTTAGTCGGGGTGTAAGTGATACCCCTACCAGCCTGGGGCAGTGACAGCCGGCTGGCCATAGGCACTCTACTCGGCCCACACTCCCTTAACCTGCTGTGCGCCTAATTTTCACCCCCCCTACCCCCCCCCCCACTCCCACACACACACACACACACAAACCATCCCGTTTCCCAGTAACAATGTAATCAACCCGCCTTTCTAAAACTCTATCTCATCCACCCTCCCCAAACCATCACTGAGACCCGTCAGTCAGGGCTGAAACCTGACAACCATCGCCGGTCTGGGCCAATCAATGCATCCCGATCGATACCCCATTAAAAAGCTGAGAAACCCAGCTGCGTGAGGCTGCTGTTGATTTTCCGCCCCCCCCCCCCCCCCCCCCCCCCCACTCTAATGGTGCTCTTTGTCACAGTACCTGTACGTGTTAATCCATTACCCACAAAGCCCTCGCTAACGATAACATCCACCTCCCATCCACAGCTTTTTACGCTAAATAGACCATCGGATTAATGGAAGTGAGAGGCTTCACAGACCCCCTTAATGGATGGAGCGAACACATTCTGTCAATCCCTGACTCATATGAACCAATCAGAAAAAGATCTCTGCAGTAACTACACTGTAATTGGCTAGATCACCGTTAGATCATAACGGCTGCGCCCATTCTTGATGCCGGCAGAAGTTGAATTTTTGAATGTCCTGAAGGGAAAAAGACACAGAAACAGCACCCCACCAGCCCACCTGCCCACCCCCTTCGCCCCCCCCTCCCGAGGCGCTCACCTGAGGGTCTGGCCTCGATGACGTAGCGCGTGATGGGGGCTCGTCCGGGGTCGCCGTTGGCCCAGTGGATGGTGAGCGCCGCGCCGTAGCGGGAGATGAAGGGCTCGCCGGGGGGGCCGGGGGCTCCTGGGGGGGGGGGGGGGCAGGGGAGTGAGGCAGGGTGACAAAGATCGTCAAATTCTCAGAACCGTTATGGGAGTCTGTTACACAGGACAAACTGTGCCACTAAGTTTGTGTAATAACTTTGCTGGCAACCTCTCGGAGGATTTGTTCACATCTGCGGTGACTGGTGGTCACAAAAGTTCAGTTACACACTCCAAATGCTAGAGTTCCACTCAAAATGAAGCTATTACTTAGAGCACATTCAGTCTTTATTTTACAACTTTTATTCTACATCTTAGAAGATAATCCAGTGGTTGCGTTTTTTTAAGAAAGAAGACTGCCTGGGGATAACCAACAACGTCGTCAGACATTGTAATGTTGAGCAACATATCAAACCTAATTTTAAAGACGCTTTTTGGATTTTAGGCTCTTGTTCTTTATTATGCATGCAAGTTCCTGTGCGTGTACTATCACATTTGAATAACTGGCCAGATTTTCACACCCGACACCACAAGTGAAAAATACAAACTGTCACATCCACAATATCATCAGACAGACAGACAGATTGACGGAGGGACAGACGGACCTTCTCCGGGCCCGGTGGTGATGTTAGCCTCCACCTGGGGTCCATAGGTGAAGGTTTTGGCTCGGATACGAAAGTTGTACGTGACCCCGTCAGCCAGATCCTTGATTTTCATCCAGAAGGGGGCGCTCCCCTTCACGTCCACAGTCACAATCTTACTGACTCCTGGGGGGGAGGGGGAGTGAAGACAGGAGTCGGCACAGGCCACTGAGGACTCTAGACAAACACACCGCATTTAGAGTCTGTCCCGGGTAACATCACACACACACACACATGCACACAAACACAAATACACACACACACACACACATACACGCACACACACACACACAGACATATACATACCACACACACAAACACATATACACACACACACAAACACACACACATAAAGCAGACATTTTATACAATGTAACACACACACAATGCACAGATTTCCACCAATCAGAGCGCAAGCTGCTCTGCAGGGTAAACAGGGCACAGAAGCTGCTGGGGTCAATCGCTCTGTTCAGACAGGAAGCAACCGCACCCACGGCCCCAGACCTGCTTCTCAGGTGATCAGGTGTCAACTATTTCAAAGTTTGGGGTCAGGGACATCCGGCCACCTGCTGCTACTGCCACAGGTGTTAACTCGCCCCTTTCAGCAAATCTGGCTGCGCAGGGATGGGCCTGGATAGGTCACGCTATCCCCCAAGGGTTAGGGTTTAGCCTCCCGTTGCCATGGTAATCGATAAGGAATAACCCAATTGTGAGGTCTCGGGGAAACGGGCCAGCAGGAGTGGTCCCCTTGGGAGCGGGAGGCCTGGGGCCTAACGCCATTCGGCTGGGCCCCCAGACAGAGAGCGATCGATACCCACCCCATCTGTGCCATCTGCTGCCCTGATCAGAGCAGGACGTCCTGAGAAGTGTGGTGCCATACAAACACATACAAACTCTCACAACTACAAGAATATTTAAAAATGAGTCATCACCAAAGCACAATCTTAAACACACAGATAAACAAACACACACACTACTTACATGCTAATAATAAAAATGCTAATCATTGCCTTTAAAATTTAAGGAGATCTCTGGGTGGTGCGCAGGACAGCAGCTTTTGTTTGGACTCACAGCTTGACTGCCCAGCGTAGAGGCACGCTTAGCTTAGCTTAGCTTAGCTTAGCTTAGCTTAACAACCCAGATGCCGCTGCCGGCTACGCTTTCCAGAAACAATCACTTAGACTGTTTCACAGAGCCTCACAGATTTACAGCCGGTCAGGGCCCGACGTGCTCTACAAGCGCTGTACGCATCTCAGCTGCGAGCCCTGGAGCCGTGCGAAATATTTACGGCCCCAGCGAGGCACAGCCCCCTCCCCCTCCGGCGCGTCGGCGTAGGTGTGCCTGGGCCACGGCAGTAAAGCAGAGGCGTCAGAGCTGAACTCAGAGACACACTTTAAGTGCCAGTTTAGAGAATGAGGGGCGTGTTGGCAGGGGGTGGGTGGGGGGGGGGATGGGTAGGGGGTGGCGGGCTGGCGGGGGCTTACCGTCCACGGGGGTGCAGGGCTCGTAGACGAGCCGGTAGCCCTCGATGATGCCGTTGGGGTAGACGGGCTCCCCCCAGGAGACGTTGACGGAGGTGGTGGTGAGCTCGCTGAAGTGGATGAAGCTGGGGGCGCTGGGTGCTGGGGTAGGGGAGACAGCGATTAGAGAGGGGGCTGGAGGGTGGGGTAAAATGAATGACACAATCACGAGATGAAGAGTTCCAGAGAACAGAGCGGAGGCATTTCAAAGCGTGCGCTATTCACAGTTTCACATGAATTACGGCAAAAGGGATGTAACGCTGGTTTGGCGCGATCCACGTTTATCTGTGTGAATGAGCGTGTGTGTGTGTGTGTGTGTGTGTGTGTGTGTGAATGAGTGTGTGTGTGTGTGTGTGTGTGTGTGTGTGTGTGTGTGTGTGTGTGTGTGTGTGTGTGTGTGTGTGTGTGTGTGTGGTGTGTGTGTGTGTGTGTAAAAGTGCAGGGGCGTGTGTTTGTGTGTGTGTGTGTGTGTGTGTGTGTGTGTGTGTGTGAGAGAGAGAGAAGGGATGGAGAGGGGGATGAAGGGAGAACAGCAGTGAGCCAGTGAAGGGCAGCACGCAGAGGTGCAGAGGGAGCCGTTGGGCCCTTCCACACTTTCGTTCTCACAGCTCTTACATCCCTCGCTCCAGTGAGAGACTGCAGAGGGCTGGACGGGTGAGAGAAACTCACAGAGAAAATGATTTTTCTTACCCCCCCTCCCCTTTTTCCACAGATTTGAGTAAGGGCAACAGAACACAGGGCCCATTGTCCCCCCCCCCCCACCTCCCCAGCCACAAATCTGCCCCCCACATCTGCCCCTCCACTCAGCCAGGGTGTCATATGCATTCGTCTCCATGGCAACCCGGCGAAGGCGTGCCAAAAAATGACAGAATATCCATCCACTTGATGCAACACCCCCGACCCCCACCATGAAATGAACAAAAAAAAAGTTGGTCCCCTCATAACATATCAGAACAGGCAATAAATGCTCCCGTCAGTTAGATTAAACGAATGAAAAACACATTCCCCCCCCAAAGAGCAGGCGGGCCATCTTCTTTCGGAAGGGAAACAATCTGGCGACTGTCTTCCCCGCTGTTGGAGCCGATGGCTCCTAGTAAGTATCTCCAAAGAAAACAGGATATCAGAGCTGAGATGAGCACAGAACGTTCCCCCAAAAACCCCCTCTTTCAGAGGCACGTTACGACTGAGAGAGAGGCCGATGGCTCTCAGGAACTCACAAAGACCCGTTCAGCCTGGAGATAATACGTCTCCTTATGAATCCTGCCCCGCTTCGCCACGCGGACAATAAGTTTGCATGCCGCAGAGATCCAGTTACGTAACCCCTCGAACTGTCTGGGCTTCAGAGCTACACTCTGAGTGTTTGTGTTAATCGGCTGAAAATATGCATATTATTATGAGAGCATATTCAGCCCAGATAATCATGCTTTTAGGGATGATAATAGTGCTATTGCTATTATTATTATTATTCTTATCATTATTTATTAATAATATAATAATAATAATAATATAATAATAATAATAATAATAATAATAATAATAATAATATAGCACTTTTTTAAGGATGCTTAACTATAGGGGAAACAAGACCAGGTTAAAACCTAGCATATGGCTGGACCTAACACCCGTGATCCGGCCGACCAATGGTGTAACTTCATCACTCACTCAGTCACTCACTCAGTCAGTCACAGACATTCGCGTTTGTAGGGCTGGCCCCGCTGTTGCGGTCCAGCCAAAAAACAAAGACTGAATTACGCGCTGAGGGCAGAAGGGGGGGCAGTCGCTGTCCTTACCGGCCTGCTGGGTGCGCCCCCTGGTGGGCGGGCTGCGGGGCCCGTCGCCGGCGGCGTTGAAGGGCGCCACGCTGATCATGTAGGTGGTGTAGCCCGTCAGGTTCTTCAGCTTGACCCCGCCCTCGGGCAGGAAGAGTGTGCGCAGCCGCTCCGTCTCGTTCTGCCGCTGGAACTCCCAGAAGTACACCTGCGGGAGGAGGAGAGGGGGGAGGAGGAGGAGGAGGAGGAGGAGGAGAGAGAGGAGGGAGGAGGAGGAGGACGGGACAGGTCACGCGCACGCCTGTCCAAAAACAGGCCCCGGAGCTGTCTGCACTTTAGTACTCAGGTCTTTATTCCACCTTTATCCATCCCCGCGGTACAGCTCAGATCTGTCCTGTGGCTACAAACAAACGCCAGACTCTGAGCTAACTCACAGTGAACTGGAGACAGTGAAATCCAAGGCACATAATCCCAGAGCAACAGTGTCACACTGCATGACCTCCCTGGCAGGGACAGAAGAGCTGGACACGGGGAGACGCGGGAATTCCAGACAACTCCGGAATCCCCGCATCACCGGTCTCAGATGCCTACTGTGGAAAGAAGCGCACTTTTAAATCCTGGACTGTTTTGTAACACAATCCAGGTGTGTGCCTACTCAATCAGTAGGCGTGGTCCTCTAATTGCCCATAATTCCTCCCGCAAACCGAGCCCTGCCACAAACAGGAAGCCAGTAAAAGTGAGCGGTGGGACAAGAGAGCTAGGCGTCATGGAGACAGAAACGGGAGGAGCTTCCAAGTGCCGTCAATCACAGACTCGGTAAGAACCAATCAAAAGACAGGACCCTCCGATTCTAATGAGTCAGCAATGGAAGGTAAATAATAGCCCTGTTCATCTGAGGGTTTTTTTTTAAACACCCACGCTCGCTGACTGCCGAAAACTGACCTTGTACCCCTGAATGTCCCCGTTTTGAGTTTCCAGTGGAGGGGGGTCCCACGTCACGTCCAGCTGGGTGGCAGTTGCTGATTGGATGGCCACATTTTGGGGTGGGGCAGTAGGGACTGAAGAAAACAGAATATAAAAATGCATTTGTTTGCAAATAATGTCTTATTTTTATACAAGACAGAAGCCTTTTTTCTGCTAAATCAAACACACCAACAGACACAAGATCAAGGAGACTTGGGCAAGGTCAGTAATAATTATACAGTAGTTAAACACCCATACTTCTGTGAAACAGTTCATTTGCATAACTTCTTTGAGTGGTATTAAAACACAGAGCTGTGATTGGTCCCGAGGTAACCCAGAGAAAGAGCTGCCGGCCACTTACCTGCCTCCCCCACGAACACTTCCTGCGGTGCGCTGGTCGGCCCCTCCCCCACCGCGTTGTACACGCTGAGCCGGATCTCGTAGCGCTTGTGCTTGCTCAGGTCTGCGGGACACAACCGGCCAAATTTACCCACAATTCTATGCAAACGCAGTCGCGCGGTAAACCTCCGATGAAGTTTCCGGTCAGTGGGCTAAAGCAGTTGCTACGGTCAAAAGCTGGATCGGCTGCAGAACAAGGCTCCGGTACAGTCGAGCTGGGGAAGTGATGTTTTTTGTATACTAATACGGAAAAAGGAATCACACCAGTCTGTCAATACGTTTTCTATGTGGATCTAATTTCACGAATTATATTGGTATATTTCCTTATTGGCCATGTATATTCTGTTGGCAATAAATGCACAGAAATCACATTGATCATGGTGCTCTTCTGTGACTTGCATGAGTTCTGTGTGAGAGGAGGAAGAGAGAGATTGTAAGAACAGTTTGTTGTTGTCCAATGACCATGATATGCACTTTTTTGTAGGTCGCTTTGGAAAAAGCGTCTGCGAAATAAATGTAATGTAATGTAACATGAGTCCTTGAAATGCAGGCCATATATGTACACCTCCCCCAGACTGCCAGCATCACTCATTACACACCAAAACACAAAGGAAGAAAGGATAAAAAGGAGATGTACAGAAAAGTGTAGAGCACAGTCAGCTGGGAAGGATGGGTTTGTAACGAAGGCAGACTGTGCTCTCTGTCTCCCACATACACACGCACACACACACACTCATTCACACACACACACACACACTAGACCAAAAGGAACCTATGCGTATATGCGTGCATGAGAGAGAAAGAGAAAGAGAAAGAGAGAGATGGTAGAGACAAAAAGGGAGAGAATGAAAGAGAGTGAGAGAGAGAGAGCAAGAGAGAGAGAGATAGTAGAGACAGAGGGAGAGAATGAAAGATAGTGAGAGAGAGAGCAAGAAAGAGAGAGAGATAGTAGAGACAGAGGGAGAGAATGAAAGAGAGTGAGAGAGAGAGCAAGAGAGAGAGAGAGAGAGAGAGAGAGAGATAGTAGAGACAGAGGGAGAGAATGAAAGAGAGTGAGAGAGAGCAAGAGAGAGAGAGAGAGAGAGAGATAGTAGAGACAGAGGGAGAGAATGAAAGAGAGTGAGAGAGAGAGCAAGAGAGAGAGAGAGAGAGATAGTAGAGACAGAGGGAGAGAGTGAAAGAGAGTGAGAGAGAGAGCAAGAGAGAGAGAGAGAGAGATAGTAGAGACAGAGGGAGAGAATGAAAAAGAGTGAGAGAGAGAGCAAGAGAGAGCGAGAGATAGTAGAGACAGAGGGAGAGAATGAAAGAGAGTGAAAGAGAGAGCAAGAGAGAGAGAGAGAGAGAGAGAGAGAGAGATAGTAGAGACAGAGGGAGAGAGTGAAAGAGAGTGAGGAAATAAAGGTGTGTGGACTTACTGTCAAGCTCATAGTGGGTGAGAGTGGACTCGCTCAGGTTCCGTATGCTGTAGGGGGCTGGGGAGGGTGGGGGGTGCGGTGTGGGGGGGTGGGGTAGGGTGGAGAGTTCGGGGGGTCAGGTTGGTAGGAGCAAGGGGGGGCAGCCATAAGTGAGAGATTGATAGAGAGAGGGGGTGGAGAGAGGAGAAGGAGAGGGAGAGACAGGTTAGTGTGTTACAGCACACTGTGCCTCCAGGGACAGTGTGTACAGATCACAAGCACGCTTCAGGGGCTGAAGACAAGGAGGCCCAAACAAGCAAAAAGCAGCACCAAACCCAAACAGAAAGGAAACAGAAATGATGCAACTGCCCTCACATCGCAGGACAGTACTGACTGGAAGCAGGCCGGTGTGTGAAGCAAGGTGTGTGTGTCTGTGTGTGTGTGTGTGTGTGTGTGTGTGTGTGTGTGTGTGTGTGTGCATGTGAGAGTGTGTGGATGTGTGTAAACATACTTTGATTTTAGGTCTTGGAGGGCTACATTGTCTCTGGCTTTAACTCTGCCAAAATGCTTGACTACAATTCCCATAATGCAACTCTGCCAATCTGTAGTCCTCCAGGACCACAACCCTTGACAGATGTCTCTGTTGGAAAACTAATTTCCACACTGCCTGTAATCTATCTGTAATTACTGTCTGGCATAATGCACAAACAGAGTGAAAATGACAGTTCTGTATCTGTAGTGACAGTGAGCAGGCAGGGCTGACAAACATCTCATTCAGATCCTGTTACCAGTGAGCCACTCTTAATGCATGACATCACTCCTCTGTACCAGCCAATGACAATCATCACACCCCCACCTGGCTTCTGTGAGGGATGGGCACAGGCAGGGAGGCAGGGTCAGGCAGAGACAGGGGGCGGGGTCAGGCGGAGGGAGGGGGGCGGGGTCAGGCGGAGGGATGGGGGCGGGGTCAGGTGGAGGTAGGAAGGTGGTGGGCAGGGCGTTACTCACAGGTGAGCTCCGCCCAGGTGGCGGACGGGCTGTTGACGGTGCGGACGGTGAAACTGCGCAGTCGGTCGTAAAGCAGTTCCCGGTAGCGGACCCGGAATCCCAGCAGGATCCCGTTGATCCGCTCTTCCGAGGGCGGCTGGAGGGAAGCGAGAGAGGTCAGACCCCGACCCTGCTCACGCTCTACGCCTGCACTGCAAAACATGACCTGCTGCCCGTTCCGCAAGTACCAGTCCTCACTGCGCATTCGCATTCGCAGAGAGTAAGTGAAGTAATTTCAGTAGAGTTTTACTTACACTATATACCAGTACAGTAAAGATGACTCAATCTGTACAACTACAGTTTTTACTGTGGAGTTGCAAAGAGTGAGTCATTTTAGGAGAGTAATGTCTTCACGCACACTGCACCTACAGATTAAAAACGCTTTACTCACTCTCTATGCCAATACAGTTCAGTTTTAATTATCATGGTTCGTGTCATTGTATGTGAGGAACTAGGATGTGCACATCACTGTGGATAAGAGCATCTGCTAAATTAATGCATTGCAATGTGCTGCAATGACACAAGCTGAAATGAAACCAAATGTACTCTGTCAGAGTTGATTTAGCACTGTGTACCAAATCTCTTCACTCCAACCAAAATGTGTAAACAGCCAGAAAGAGAGAGGAGTATCCTAAATCATACCCGCCCCTCCCCCGCACCCCTATCCACAGAACTTAAGCTTCTCCAAAGGAGTGATTCATGAACCTAAGAAATTCCCCCACCATAAAACATGAGAAAGACAAGCCTGAGGAAAGAGAGAGGATCTCATTACGCTCCTATTATGAGTAACACCCCCCCGCTCTCCGGACTCCTCAGAGCTCCTCGCCTGTCCCTGTGACCTTGGCGTGAGCGTGCGTGAGAGACGTGAGCGTGCACGAGAGGCGTGAGCGTGCACGAGAGGCGTGAGCGTGCGCGAGCGCCGCGGCGGAAACTCCTCACCTGCCACCGGATCAGCACCGAGGTGGTGGTGTGAGGCGTGACGGAGAGGATTGTGGGAGCTCCGTCGGGGGCTGGAAGGCGAGAGAGAGAGAGAGAGAGAGAGAGAGAGAGAGAGAGAGAGAGAGAGAGACACTGGAGTCAGCGGCCCTGATAATCCCCGGGTCTGAGACGGTGTAAATCCTGGCCTGGCCTTTAGAGGAGCCACCGCGCAGACACGGGGAACACTGGCGCTATTCACGAGGGGCACGCCGAAATGGCAATCAGTGCAAACTGCAGAGGGGCATTTCTTCCTGGCACAGCCATTGCGGCCAGCTGGCTTTAGGCATGATTCACTTCACCAGGGAGCCGAGAGATCCACAAGCCCCCCCCCCCCCCCCAAAAAACCCCTCGCCACATCCCATTATCCCTTTTTGCACCCCCCCCCCCCCCACCACCACCTGCCCGTCACACGGCAACCAGAGAATGCGCACAAGGCATCACCCGTAGCAACTAAAGCGCCTCGACAGCAGCCCGGGTTTGATCACAGAGCACACATTCATGAGAGTGAAGAGCGCTTTCATCCCCTGTGGTCCAGCGCTCGAGGGCTCTTCACGCACTGAAAGGAGGACACGGCGTGAGTGTGCGGCCTGCTTTCATCCACCCGAGTGCATGCGGAGCAAGGTCCTCCTCAGGTCACACAGGAAGAGCCAGAGAGAGAGGGAGAGAGAGAGAGAGAGAGTGAGAGAGAGAGGGAGAGAATGAGAGACAGAGAGAGAATGAGAGAGAGAGAGAGAGAGAGAGAGAGAGAGAGAGAGAGGCAGAGAGAGAGAGTGAGTTGTAGAGGTGTAGGTCAGAGGTCAGAGGTGGTGGTGCTCACCGTCCTGCAGGGTGGTGATGGCCTCGCTCTCCTCGCTGTACTCGCTGTCCCCAATGTCGTTGGTGGCCTTCACCCTGAACTGGTACGAGGTGAACGGCTTTAATCTGGAGACGGGGGGCGGGGGGGGGACAGGACGTTAGATTCAAATCAAAGAGCACTGTGACACTCCTGTAGAGCTATGTGAACCCAACAGGACTAGCGCAAACAACCCAAACCCAGAAGAACCGGAGTGTACTCACAATATCCTGAGTGAGCCTACGCGCCCCAATGAGAACCCACAAATTCCCACAGGAACCCCTGTGTGTGAACCCATGAGGGCCAAGAACCAGGACGCCCTCAAATGCTTATGCTTCAGAACCCACCATAACCCCAGGGTGAACCCGTATGCAAACAGCCTCGAACCCTGGGGAAGCTGTGATCGCCAACTGCACGCTCACAAGGACCCACCAAAAAACCAGAACCCGAGTGAACGAGAACCCGAGTGGACCCCACGGAACGTTCCGGAAACCTTCCGGGAACCAGGCCTGCGTTCCGGAGCGCTCACCTGTCCACGACGTAGGAGGAGGCCTCGTGGTTGACGGAGGCCGAGTGGACGGTCCAGTTGCTGTCGGGCAGCTCCCGCGACTGCACCGTGTAGTAGCGGACCGGCGAGAGGCCGTCGCTGCCCGGTTCCCACGACAACAGCACGCTGCGGGCCTGCACGTCCTCCTGCTGGATGGTGGGTCGGCTGGTGGGCTGGGGGCGAGCTGGGAAAGGGAGGGGGGGGGGGGGATACACGTTTAAAACGGGTCATTGGCTTTTGATGGCTGTCACATTGATTGGTCGATTTGTCCCTGAAACCTCTGTACACGGCTACAAACAGACAAGGCTCGGCCCAGTTTCCATGGAAAAGGCGCAAGCGGGCTCTAAAGCGGATTAAATGCTTTTGTTTTTTTGGCAGAACACAGCCCCATTAAATACAGCGCGGTCTCCTCAGCTTGACCCAGCCGGCCAGTTCACACTTTGCGTCCATGTTTATTGATTTATTTTCAACGCCAACTGAGCCCTTTCCAAATAACAAGACAAAAAAAAACAAACCGCATGCACGTTTGTAAGGAATTAATTTGTGCAGAAGTACGAATTATCCAATGGGACCCTCTGAGAGGGAGATGTCGTCAAAGTATGGAAAAGCAGAAATAAAGGTTGACTAGTACAGAGCGCGGATGTGTCAGACATGCTTGCTTAGCGCGGATCCTCTGAGCCTTGGCTTGTACGACTTAATTTAACATTCTCTTCAAATAAAACCTGTATGATGTTAGATTTAAATCAACATTGCCATCCTGTCATCACAGTCGGAAAATTATACAGCAATCTCCTAACGGAGAGAGGGAGCGCGCTCAGTTGTGTCCGTTACATTTGGGGTGGAAGCTCCCAAATGAAATATCGCTGCAATGCCCTTTGGGGAGTGTCCCGGGCTGACCGTGGGAGTGTCCCGGAGTGGCCTGTTCTGGGCCAGGGCACTGGCAGGGAATGTTGGAACGACACTGGCATTCTTACGGCAATATTCTAAATATACTATCCGTAATAACATGCTCCCCAAGATACCCACACTCAGCACACAGTACAGTAGTCCGGTCACTCAGAAATATACCCCTGAACACACAGCACAGTAGTGCGGTCACTCAGAAATATACCCCTGAACACACAGCACAGTAGTCCGGTCACTCAGAAATACACCTCTGAATACTCAGCACAGTAGTCCGGTCACTCAGAAATATACCCCTGAACACTCAGCACAGTAGTCTGGTCACTCAGAAATATACCCCTGAACACTCAGCACAGTAGTCTGGTCACTCAGAAATATACCCCTGAACACACAGCACAGTAGTGCGGTCACTCAGAAATATACCCCTGAACACTCAGCACAGTAGTGCGGTCACTCAGAAATATACCCCTGAACACACAGCACAGTAGTCCAGTCACTCAGAAATATACCCCTGAACACACAGTACAGTAGTCCGGTCACTCAGAAATATACCCCTGAACACACAGCACAGTACCGGTCCTCAGAAATAACCCCTGAACACTCAGCACAGTAGTCCGGTCACTCAGAAATATACCCCTGAACACACAGCACAGTAGTGCGGTCACTCAGAAATATACCCCTGAACACACAGCACAGTAGTGCGGTCACTCAGAAATATACCCCTGAACACACAGCATAGTAGTCCGGTCACTCAGAAATATACCCCTGAACACACAGCACAGTAGTCGGTCACGCATATCACAGACATATACCTCTCATAACTCAGACGCTGACTCATTTTTATAATGTCACAGGGCCTTTGTATGAGCTTGTGGTTATATTTTTATTATTTTTTATTTTTCTTACCACCCCCACAGCTTCCAGGCTGCATCATAAAAAAATGCTGTACGTTATGCTTTTTTGGGAAGTGCTTGCAACTACAGAAAAAAATCACAAGAAATCATTTTCACAACTTCTAAAGAATAAATAAGTTGTATGGTTCGTTATACAAGGTGATGTAATATATACACAAGCATTATATATACATGTGTATATATTATGGTGAAAATGACAGGGTGGCAGTGTAGTACAGTGGGTAAAGGACTGGTCTTTTAATCTAAAGGTTGAGGGACACTACCCGGAAATTGAACCATCGCACCCTTGAGCAAGGTACTGAACTTGTATTGCTTCAGTGTATATATGCAGCTGTCTAAATGGATGCAATGTAAATACTATGCAAAAGTTGTGCAAGTCGCTCTGGATAAGATGCATATTGCAGGGCCTAATGTGATGTTTGCAGTGTTGATGTTCTTTGGCCTCTTTGGAAGTCTTATGCCAAACTGCTCTCAGTGATGTTTCTCTCATTATACCCGTGAAGTTGAGTCCTGGCATGTTTGAAGGTGTGATCGTGCTGTGCCGTGATAGGCCAACAGACAGCCATGTGGCCCAGTACCTCTCTTCTCCGTGGTAACCACCAGGGCCTCGGCCGCCTCCCCCCAGCCCTTGCGGGTCTGGGCCGTGATGCGGAACACGTAGACGGATTCGGGCTTCAGCCCCGTCACCGTGTACTGGCGCGCGCTGGGGTTCAGCACGTCCACGGTCGCCGTGTTGCTATTGGTGGAGTTCAGCCGGTACGTGATCTGATAGGCTGAGGGGAAACATCAGTCAGCCAGGTCAGTGCAAAGCGATAAAGCACTGCAAACACACTGAGAAAAATAGGATGCATCTTAGCATGCGTGCGTGTGTATAGGTGCGTGCGTGTGTGCGTGTGTATGGGTGCGTGTGTGTGTGTGTGAGTGTGTGTGCGAGTGCGAGTGCGTTTGTGTGTGTGTGTGTGTGCGAGTGCGAGTGCGTGCGTGTGTATGGGTGCGTGCGTGTGTGCGTGTCTGTGTGAGTGTGTGCGAGTGCGAGTGCGTTTTTGTGTGTGTGTGTGTGTGTGTGTGTGTGTGTACATGTGTGTATGCATGCGTGTGTGTGTGTGCGTATAAGTGTGTGCACGTGTGTGTGTGTGTGTGAGTGTGTGTGTGTGCGAGTGCGAGTGCGTTTGTGTGTGTGTGTGTGTGTGTGTGTGTGTGTGTGTGTGACTCACCCAGGATGATGCCGTTGGGCTGGGCGGGGGATTGCCAGATGAGCCGCACTGACGTGGTGCGGACCTCAGGGAACAGGATCCCCACAGGCGGCCCGGGCACTGCAGCGGGGGAACAGGGTCACAACATCAGCAGGAACCAGCACTACCATCAGCCGATTTACACCAGCCTCTCCACATGAGGCTCATTTAGAAGGCACTCCTGCTCAGACACTGACTCATTGCTGTCGGATAGGTGTGTGTACAGGCTAATGCAATTACAGCCCTCCAGCTGCTCGGACTGGCTAACTGCCTGCTCCTCTCTGCACGGTGCCAGAGCTGGGCGTCCTACGCACCGGGCGTGGCCGCGGTTATTCCTGGGGCCGGTTGCCGTGCCTACCATCGTCCAGGGTGCGCTCCAGGATGGGGGGCGCGCTGGGCATCCCGTCCCCGATGCGGGTGAAGGCCAGGACCTGGATCTCGTACAGGACGTACTTCCCCAGCCCGTTGAGCTGGACGCTGTGAGTGGCGTTGCCCTCCACCGTCCAGAACTGGAGAGGGGAGTCCGAGTCCTTCTCCTTATACACCACCTGGAGAGGGGGGAGAGAGAAGGGCAAGAGGGAGAGAGAGAGAGAGGGAGAAAGAGAGAGGAGGAGAGAGAGAGAGAGGAAAAAGGGGGAGAGTGATGGGGTGAGAGAGAGGGGGGGAGATTGAGAGAGAGAGAGAGAGAGAGAGAGACAGAGAGGGGGAGACAGAATGTAAAAAAGGGGAAAGAGAGAATCTTATTAACCTCATCAAAATCATCAGCACAAATGTGATCACTGTTTTGATACTGGCGGTGGTGAGTTGTGTGAGAAAAGAGGAGGAAACAGAAAGAGGCAGTGATGTCATTCATTAAAGACGCACTCCACTGCGTGGTTTGAGTGACAGCAGGGAAACTCTGATCCTCACTCTGGGCCTGTAGGATCTAAGGCTAGACTCAGGGTCAGGGCTGTGGTTGTGGGTGCTGATTCGCTGCCTCAAACGCACCTTGTACCCCAGGATCAGCCCGTTCCTGTCGGGCTCCGGGACCTCGAACCAGCGCACCAGGATGCTGCTGGAGGTGGTGGCGAAGGACGAGACGTTGGTGGGGCCGCAGGAGGGGACTGTGGGAGAGAGAGAGAGAGAGAGAGGGGGGTCAGAGGTCATTTGGGTCGCTGTGAGAGGTGCGTGAGGAGGGTGTTGGGACGACCTGCTCTCCGGCAGCTCAAACAGGCTTATTGGAGTTCCCAGGTTAATGAAAGTCAGTCAATCACCAGATGACATGTTTACGGATCTCATAGCATTAAAACTGCAGCATGGAATAACAGGCTGTGTGCACACCTAGAACCAGCAGTACATCAAAGACTGAGGTACCATGGTAACTGCCTGCCAGAGAACTGACCTGTCCTTGACCGGGCACAAGGTTTGCAGGTTTGAATCCTACATGGGGCAGTACCATTGCTTTCCCAGGCAAACAAGCTTTTTATTATAAGCAACATAAACTAATCATTAAAAAAGAGGACACACAGTATCATTGATGTGAAGCACCGTGAGAGCTAATAGCTCCCTCTTGTGGAGAATCTTCAGCCTGCTAAACGTGAGTGAGAGTGAGGAGTGTGTGAGTGTGAGTGTCAGCGAGTGAGTGAGATGTGAGTGTGAGTGAGTGAGTGTGTGAGTGTGTCAGTGAGTGAGTGAGTGAGTGTGTGAGTGTGAGTGAGTGAGTGAGTGAGTGTGTGAGTGTGTCAGTGAGTGAGTGAGTGAGTAAAGGGGTTACAAGCCAAGTCCATGAGATGATTCACATCTAAAAATGTGAGCTATGCAAATTTGGCTGAGATAAGAGAGCAGAGTACCTCTACGGAAATAAAAACACTGAGACCCAGCAAGCAAACCGTGGTGGGATAGGGGCGGGGTACGCCCCTTCCTAAAAAACGAGATCTGGATCGAGGCATTCTCCGGGAGGGAGAAGCAGAGCAGAAATGCTGACTTTGAGGAATTTTCGCTCAGGCGAAGCAGAAAAGCAGGCAGGATTCCTCAAACTTCCATGTGGTCCTCATTTCCTGATACCTTTCCCGAAAATCCCGTAGCCACGGCAACCGGGCAAGTGTGTGGAGTATGTGGAGGGTGGTCCAGGGGGAGAGGGGTGGAGGGTGGTCCAGGGGGAGAGGGGGTGGGGGGTGGTCCAGGGGGAGAGGGGTGGAGGGTGGTCCAGGGGGAGAGGGGTGGAGGGGGGTCCAGGGGGAGAGGGGTGGGGGGTGGTCCAGGGGGAGAGGGGCGGGGCGGCCCAGCGTTAGACAAAACAGGGCCCAAAGCCACGAGAAACACACACCTTCGCTGGACTAAAGCAGGACGTCCCGCTCTACTCAAACGTTGCTCGAGCTGTGATTGGCCAGGAATGGTGACGTGTGCCTGAGGCTGAGTTTGAGTGGGAAAAACAGCGTGTGTGCGTGTGTGTGTGCACGTGAGTGTGTGTGTGTGTGTGTGTGTAAGGGGTTTATTATTAGACCCCTACAGGGGTACACACTTCGAGAACAACTGAAACTAAAAGGAAAGGTGGTGAGAAGAAGTAATACGCTATATCTGTAGTGCCCCCTGCAGGTAGATAAAGAACACAGCTTGTTTAAGCCACAAAATATTTTGTGGGTCAATGATGAGCAAGAGAAGTTTCATCAACCAAATAACAGGGGAGTAACAATGTGCTCTTAGTCCCACTCTTGATCAAACTAATCAAAAAAGAACTCATTTTTGAACCAATTAAAATTATTTTCCCATCACAACAAAACACAACGGTTAGTTCAGTGCAGCACAGTGGGTAAGAAAATGGCCTTGTAGCCGAAAGGTCATAAGTTAAATTCCGGGGGTAGGACACTGCCATTGTACCATTAAGCAAGGTGCTAAACCTGCATTGCTTCAGTATATATCCAGCTGTATAAATGGATACAATGTAAAAGTTGTGTAAGTCGCTCTGGACAAGAGCGTCGGCTAAATGCCTGTAATGTAATGGCTCATTACAAAGTGAAAAAAAAAATCCATAATTACACTGTGAATTGGCTACGTGACTAAAATATGTAGTTATAGCAGGGCAGTGGATTTGAGATGAGGAATGGAATGAGTGAATATGAAACAGGGATTTTTGAGCGTGTGTCTGCGGGTGAGAGGAAGAGAAAGAAAGAAAGATTGAGACTATGTGACGTCTTGTTATGTATCTGTTTCTAGCTGATTGCTGTTTATGCTTTGGCAGCGTGTGCCTATTGTATGTGATGCCAAAGCAGCACTTGAACTGAATTAAGAAATGAGACAGTGAGAGAGAGTGAGAGAAAACAGAGACTCTGAGAGGGGAGAAGAGAGAGAGAGAGAGAGAGACAAAGAGGGAGGGAGAGAATTAGAGGGAGGAGAGAGAGGTGGAAAAGAAGAGAGAGCAAATGAGAGGGTGTGTGTGAGAGGGATGAAGGGTGAGAGGGAGAGACAGAGGGAGAGGGAAAAAGGGAGGGTGAGAGAAATAGAGACTCTGAGAGGGGAAGAGAGAGAGAGACAAAGTGGGAGGGAGAGAATGAGGGAGGAGAGAGAGCTGAAAAAGAAGAGAGAGCAAATGAGAGGGCGTGTGTGAGAGGGATGAAGGGTGAGAGGGAGAGACAGAAAGAAAGCGAGGGAGGGAGAGAGAGGAAGAGAGAGAGGCAGACGCGCAGAGGCGGTGACTCACCGGACTCGCGGGTCCTCCCCCTGACGGGCGGGCTCCAGGGCCCCGCCCCGATGCCGTTGAGGGCCTGCACGCGCACCTCGTACTCGGTCCACTCCTCCAGGTCCTCGATGGTGAACTCGCGCTCCAGCCGGTCGGCGATGGTGTGGGTGAGCGGGCGGCCCGTGGACCCTGTGCGGGCGTACTGCACCCGGTACCCCACCAGCTCCGGGTTTCCATTATACTCCCACTCTGGCAGGGGCTGCAACACAGGGAGCACAGGCTCAGAACTCACTCGACACAGGTACAGAGGAGCACAGGCTCAGTACTCACTCAACACAGTTACAGAGGAGCACAGGCTCAGAACTCACTCAACACAGGTACAGAGGAGCACAGGCTCAGTACTCACTCAACACAGTTACAGAGGAGCACAGGCTCAGAACTCACTCATCACAGTTACAGAGGAGCACAGGCTCAGAACTCACTCAACACAGGTACAGAGGAGCACAGGCTCAGTACTCACTGAACACATTTACAGAGGAGCACAAGTTCAGTACTGACTGAATACAGTTACAGACTCAGTACTCACAACACAGTTACAGAGGAACGCAGGGTCAACACACACAACGCACGATGCAAAAATAGCTGTGTGTGTGTGCTTGTAATGTGTGTGTCTGTGTATAGTATGTGTATGTGTGTAGAGTGTGTGTAATGTGTGTGTGTGTGTGTGTGTAATGTGTGTGGTGTGTGTATAGCATATACTGCATGTGCGTGTGTTCATGTGCAGTCGGTCCAGCCGTGCAGACGTACCACCCATCGAAGCCACAGGCTGGTCTCGCTGGCCGTGCGCAGGGTCACGTTGATGGGGGCGATGTCAGGAGGGGCCTGCAGGGTCTGGATCTTACGGGACGGCTGGCTAGGGGGGCTGGTGCCCACAATGTTCACCTGCCGCATTCGGAACCTGTTCACAGATCAAAAGAATAAATGAAGAAAACACTGGTGGTGTGAACAGGTGTATTATGGGTACCCGTAGAAGGTGTAAAGGGTATAGAACTGGTCTGGATGGTTTCACAGGTGTTTCATGGTTACCTGTACAAGGTGTAGGGGTAAAGTATGTGTCTATGGAAACATATATTATGGTTCCCAGTAGGTGTCGTAGGGGTATACTGTCTGTACAGTGGTATAGTATTGGTATATGACCATGCGTAGAATGAATACTTGCAGAAGGTTTGGTATAGCTTTTGGTATATGTACAGGTGTATAATGGTTAGCTGTAGAAGGATGTGGTACAGTTTTGGTATAGGTTGGTATATGGTACATGTGTATTATGGTTACTGTATAAGGTGTGGTATAGTTTTGGTATATGACATGTGTATTATGGCTACCTGTAAAAATGTGTAATAGTTTTGGTGTGTGTACAGGTGCATTACCTGTAAAAGGTGTAGGGGTTAAGACCAGGCACCTCCAATGATCGGGCGTCCGGCTCGTTGGGAACCTGATGCACCATAACCCAGTCTTCAGCCTCTCCGATCACGCCAATCTGTGCAGGAGGGACAGACGGACAGACGTCAGGGAGGACAGACAGACGGTTGGGAGCTCCGCGTCTCTGCGGTCGGAGAGCGATGGCGGCTCACCTGAGCCTCCACCTGCCAGCGTGAGATGGAGGTCTTGCCGTCGTAGCCGGGTTTGAACTGCAGGGTGACGGAGCGGGGGCCGATGTTGGAGATGGCCATGTTGGTGGGGGGGCCAGGCAGCTCTGTGGGGAAAGGGGGGGGGGGGGGGGTTGAGTGGTGGCAAGAAGGTAAAACAATATCAGTGGAAATTCACTATTCCCAAAACCCAGCAATCACTACTTCACACATGATTCACAGTTAAGAAGAAAGGAACCAGGAAGACCAGTCACTCCAATATCTTGTAGTCTGTTAGCGGGCAGCAATATGGGGCTATAGTGGGATTGCTCTGAATGCCAAGTCTGCCTTAGAGCATCACGCTCCAGTGTTCCATTGGCAGCCCCGAGCGTAACCACGCACCCGCCACAGACTTTTTTGAACCCGGGGCACGACTCCAATGAGAGATGCTGAGGACTCCAGACACTGCACGTAGAATAACAGAAAACCAGCAGCCCAGAGCTGCTCCTTTCCAGAATAAGAGTTTATAGACAGCTACCCAATTTAAGAGTTTAGTGCTGATTTTAGGCTTCACTCTGCTGCTTTGGTAAAAAATCAGTCATTCTGACACACAAAAGCTCTTTGTTGTGTCTTTCCTTGCTATACATAGACAAAATGTGAGATTGTGCTTTTAAGACGATTATGCACTTGCAGTGAGTGAGATTGAGCATTTCAGCAGAGTACAATTTAAGAGGAGTGAGATTGTGCACTTTAGCAGAATATGCATTTAAGGAGTGAGATTTAGCTTTTAAACAGATTATGCACTTACATTAAAAAGAGTGAGATTGTGCTTTAAAGAAGATTGTGCACTTAAGACGAGTGAGATTGTGCTTTCAAGAAGATTATGCACTTAAAATGAGTGAGATTGTTCTTTTAAGAAGATTATGCACTTAAAACAAGTGAGATTGTGCTTTTAAGAAGATTATGCACTTAAAACAAGTGAGATTGTGCTTTTAAGAAGATTATGCACTTAAAACAAGTAAGATTGTGCTTTTAAGCAGAGTACTGTATGCACTTAAGACGAGTAAAAATGTGCTTTTAAGCAGAGTATGTACTCCAAACGAGTGAGATCGTGCTTTTAAGCAGATTGTGCAATACAAGGAGTGAGATTGTGCTTTTAAGAAGATTATGCACTTAAAACGAGTGAGATTGTGCTTTTAAGCAGATTATGCATTTACAAGGAGTGAGATTGTGCACTTAAGCAAAGTATACACGTACGACGAGCGGTTGAAGCCAGTGGGATTAAAATGAGAGCAGCTGCAGTATGTGCAGTAAGATGGAGGACGCAAGGAGCAAATGCGATTACGCAGCGAATGCATCACTGATCCCAAACCCAGGGCGGTGGGCTGCCACCAGCGTCGAAAGAGCCAAATTTAAAAAGCACCAGAGGTTGTTCTATCAGAAAATGGAATCCAGGGGGATGTGTTTTTTTCCCCCTCTGGATGTGCCAAGCTTTTATAAATCAGCTCTTTTAACATTGTCTTGCCGCATGCCTGCTTTTATCCAGAAAAACATATTTCAAAGACTTTACTTTCTACTCCACAAAATGCACCTTTTTTAACTTACTTTTTTTCAGAACGCCTTATAAACTTATTTGAAGTGCTAGCATGATAAACTAAAATGGAGTGTTTAAGAATATATTTCTAAAGCTCTTTTCTTACAGCCCAAGGGCAAAGCAGAATGAAGCGCCTCTCACAAATATAATGTACCTGACCACAAAAA
Organism: Anguilla japonica; assembly: GCA_025169545.1. NCBI lineage: Eukaryota > Metazoa > Chordata > Actinopteri > Anguilliformes > Anguillidae > Anguilla > Anguilla japonica. The sequence continues at coordinate 62,720,855 of CM045884.1, read as the reverse complement.
TTCCTAAACAATAGTGCCAAACGGAGAGTAAATCCAAATATGCTTTTATTTCACTGCCAAAGTACATTCTTGAAAGTTTCTGGCACAACCCTACTGCCACACAAGAGTGTCATATATGGAGTTTATGACTGACCTACAGCGCTCTCTAGTGATAGATATATGTACTGCAACAATTATCAAAATCTCATGGGTATCTTAAATTTGTTTTCAATTTAAGTTTTCTTTTTTTGTGTACAATGGATCTGCAGCATTGCATGTGCAAAACTATCTGAGAGCCAAAAAATAATATTAAAAAATAACGTACATGATAAGTGATGCACACACACACGTGCACACACACAGGGAGGAACATTATACCGCTTTCTTTACAGGAAGCCGACATGCTGCGGATGTCTAAATAAAGACGTCAACACAGACGCGCTACTGCGCTCAGGGTTTTCCAGCGCGCCGTCAGCGCTAATTAAAAACCCGCTAATTAAAAGTGAGCGCGCTGAACGCGTGCCGCGGCTACAGTATCCGCTAAACGCCGTCCTTTAGGAAATCCGCGCTATATCGGGGAAGGAGCAGATGGCCAAAGTGCGACTGCAACGCTCCTCTCCGAGCGGCTCACTTCCAGCCGAACTTAAACACATTTGCTCCCTGCTGAATAAACACTCCCGTTCCAGGCTGGGGGGGCGGGGGGGGGGGGGGGGGGGGGGCGTGCGGAGCCGCTTCCCGGAACTCCGTGATGGAGTGGCGTTCGTCGCGCCCAAATGGCCCTCGTCCCTCTCTCCGGCGGGCCGGGCACCGGCGGCGGGTAATTTAAGGATGACGGGCGCGGTGCCCGGAATGGTAATCCACCCGCCCTCCGTCTCCACGGGACAGCCCGGGAAAACCGGGCGAACCTGGCAGGAAGCGTCGCTAAGGCTACGCGCCGGCCGCACGCAGCTTCCTGTCCCCGATCCGCGCGGTAGCTCAACCGGGCCCTCGGGGACCCATAAGGGAACACATCGCAACCACACGCTAATCAGGAAGACTGTTCACACGGGTATAAAGACATCCAGGTCCCCTGTCACTGTCCATCAGCATTAGCCCTACTTACTAATAGACTGGAGCCAATCTCAAACTGTAGGTCAGCATAACCGAGGTATTGAGACCAGAAGGTTTATGGACCATAAAATTGATTTCATAGACTCCTACATATATATATATATATATATATATATATATTAATGTACTGTATTATACTGAAGTATTGACTTCCCTGCTATTTCAGAGTCGTACCCCTGATGTACACAGGTTCAGAAGGACTTGGAACCCACTTCAGTCAGAATCAGGTTGTGGTGAGACAGTTACTGAGGTCTCCGGGCCAGTTGCATGCACAGAGATACCGCAGGGGGGCGGGGGGGGGGGGGGGGGGGGTGGGGGTATGACTGGGCGCGGGGGCGTAGGAGACAGGCCCTGACCTGGCGGGACGCCGGAGGAGATGGTGGAGGAGGACAGCTGCCCCTGGCCTTTGGAGGTCATGCCGGCCACCTCGATGGTGTAGGTGGTGAGCGCGGTCAGGCCGGTCACACGGTACTCCAGCGTGACGTTGGGCAGGTAGTGCGTCACCCGCGTGTTGGTGCGGTTGAACTCCTCCCAGGAGATCCGGTAGCCTGCGGGAGGAGGGAGGAGTCAGGCAACTGTGACCCGGGGATGGGGGAGGGGTGGTGGGCGTGGCTGGGGGGTGGGTGGGCGGGGCTACCTGTGAGGATGCCGTTCTTCTCGTGCGGCTCCCGCCAGCTCACTTTCAGAGACGTGTCCAGGATCTCAGTGAAGCTCAGGTGGCCCACAGCACCAGGGGCTGGAAACAGGAGAGTGACACAGTTAACACTACTGACCACAACGCGCTTAACGCTACAGACCACAACAGCAACGTGGTTAACACTACAGACCACAACAGTGGGCCATGTCAGTGGGCAGTGTCAGTGGACAGTGTCAGTGGGCAGTGTCAGTGGGTACAGTGTCAGTGAGCCATTTCATTGGGTGCAGGGTCAGTGGACAGTGTCAGAGTGGGCAGTGTCAGTGGACAGTGTCATTGGGCTGTGTCAGTGGACAGTGTCAGAGTGGGCAGTGTCAGTGGACAGTGTCATTGGGCTGTGTCAGTGGACAGTGTCAGAGTGGGCAGTGTCAGTGGGTAGGGTCGGTGGGTACAGTGTCAGAGTGGGCAGTGTCAGTGGGTAGGGTCAGTGGGTACAGTGTCAGTGGACAGTGTCAGTGTCAGGCAGTGTCAGTGGACAGTGTCAGAGTAGGCAGTGTCAGTGGCCAGTGTCAGTGGACAGCGTCAGTGGGCTGTGTCAGTGGACAGTGTCATTGGGCTGTGTCAGTGGACAGTGTCAGAGTGGGCAGTGTCAGTGGGCAGTGTCAGTAGGTACAGTGTCAGTGGACAGTGTCAGAGTGGGCAGTGTCAGTGGACAGTGTCAGAGTGGGCAGTGTCAGTGGACAGTGTCATTGGGCTGTGTCAGTGGACAGTGTCAGAGTGGGCAGTGTCAGTGGGTAGGGTCGGTGGGTACAGTGTCAGAGTGGGCAGTGTCAGTGGGTAGGGTCAGTGGGTACAGTGTCAGTGGACAGTGTCAGAGTGGGCAGTGTCAGTGGACAGTGTCAGAGTAGGCAGTGTCAGTGGCCAGTGTCAGTGGACAGCGTCAGTGGGCTGTGTCAGTGGACAGTGTCATTGGGCTGTGTCAGTGGACAGTGTCAGAGTGGGCAGTGTCAGTGGGCAGTGTCAGTAGGTACAGTGTCAGTGGACAGTGTCAGAGTGGGCAGTGTCAGTGGACAGTGTCAGAGTGGGCAGTGTCAGTGGACAGTGTCATTGGGCTGTGTCAGTGGACAGTGTCAGAGTGGGCAGTGTCAGTGGCCCGTGTCAGTAGGTACAGTGTCAGTGGGCGCAGTGTCAGTGGACAGTGTCAGAGTGGGCAGTGTCAGTGGGCAGTGTCAGTAGGCACAGTGTCAGTGGGCGCAGGGTCAGTAATACTCACTGTCCTCGTGTGTACGCAGGCCCTTTGGGGGGCTGCGGGGCCCGTCCCCAGGGGTGGTGAAACACAGCACAGAGGTGAAATACTCCGTAAACTTCTTCAGCCCCGTGATGTAGCCAACGTGCACGCTGTCCTGGAAATTGGGCCGCACCGTCACCACGGTAACCTCCTCCTCCTGCCCTGGTTCCCATGCCAACAGCTAAGATAAAAAAAATATGGGGGAAATATTTTTGAACAACAACAAAAAAGAAGGTCATTCTAAAAATCAAACTCACGTTTCTGACTCTCGACAAAGCCCCATGAATCACTTTTGATGTCACTTCCTGTTTGTAGTGTTCGAGCCTCACAGAGCCATTGCTTGAGAGAGGAAGAGCAGGCCTATTGGCTGATCTGGAATCAGTCCATCGAGCAAAGAAACTGCCTTGAGAACAGGAGCACAATACCGTAGCTTAGCGCCAGAGCAGAGGGACTGCGCTCACATCGGGAACAACAGCAGAAAAAGGCAGCGAATCGCAGACAAGAAAGCGTGTTTGGCTAATGGCTCCCTCTGGCACTCGTGTTTTAACAGGGCGGTTTTTTCCCAGGTCTCCCTGGGAAAGAGCAGAAGGCTGGCAGCAGTAGGCGTGAGACGCGCCTCTCTCTCTCTCTCTCTCTCTCTCTCTCATGCTCTCTCGCTCAGCAGCCATCTCCAAGGACGGCCCCGGCCGCCCCAACCGTGTTTCTGGGGGGTGGGGGGGGGGAGGGGGGGGGGGGGGGTGCGGGAGGAAGGGGTTGGAAAAATAGGGTGCCCCACCCCTCCCTAAACAGCCCTCTTGTTCCCTTTCAGATCCCGGGAGAGAGGGAAGCTTTTGTTCTCACAGAAAGTCTCCCGTGAGAAACAGACCTGAATCCAGGGCTCGTCTAAATTAGAATTAAACTGAAACCACGGTGGAATTACTGCCTTGTTAAAAAAAAAAAACCTTTCTCAGAGTGTCCCAGCTTTTACATTAGCGCCGTGCTCTGCGTGTAGCCGTCCCCGGGTGGCCCTGCTAACGCACGCAGCCGGTCCTGAACATCGATGTAAGCAGCAGCTGCAGCCGCACGTGCTCTCGGGACGTTGAACACACGACGCTAACAGAACGGTGCTTGTGCTCGCACGTGAGAAGTAAAAGGGGGCGCGGGGAATTGGCCTCCTGCCGCCCTGAAGTGAACAGAACGAGCCGGGACGGGACGAGGAGGCGGCTCGGGGAGAGAAGTGTTGCCGTGGGAAACAGGAGGAGAGGTCGTTGATGGATGCGTGGTCACTATGACGATGGCCAGGATCTTGCTACCAAGTTTCTTCCGGGCCAAGTGCCCCGGTGGTGGTGGTGTGGGGGCGGGGTTGGGGGGGGTAACAGAGGAGAGGGAGGGGTGGGGTGGGCCGGACACCAAGAAGGCCAGACGTAGAACAGATGCAGGGCCAATGTGTAGCTGAGACATTGAAAGCTGCAGAGGAGACAAGCTGCCGGAAACAAGTTGTGACATAAACCCTGCAGGTCATCCTGACCACACTGTGGCACTGTAGAGGCCTGAATGAAGAGGTGTCCCACATCTCTTACTGTCCTTTGCATATGCATGTTAATGTGTGACCAGTGGTGGACTCAATCAGCAACCACACACACACACACACACACCCACGCACACAGACACGCGCACATGCACATACACACAAGCGCACACAAATGCCATGCACACAAATTCATGCACACACAATACTTGCCGGTGAGCATCAGTTCACCCCCCCAGCAGGTAGGGGGCGACAAGCAGAAAGAAACAGCGCTCACCTTGTAGCCCTGGTTGATGCCGTTGATGAACTGGGGGCTGGGGGCGGTCCATGTGAAGCGGATGGTGGTAGAATTGACAGCCTCTGCCTGCACATTGCCCGGGGGAATAGTGGGCACTGTGGGAAGGGGGGGGGGGGGGGGGGGCGAGGTCAAAACCCCGAACATGTCTATACCTGCAGTTCCTGTCACCACACCTCTGAGGAGCGTTCACAGGAAACAGTGCTGCCCCCCCCACCCCCAACACCCCCCGATCACACCACAGCTTCAGAATAGCACAGGTAAGAGACATATCGACATTACTTTCTCACGCTGTCGCCCAGGGGAGCGGCACCCACCCTCCCCTTCCTGGAGAAAATTAAATTGAGGGGTGTGGAAGGTATTTCAGTCTCACAGAGTCATACGGCGACACAAGCAATCAGGCCAGTTCCGGAGCAGAGCACTGCCCAAGCACATTATTGAAAGGGCCGGCTTGTTCGACTTCTACTTTATTTTTGGATACAAAGCAGATATTTTATTTTCGCAGTGTGACAGATGTTTTAAAAAGTATGAAATTCTTCCTTGGGGGACGGAACAGTAGTGCCACTCTCTGTGGGAGGGGGAGTATCACGCTGCAGTTTTAAAAAAAATCATACCTTCTGTTATTTGCTTCTGAAAAATAATCCCTGCTGTTAAAACAATGCAACACATATTAGTGACTATGATCTTTGTGCAGATGTGCTGTAAAGAATCTATTTTATTCTTGCATGCGTTACTGTGTATGTATCAGACCTCTCTCTCAATCCACACCTCTCCGACAGACATGTATATATGCACTGCAAAAGAATTCTGTCACAACAAGTGTCTTAACCTAGTGATTAAAAAAAAAATTCTCTCTCAAGTAGAAAATTGTTAATTTACTTTTTGCTTGTCAAGTGAAATTTTGTTACCTCATTGGCAAATCTTTAAATGAGCCAAACTGTCTCACCTCATTGGCAGTCCTTTTGTCTCATTTAGAAGAAAAGTACTGTGAAAAAGAAAAGTACTCCACCCTTCGCATCTCCCCCTCACGTGCTGGGGAGATACGAAGGGTGGAGACTCATCCTGTGAAAGAGAGGATCTCTCGTTCCTCTGCTCGAGGTGGTCCTGGCTCTGACGGGCAGGCGAGAGGTGGGGGGGATGCCAGTCTGCGTTCAGCGTGCTGCCAATTCTCATTTCTCCCCTCACACGTGTGGTACACTCAAATCCGCATCGCTCAGTCTACGCGTACGTCCACTTCAGCCGGTGTACGCCAGTTGGGCAGGGCATGTCCCAGGTCAAAAACAGGATTGGCACATTCCCCGCCCAATCAGAGGTCCGGCGTACGATGTAGTGCAAGGCGACGTAATGCAGTCTCACCTCCCTGGAGGGTCCACTCGGTCACCTTGTGGCTGAAGGTTCCGAGCCCCGCCCCGTTGTAGGCAGCCACCTCGATCTCGTAGTTGGTCCAGATGATCAGGTCCTCCAGCAGGAGGTTGGTCACGTCGGGGTTGGTGATGTTCTTGTACTGGTATCCCACGGGAAGCCCAGCCAGACAGTACCTGAGAGGAGAGAGGTGCCATCACCTCAGAACACGCGTCTCTTTTTCTGTTCTTTATGTGTAGGATTTCACCCCAACCCTAATAAAGCTCACCTCATTCAACAGCAAGAGCAGGGCTGCCAAACCCTGTAACTGATCTACTGTCCTCCAGGCTTTCACCCCAGCCCTAACAAAGCACACCTCATTCAACAGCTAGAGCAGGGCTGCCCAACCCTGTAACTGATCTACTGTCCTCCAGGCTTTCACCCCAACCCTAATAAAGCTCACCTCATTCAACAGCTAGAGCAGGGCTGCCCAACCCTGTAACTGATCTACTGTCCTCCAGGCTTTCACCCCAACCCTAACAAAGCACACCTCATTCAACAGCTAGAGCAGGGCTGCCCAACCCTGTTCCTGATCTACTGTCCTCCAGGCTTTCACCCCAACCCTAACAAAGCTCACCTCATTCAACAGCTAGAGCAGGGCTGCCCAACCCTGTTCCTGATCTACTGTCGGCACTGGCGTGCTTTGTTAGGGTTGGAGTGAAACCCCACAGGACGGCAGATCTCCAGGAACAGGGTTGGGCAGCCCTGGTTAAAGGCCTTACCAGCCTGAGAGCTCCTCTGTCCGTGCGTGTCTGTATCACACAATGTCAGAACGGCCCACTGTCTAGGGTCCAGCTGTCCGGACTGAGCGTGTGCAAGGTGGGGGTGCGAGGTGGGGGGGGGACTCACCGTACGGCGTAGCCCCTCAGTAGTCCGTTCTGGTGGCTCTCTGGGGGGGGCTGCCACTGGATCATGATGGACTGGTTGGTGCGGCCGCTGGCGATGACGTTCTGCGGGGGGGCGCTGGGGGGCTCCTCTGGCAGGGAGAGCCTGGGAGGGAGGGAGGAGGGAGGGGGGCACGCAGGGGGGTGTCACACACCTGATTGACAGACTACAGCCACCCAATCTGTCTGTCTGTCTCCTCACCTGTCTGTGTGTCTGCTTCTCTGTCTGTCTTTCTCATAGACTCTCTCTAGAGGGGGTGAACGGTCTGATCTCTCATTATATGTGTTCTTATGTTCCAGAGCTGGGGATTGGCCTGTTCTCCTCATTAAGTATTCGCATGTCCTTATATCTGAGTGCCTGTCTGTCTGTCTGTCTGTCTGTCTTACCCTCCGCCCGTTCATCAGCGTGTAGTGTGGCTATCGTATGGCAGTCCCATGCTGCCTAACAAAGCGAGAGCCCTTACTGGAGACGCTGCAGGGAAATGCGATAGTCCCGCACAGAGGGAATCATGGGAAGAGACAAAAAAGGAGGACGTGTGAAGGAGACGGGTCGGCTCCACAGCGACAGAAAGCAACGCTTCTCGACTCAATTCAGCGCGGCGGCTCGCAATTCCCCCGTTGCCGCGGAAGCGACAGACGGAGCGAAGACGGTGTCGAGGAGAGAAAGCCAAGATTGTTTGATACGGAATCTAAAAGCAACACAGAAGGGCCCCTCTGAATATCTGGCCTGGTTGCGCAGTTCTGGGCCCCCCCCCGTGGGGTTCTGCCACCTCGACCGACACACGGCAGCTGCTCTGATTGGTGCTGAGGACTCATGGAAGACGCAATGCACTCTGGGGATTTGAGGCTGTTTTTTTGAATGATTAATTCTGGCTCTCCTCTGCCTGCCTCTGTGTGTGTGTGTGTGTGTGAGTCACACCTTCTGCTGTGTGTGGGTGTGTACTCATATTTGGGACACACACACACACACACACACACACACACACACACACAAAAAATATGTTCACAGTTAACACTGAGTCCCTCAGGTACCTGGGGCCAAAAACAAACCTACAAGGTGACTGAGAAAAAACCTGGAGTTGGCTGATTGGATACAAATGTCACAGCTTGTGGAAGATGCATTGTGGGTAATGACTCACCGCTCAGTTTCCCTGCTGAACTGCCCTTCCCCACGTCGTTGACCGCACACAGCCGGAACTGGTAGGAGCGCGCCGGGATGAGTCCGCTGACCGTCACCGCACTGGACTCTGGGTCGATGTTCGCCAGGAGGACTGTCCACGGGGCATCTGGGAGGACACACACAGACAGAGACAGACGCACAGACACAGAGGGCGTTAATTGCCACCTCCGATTGGGGGAATACAAATTTATCTCAGCCCTTTAGCTAGCCGTGCCTTTGTTAAGTCCCAAAAGACGGCCCGAGTTGCAATGACCCGGGGACTACAATGGACAGGAACACAACAGAAGCCACTAACCAGAAAATGAGTGTACACAACAATTGTTGTGTACACAACAATAACAACAAAAAAAGTTTATTACAACATAAGACAAGAAACAACAGAACACATTACCCATATGTAGGTTTATAGGATGGCACAGGCAGACGGGCCAGAGCTAGGCTACTCCTCATCTAAAACAAAACTCAGTACCAAACATCCCTACCGGGGCAAATCAAAAGGAATGAGTCTTCTGAAAAATACTCTCCCTACGCTGGCTTATCTATCTAAGACTTTGTTAAAATTCTGAAAGAAAAGAAACTGCCTGAGCACCAGTAACCTTCTGCAAAATTACTCTGACAAAAACTGAAAACAAAACATACAGCAGCACATGGTAGCTGTAAATTCTAAAACCACAAGGAAGCAAAGTGAGTCTTAAAAGGAGTCTCAGAATCTGAACGTGAAATCAGGCTTTCATCCACTTGCACCATCAGGTGAACACAGGTGAGCACCATTAGGTGAACACAGGTGAGAATCATCAGCAATTAAGCACTCAGGTCCTGCTCAGCTCCACGAGCAGGACCCAGACACAGGCAAGCAGGGACTCCACAGTACGAGAGCACGTAACAACCATATTATCTTCTACTTATTCTTATAACCTAACTCCCCTCTCTCTACCTGTAACAGTCTATACCCATGCAAATACTCCCACTCTCACCTTTAAATCTGTCAGCAGTAATCCCACCCTCACCTGTATACCTGCCAGCCCACTCTCACTTTTACACTTGTCAGAAATAATACCACTCTCACCCTTATACAAAAGTATGTTGGCACATGATATCTAACATCTCACCCAACATTTTGGGAATTAATATGGAGTTGGTTCATCCTTTGCTGCTATAACAACCTCCACTCTTCTGAGAAAGCTTTATACTAGATGCTGATACCATTCATCCACAAGAGCATTAGTGAGGTTGGGCACTGATTGGGCGATTGTGCTTGGCTCACAGTCGGCTGTCCAATTGATCCCAAAAAGGTGTTGGACGCAGTTGAGGTCAGTGCTCTGTGCAGGCCAGTTAAGTTGTTCAACACCTTTCTCAACAAAACCATGTCTATATGAACCTAGCGGGGGCATTGTCATGCTGAAACAGCAAAGGGCCTTCCCCAAACTGTTGGGGAAGCACAGAATCGTCTAGAATGTGATTGTATGCTATACCATTAAGGTTTGCCTACACTGGAACTAAGGGGCCTAGCCCAAACCGTGAAAAACAGCCCCAGAACAAGGGGCGTCCAGATACTTTTGGTCATGTACTGTACCTGTCAGTAATCCCACTTTCTCCTGTACCTGAGAAAATAGGCCCACTGCGCTTTCACTCTCTGTCCCAGTACTCCAGCCCTGCTGCACGTCCCCCCCCCCCACCCCCACCCCCCACCCGGCCCAGGTGACTCACTGTTCTCAGACACCTCCAGGATGTAGCGAATGAGGGGGCTGTTTCCGTCAAAGGGCTTGGACCAGGTCAGGTTAATGGCTCTCTTCTCTGAGGAGCTCAGCATGGCACTGGGGTTCTCTGGGGCGTGAGGGAGCTGCCTGTAATACAGAGAGAGAGAGAGAGCAAAAGAGTATAACAAATTTTATTTGTTTTATTATTTTTTTCATCTATTTTTGTTATTAATGTTGTTCTTTGTAACTCTTTTGCAACACTGCATGTCATTCCAATAAAGCACCTTTAAACTAAGAGAGGGAGGGATGAAGGGAGTGGAGAGAGAGAGGGGGCAGAGAAGGGATAAAAGAGGATACAGAAAATAAAGAGCAAAGAGAAAATGATGAAGTGAGATGGACAGAAGATAGACAGACAGGAGGAGAGTGAGAAATGGATAATAAGCAAGTGACAGAGATGGGGATAGACAGAAGGAGAGAGTAACGAAGGAAGACAATTAGATAGTGAGGGAGAAAAAGAGAGGGAGAGATACATTTGCTCTTGATATACAGTGGCACACTTACTCCCACACTAACGTAAATGCATACAAATCCACAAGGCTGTAAAAAAATAAGAACAAATAAACATTTCAGCAAACCATATGGCAGATGAGTAATTTAGTGTGGAGGGCACACAGCCCTACTGGAAAAAAAACAAGTAATTTTCAGGTTGAGGAATAAAAAAGCTTTATCAAGCTATTTCTGTGACTGGCAATTGTGCACGGTAAAAAAGCGGCTTTTAAAATGTGAGACAGTCAAAGCGAGAAAGAGAGAGTGAGGGAGAGAAAAGAGAGAAAGGATGCAGAAAGGGAGAACGAGAGAGAGAAAAGAGAGAGAGGATGCAGAAAAAGAGAGAAAGAGAGAGGACACAAAGGAGATGGCCCCGTGGAGGTCAAGGTTGCCAGGGAAACTAACAGACGCAGAGTGGGGCAATTGGGGAAGATGGACGCAGAAAATTGAGTCTGAGGAGCAGAACAGGAAACTAGCACTGAGAGAGAGAGAGGGGGGGGGGGGGAGAGAGGGAGAGAGAGGAAGAGAGAGGGGGGAGAGGGGGAGAGAGAGAGAGAGGGGGAGAGGGGGAGGGAGGGATGGAGAGAGAGAGAGAGAGAGAGAGAGAGAGAAGGTGGGGCTACGCCTAGAAGGCGCTCGGTAAAATGTCTAGTGTTAATTTGACTCTTCCGGACTCACTGGGCATTTTAGTGCGCGTGAAGGGCAACGATTCAGTAGAACACAGTGGCCTGTTTAACGCATGTTGCCATTTTATTCTCCAATTATTTATTGTACATTAATTCCAGAGAGACTGACTAACCTTACATGACAATTAAAAATCAATTAGATCGTGGCTGAAATCATGTATGTTTACTAACCGAGGCCATTTAGGTCTACTTAGTGGCACTAGGTTAAACCATAGACGTGCATATTTAACTAGACAGGCAGGCACGCCTTCAGTTAACCTAAGCTTGAGAACTCACAGAAGTGAGCCTGTACTGTGCATGTTGAGGGCAAAACACTGAAGTTCTCATTAAAGTGAATGGGGAATATCAGACTTTTGAAGGAAAAATAAAACGTCCCCGATGGTATTTTGTAACCCAATTAACAACGATATGTTTCATATGAAAAGCAGATTGAAAAAATATGTAATGTAATAAAATATGCACAGTTAATAAATATTTTTCCATAGCTTGTGGACCAAAACAACCATTGTTTCACAAACTGCTGCACATAATGAAATTTACCATCACAAAAAATGCACCAATGTGATTTTCTATTGGTTGATAAATAATCTTGGATTTCTACATTGAATTCAATGGGCAGCAAGCTCCTTTGCCCTCCACATGCAAAGGAGAAGGTGTTTCCTGAAAGTGTCAGAGGAAGAGGACGGAAAATGGCGAGGCACAGAGCCGGGCGGGGGGGGGGGGGACAGTCTGACCTGACGCGCAGGTGTGCGCTGCGGGAATCGTTCCCCCCGACAGACGTGACCCGGCAGGTGTAGGTTCCTATGTCGCCCGACCAGGTCTGGGAGATGTGCAGCGTGCCGTCGGGGTCCATGCGGACGCGGGGGACGGCCTGGGCGTTGAGCACGGTCCCCTCTTTCTCCCACACGTACCTGCGACACACGCGACCAGCCACTCAGTGACACGTCTGCACACCGCTCCACTGAGCTCACGTCACCAGGCCCGCCGTCTGAATGCAGCATGACCGCACTGTATGTGTGCTGAACGCAGCATGACCGCACTGTATGTGTGCTGAACGCAGCATGACCGCACTGTATGTGTGCTGAACGCAGCATGACCGCACTGTATGTGTGCTGAACGCAGCATGACCGCACTGTATGTGTGCTGAACGCAGCATGACCGCACTGTATGTGTGCTGAACGCAGCATGACCGCACTGTATGTGTGCTGATGGTGGATCACAATACACACACACACACACACACACACATATACACACGCGCACACACACACACACACACACACACACACACACACACACACACACGCACACTCACATGCACACATATACACACGCACACATATACACACATGCGCGCACACACACACACACACACACATACACACATGTGCACACACAAGCACACATGCACACACATACACACACGCACACCTGCGCACACACACACACACACACACATACACAAACACACACAGACATGCATACACACACGCACACACACACAAGCACAAACACAAGAACACACAGTATATACGACTCATTGGCATGCTTCCGGCAGTCCAACACTGGATTTATGAAGTGAACCGATTCAGTTCTTCAAGCCTTCATTTATTTCTGTTCTACTGTTTATTTTCCACCATTTCCCCCGGGCGTCTCTTTCCACCACCTTCGCCTGGGGTCAGGGAATAATTTCACACGCTTCCCGCAATTTTCCCGTCTTTTATATTCCCTCTAGGAAGCATTTTCTCTTCGGAGCTTTGTAATAACTGTAAAACCGCTCCGCAGAAGAATGCATTTTCATTTGATTGACAGACGTGATGACAGTTCCAGCACTGCAGCCAGCTCAGCATGCGCGTTGGAGACCGTGCCAGACCGTGACGCTGGGGTCAGAGGTCACGGACATTTACAGCGCTGCGGCTGGCTCAGCCTGTGTGTTGGAGACCGTACCTGACCGTGACGCTGGGGTCAGAGGTCACGGACAGTTACAGCGCTGCGGCTGGCTCAGCCAGCGCGTTGGAGACCGTACCTGACCGTGACGCTGGGGTCAGAGGTCACAGACAGTTACAGCGCTGCGGCTGGCTCAGCCTGTGCGTTGGAGACCGTACCTGACCGTGACGCTGGGGTCGTGGGTCACACCGCAGGTCATCGTGGCTTTGGTCCCTTTGATGACGCTCTGGTCCTGCGGGGGGCTGGTGATGCGGGTTCGAGCTGTGGATTAAACACATTGCAATGAGCCAGAGCGCAAGACCACGGATCGGAGACGAACGAAACGAGGAGGGAGTGCGGGCGCGGGCTGTGTGAGCATCACAGAGAGAGAGAGAGAGAGAGAGAGAGAGAGAGAGAGAGAGAGAGAGAGAGAGAGAGAGAGAGAGAGAGAGAGAGAGAGAGAGAGAGAGAGAGAGAGAGAGAGAACAGACACATGCACACAGACAGAAGGAAAAAGGCCATGAACATCTGCTCTGCTGCGGAACGCATCCGGAGAAACGCAGGGGGTCAGGATAAACAAACACTACACCGTACACTAGCACTGCAGTTCAGAGTGGGGATCAGACGCTGCACTGTAGATAAAAAACATACGGAGGCTGCAGTGCGGAGTGGAAACACAGAGACAGACAGACAGACACAGAGACAGACAAACACTGAATAGACATGGAGACAGACGGACACGGAGACAGACAGACACAGAGACAGACAGACATGGAGACAGACAGACATGGAGACAGACAGACACAGAGACAGACAGACATGGAGACAGACAGACATGGAGACAGACAGACACAGAGACAGACAGACACTGAATAGACATGGAGACAGACGGACACGGAGACAGACAGACACAGAGACAGACAGACATGGAGACAGACAGACATGGAGACAGACAGACACAGAGACAGACAGACATGGAGACAGACAGACATGGAGACAGACAGACACAGAGACAGACAGACATGGAGACAGACAGACATGGAGACAGACAGACACAGAGACAGACAGACACTGAATAGACATGGAGACAGACGGACACGGAGACAGACAGACACAGAGACAGACAGACATGGAGACAGACAGACATGGAGACAGACAGACACAGAGACAGACAGACTGGAGACAGACAGACATGGAGACAGACAGACACAGAGACAGACAGACACTGAATAGACATGGAGACAGACAGACGCAGAGCAGACAGACACAGAGACAGACAGACACTGAATAGATATGGAGACAGACAGACGCAGAGCAGACAGACACAGAGACAGACAAACACTGAATAGACATGGAGACAGACGGACACGGAGACAGACAGACACAGAGACAGACAGACATGGAGACAGACAGACATGGAGACAGACAGACACAGAGACAGACAGACATGGAGACAGACAGACATGGAGACAGACAGACACAGAGACAGACAGACACTGAATAGACATGGAGACAGACGGACACGGAGACAGACAGACACAGAGACAGACAGACATGGAGACAGACAGACATGGAGACAGACAGACACAGAGACAGACAGACACTGAATAGACATGGAGACAGACAGACGCAGAGCAGACAGACACAGAGACAGACAGACACTGAATAGATATGGAGACAGACAGACGCAGAGCAGACAGACACAGAGACAGACAGACACTGAATAGGCACGGGGACAGACAGACGCAGAGCAGACAGACACAGAGACAGACAGACAGAGTTCTCGCCGCGCGGTGTGGCACACGGGCGGGCGGCCTCTCCTCTTACCCCAGACCACCAGGTCGGCGGCGGCCTCGTCGATGCCGCGGGAGTTGCTGGCCATGCAGGTGTAGGTGCCGGCGTCGGAGATGTGGGAGGGGCTTATGAGCAGGCTGCCGGACTCCAGCAGAGTGAAGCGGGGAAGCTGGACCGAGCCGCTGGCCAGAATCCGCTCACCTGAGGGGGGGCGCGGAGGGGGGGGTCGTGACATCACAGCCAGTCAAACTCATATAACACTTCACTGTTTCACCGTGGTGTGGCCTGGATTCAGTTCAATTCAATTTGATTTTATCTGCACAGTGCCTTTTACAGAGACTCACAAAGACACTTCACAGTGGAAATGACAATAAAAAAATAAAAAATATAAAAAAAGAAAATGGACAAAAAACAAAGCCTGAAAAAGAACAAACAAAAAAAAAAAACAAACAAAAAAAAACAAACTCTGAAGTGGGAAGAAATTCAATGGACATTCAATGAACAGTTGGTACTTACCTATGATTTACACCTACATTCAATCAACATTACGTGCTTAACTCTGATTTACTACTAAATCCAAATTGTGCTTTGTTTCCCTCAAGATGAGTCAGTTAAAGTCTCTTATCTTTTTTTTTTTTAAGTCTGCAAACTGTGTTTGAGAGATGTAAAAAATGGGTAACTGGACTCTACATGCTATGAAGCCTATATTACACTGTTATAAATGTGTCATAAGTTTGTCATAACACTGTCATCATGCATGCCGTGACAATTTTGTAGTTTTAATACGCTTTTCTGCATACGTTATTGCATTAGTTATGACATTTTTCATGAGCTGTAACGCTGTTATGAATATGGTGAAATATATGGCAGCATAAGATGGGATCTTAAACTGGGGTTACAAAAGTATTACATAATACTGCCCTATTGTGAAAGGTATTCTGTCACTGCGCATTGGGGGCCATACTCTGACAGGGGTTCGAATAAGGACGTTTCCATGGAGCGGTTTCCATGGCACCAGACGGTCTCTCACCTTTCTGCCAGGTGATGGCGGGCCGGGGCGCTCCAGACGTCTCGCAGTGCAGGATGACGGACATGCCGTCAATCACCGTGCTGTCAGCCGGGCCCGCCGTGATGTTGGGGGCGATGCCTGCGTGTGTGAGAGAGACACGCACACACATGAGAGCCAGGACGGCAAACACACAGACGTGTGTGTGAACACATACACGCGCACACATACATGTGCACACACACACACGCACACACATACATACACACACACGCACACACACACACATACACATACACACACACATATACACACACACACACACACATACATACATACACACACGCCACAGAGACACACGCACACACACACACACCACTAACACACACACACACACACACACACACACATACATACACACACACCACAGACACATACACACACACATACACACACACACACACACATACATACACACACACCACAGAGACACACGCACACACACACACACCACTAACACACACGCACACACACACACAGACAGTAAGAACAACCTGGGAAACAAACAGACTAAAGAAAAACAGCTCTGTTTAAGCTCAGCACCCATATTAGCTCAGACCTCCTTTCCCTTCCTTTTATCATTTGGCAAAAGTGGAAGACGATCAACTTGGTTACAGGTGAGCGCTGCACCTTTCTTATACGCAATGTTCCCTGCTGAGGAGAATATAAACAAGCCCAGCATGAACAGAGGCAGCTTGGATGCTCAGGTCATTCTGAGTAGCTGTGCAAGGACTCTGGCGAACTGGTAGTGGCTCTTGCTTTTCCACGAACCACCATCTCTCGCTTCAGAACATTAATCTGCAGTGGTAATTAAAAAAAAAAAATTCAAAGCCTGTCTGGCAAAGCAGAAGTGGGAAAAAAATGGTAATTCAGAAGCAAGGGATAATGTTTTGAAACACGGAGCACATTTGATTCTAAAGTGAGCACACATGAAATGAATCACATATTATAATGTTAGCTTTATCAATCCTAAAAAAAAAATCCCAATGGTGGAATATTTTAATATTTAATCTAAATCTGACAGCACACATAGACACACAGACATACACAAGTAGGCACGCTTACGTATGCATGCACGGATGCACACACACACACATACACACACACTCCCTCTCTCTCACACACACACACACACACACAACCACGCAGGCACACACATATATGTACGCACACATACGCACACACACACACGCACACACAGATACACGCGCACACAGACCCACGCGCACACAGGTGACAGGGAGGACACACACATGCACGCAAAAAGGCAAAGGAAAATGGAAACGAGCACTTGAAGAAGCGCTTGAAGTGCTCAAATTTCACCGGAGGAAAAAGGCAGCTAATGTGACACTAATAAGTTTGCGGTGGCTTGGTGGAGAGAGGCCGGTACTGAGAAACGCTTAGCGGCTCACAGGGCCCTCAGAACTGTGACAGGGCTTCCTCCCGCCGCCTTTACACCGGAGCGATAAGACCAGAGAGAGAGGCACAGAAACCGGCCAAAAAAGCCTCCCTGTGAGTCACGACAGGGCATTCATCGGAGTGCTGCTCCCAGAAAACAACCAGCACCCGTCAAAAACCCGACAGCACGGATCAGAGCGAGGAAAACAGAGAGAGAGAGAGGGGGAGAGAGAGGGGGGGGAGAGAGAGAAAGAGAGGGAGAGAGAGGGGGGGGGGGGAGAGAGAGAGAGAGAAAGAGCGAGAGGAGAGAGAGAGAGGGGGGGAGAGAGAGAGAGAGAGAGGGGGGGAGAGGAGAGAGAGAGAGGATAGAGAGAGGGGAGGAGAGAGAGAGAGAGAGAAAGAGGGAGGAGAGAGGAGAGGGGGAGAGAGAGATGAGGGGAGAGGGAGGAGAGAGAGAGAGGGGGAGGGAGAGAGAGAGAGAGGGAGAGAGAGGGGGGAGAGAGAGAGAGAGAGAAAGAGAGGGAGATGGGGAGAGAGAGAGGGAGAGGGACAGACTTTGACTTTTGAGACCCTTTAATAAACCATATCCCTTACACACACATAAACTACCTATGATTCATACAAATAAATTCATAAATAAAACTGAGGGAGAGAGAGGGAGAGAGGGAAAGAGAGAGAGAGAGAGAGAGAGGGAGAGCGAGGTGGTAGGGTGTGGAAGGAGGCAGTAGGGCACAGAAAGGATTGGTAGATGTGACGTACTGGTGACGGCCAGGTAGGTGTTGGTTTGAACCTCGCCCGCCAGGTTTCGGGCGAAGCACTGGAACATTCCGGTGTCGTCGGGCAGGAGTCCGTTGACCTGCAGACTCCCCCCAACCAGCACCCTGTAGCGGGGCGTCTTCACCGGGCTGATGGGCGCGGCGTCTTTATACCACACTATATCAGGCTGGGGGACTCCTGGAGAGGAACACAGGGAGTGAGACATACGCACACACACACACACTCACATGCACACACGCACACACACACACACACACACACAACGCACACACACTCACTCACATGCACACACGCACGCACACACACACATGCACGCACACACACGCACGCACGCACGCATGCACACACACACTCTAAATAAATTTACAGTACATTTTTTACAACGTACAGTACACAAATACACACACACACACACACACCTCGAGCCTGGCAGGGGATGTCCACCACCTTCTCCATCTCTGCAGTGATGTGCCTCTCCGGTTCCTTCACAAACTGGGGGGGCTCTGAGGTGGGGGGGGGGGGGGGGGGTGGGGGGGGTTTAGAGATTAAAGATCAGGTGAGAGGGCTGCTGTACCTGAGGTACTATCACACCCATAAATTACCCTGGCCAGAGAGCACACTGAAACACAGAGACTAAAACTCACCCCTAAACATAACTGCACCTGCAAAGACAGATCAGGGCCTCAGCTGAAGCTACGCAACGGGACAATCCCAAAAGACAGGAGACGGTAACACATCAAGTTACAGCGATGCCTGTGCAGTTAAATTCTGCAGCGATGCCTGTGCAGTTAAATTCTGCAGAGATGCCTGTGCAGTTAAATTCTGCAGAGATGCCTGTGCAGTTAAATTCTGCAGCGATGCCTGTGTAGTTAAATTCTGCAGTGATGCCTGTGTAGTTAAATTCTGCAGCGATGCCTGTGTAGTTAAATTCGGCAGCGATGCCTGTGCAGTTAAATTCTGCAGTGATGCCTGTGTAGTTAAATTCTGCAGCGATGCCTGTGTAGTTAAATTCTGCAGCAATGCCTGTGCAGTTAAATTCTGCAGCAATGCCTGTGCAGTTAAATTCTGCAGCGATGCCTGTGTAGTTAAATTCACCAGCGATGCCTGTGCAGTTAAATTCTGCAGCGATGCCTGTGTAGTAAAATTCTGCAGCGATGTCTGTGCAGTCAAATTCTGCAGCGATGCCTGTGCAGTCAAATTCTGCAGCGATGCCTGTGCAGTCAAATTCTGCAGCGATGCCTGTGCAGTTAAATTCTGCAGCGATGCCTGTGTAGTTAAATTCTGCAGCGATGCCTGTGTAGTTAAGTTGTAACTAAATTTGGTTTGAATAGGTTACTACTGAGTATCTCCAATGTAGGTAACATGGAACAACTGTTAGCAGTAATCTTATTTGCACACGCAAATATGTTTTAATATTATATTTACACTTATAGGCCATATGTTCATTATACACAACAAATAAACACAGCCTGTTAATTTCACAACGTGTCAAGATACAGAATGATTTCACTTTAGCAGGAAAGATGTGACAGGGCTGGCCTTGTCTCACGTGAGTAATTAGCACTTTAAAAACTATTGTTCCAAGTCACCTACATCGGAGTTACTCAGTAATAACCTCTTGTCAGTTAGTCACAATTTAATTACGCAGATATTGATGCAACGTAATGTGAAGTGTCACCGAGAAGACAATATTCGCACAGCTATATTCACTGGAAGGCAGTGGTAACCAACCCTGCTCCCGGAGATCTACCATCCTGTAGATTTTCACTCCAACCCTAACAAAGCCACACCTCATTCAGCAGCTAGAGATCTACCATCCTGTAGGTTTTCACTCCAGCCCTAACAAAGCACACCTCATTCAGCAGCTAGAGGTCTACCATCCTGTAGACTTTCACTCCAGCCCTAACAAAGCTTACCTCATTCAGCAGCTAGAGGTCTTGTTGAGCTACTAATTAGTAAGGTGTGCCAAATTAGGGTTAAAATGAAAAGCAACAGGACGGCAGATCTCCAGGAACAGGGCTGGTTACCACTGCCGTAAGGACGCTGTAGCGGTTAAGTATCGAGGCCGACAGTGAGCGGCGACAGGAGGGGGCGGGGCCTGGGTGACGGGCGGGTTACCGAGCACGTGCAGGTAGGCGCCGGCGCTGACGGACGGCACGCTGCTGCTCCTCAGCACCGCCTCGCACTCGTAGTACCCCGAGTCGCCCACCAGTGGCCCGATGACGGTCAGCCGGCGGCTGAAGTCGCTCAGACCGCTGCTGACCACCACGCCGTCCTTCCGCCAGGTGATGCTCAGCTTTATGAGCGGCCTGAGGAAGAGGGGGGGGGGGGGGAGAGAGAGAGAGAGAGGGAGGGAGGGAGGGGGGAGAGAGGGAGAGAGAGAGAGAGAGAGGGAGAGAGGGGGGAGAGCGAGAGGGGGGAGAGAGAGAGAGAGAGAGGGGGAGAGAGGGGGGGGGAGAGGGGGGAGGGAGAGAGGAGATGGGGGGAGAGCGAGAGAGAGGGAGACGAGAGAGTGGGGGGAGAGAGGAGAGAGAGACGGGGGGAGAGGAGGGGGAGAGGGAGAGAGAGAGGGGGGAGAGAGGGGGAGAGGGAGAGAGAGAGGGGGAGAGAGGGGGAGAGGGAGAGAGAGAGGGGGAGAGAGGGGGGGGGAGAGGGGGAGGGAGAGAGGGAGAGGGGAGAGAGAGAGAGAGGGAGAGAGGGGGAGGAGAGAGGGGAGAGAGAGAGAGAGGGGGGGGAGAGAGAGAGGAGAGAGGGGGGGGGAGGGAGAGAGAGAGAGGGGGGGGGAGAGAGAGAGAGGGGGAGGGAGAGAGGGAGGGGGGGAGAGAGAGAGAGAGGGAGAGAGAGAGGGGGGGGGGAGGGAGGGAGAGAGGGAGGGAGAGAGAGAGAGAGAGAGGGAGAGAGAGAGAGAGAGTGGGGAGAGAAAGAGGGAGGGGGAGAGAGAGAGAGGGAGAGGGGGTGAGAGAGGGAGAGACAAACAGAAAGAGAAAAACAGAAAGAGCGAAAGAGAGAGAGAGAGAAAAGAGAGAGGAAGAGAGAGACAGACAGAGATAATGGTTTTTTTGACAATTTGCATTTTATGCAAATTACTGCTTTGTACTGTTCGGCAATATTATAACCTGTGTGGTCAGGACAGTAAAGCATATTTGAATTTGAATCTGGGAGAGAGAGAAAGAGAGGGAGGTTGAGCAGTAGTACAGAAACTCACACACTCACTCAGACTCACTCACACACACACGCGCACGCACACACGCACGCACGCACGCACGGACACACACACACACACAAAAAGCGGACAAAGACACACGCTGCAGCACCTGTTTTCTGCCTCTACCAGTTTTTATGAATGCCACTCCGCCAGTGGTTATATTTATGGTGTCTGATGCATGTCTTTTATGTACTCTTTAATGCACTGTCTGCTGAACCCTCGAAACCGCGACTTGTGTTTTGGTGACATATATTTTCTTGCACTTGAAAAGCAAATATCGCATTTAAAATAATTAACAAATTCAAAATAACAAAATCAGACTCACACACACACACATGCACACACGCACACACACACACACATTCATGCAAAGGCAAGGAAAAGGGAACACACATTCTACAGCCTGCTTTATCTGAAATGTCAAAGTTGACTCACCTGGCATTGGCCACGCACTCCATGGTGACCTCTGAGGTGCCAGACACCACGCTGGTGTTTCGTGGGGGGATGATAATTGTGGGGGCGATGGGATCTGCTGGGCCCCCCACATCTGAAAGGGAATGGACAGAGGGTTCACTGTGTGTGTGTGTGTGTGTCAGTGTGTGTGTATGTATCTGTGTATGTGTGCGTATGTGTGTGGATGTGTGTGTGTGTATGTATCTGTGTATGTGTGCGTATGTGTGTCAGTGTGTGTGTGTGCGTGTGTGTGTATGTGTGTCAGTGTGTGTGTGTGTGTGTGTGTTTGCACATGCTCTCGTGTGTGAGTGTATGTGTGTGTGTATGTGTGTCAGTGTGTGTGCGCGTATGTGTGTGGATGTGTGTGTGTGTATGTGTGTGTGTGTGTGTGTGTGTGTGTGTTCACATGCTCTCGTGTGTGAGTGTATGTGTGTGTGTGTGTATGTGTGTGTATGTGTGTGAATGCGTGTGTGCGTGTGAGCATGTCGTGCTGTAATTGAGCAGAAGCAGGCTGAGCAGGATGGCTGGTGTCTGTGGGAAGGTGAGGGAGCTGTGGGGGCTAGCAGGGTCCAGACCAGCAGCAGCAGCAGCAGCAGCGGCGGCAGCATCGCTAACCCCAGCCCCGCGTTCCAGCTCGGCCTGAATAATTTACAGCCAGGCCTCAGAGCCCTGACACAGAACAACAGTTTTCAGACTCCTCAGACTCCGCGGGAAGCGCTCGAGTTCCGGAGGAAAGTGTACTGCAAATCACGCCAGCCCCCTCCCGGCCCTCGCCGTGGTTACGGTGGCCTGGCCCCGCCCCTGCCCTGCGGAGGGGGAGGGGGAGGGGGGGGGTGGAGGTTTGCCGCCCCTCTTTCCTCAGCCCTGATTGCGTTAGACAGACAGGATGAGACGGGCCGCGCGGCGGCTAATCCGCCTTAGCGCTCCGCTTTCACAGCTGGCGTGCGGCGATGAGATACCGACAGGAATAGAGACGTGACCTTTTAGCACCGAGGAACGTGATTAAAACATTAAGGAACCCGGAGGAAAAGAGAGAGAGAGAGAGAGAGAGGGCAGGGGGAAGTGAGAGACACAGAGAGAGAGAGGGTAGAGAGGGAGCGAGAGAGGGGAGGGAGAGAGGCAAGACAGAAAGGCAGAGTGATTTAGACAGAGATGGAGAGAGAGTGAGAAACAGGTATGACAGAGCAAATAACAGAGGGAGAAGCGAGAGAGCGAGAGAAAGAGAAGACGGACTGAGAGAGTGTAGAGATGCTCAGCGATAATGATGACGATGATCACGTCTGACTTAAAAGCTCATGCACTGTGCTCTCTCACGCCTGCCGGTGGTCACCCCCTGCACTGCCACACAGCTCAAATGAGCCTGAAACCAAGGGCACAAAGCCATTGCTACAAACGCGCTGTAACTGCAGGTCCTCCGCTGGCCTGCAGAGGGCAGCAGCACTTCTCCAGAAAGCACTGGATGGGGTGAGCATGAGAGATGCCTGTTGATCTCGCTCCGTCGGGAGAGGAGACGTGCTTAATGTGAACTGAGAGAGGCAATGCTAACATCGCTGATTGATTTCCATTACAGACACCCACAACATGGTCTCAGGTCAAAGAGATGAAGAAAAAATAAAGCCTTTTTCGCTGGAAAAACCAAGGGCTTCTGCTCTCAAGAGTGTATTTCTGCGTGTGGTTTTCTGCACAAACAGACACACACACAAACACACACAGACGTGTGCTCACATACACACTCACGTACACACATGCACACACACACACACACACAAACACACACAGACGTGTGCTCACATACACACACGTACACACATGCACACACACAAACACACACACACAAACCCACGCGCACGCACATGCACAAACACACACTCACACATGCGCACATGCACGCACACACACTCACAGACAAACACGCAGTCCCACAAGCCGAACAGTCTGCCGTGTGTATGAATTCACAAACCCCCCCCCCCCCCCCCCCCCTCCTCCACCCCCCTGTCTCCCATGCTGGCCCTGCGCAGTCCCAAACGCGCATGTGGGACATTAAGATTACGGACCGCGACAGGCGACACGGCGGCGCGAGAGCGATCTGGGTAAACCACGGCTGTGCCTGTCCGGCGTCCTGCCCCCCCCCCACGGCCAATACGCGGCACGACCAGGAAGGAGGAGTGGCCAGATGGCAGGAACAGGAAGCCAAGATCTGTCAATCATTTCCCAGATCATCTGTACGGGACAGGAGCGTAACTATAACACTGCCCAATGGACACAGGCGACTGGACTCTACTCCTGCCCCCCCCCCCCCCCCCCCTTCCATTCCCCCCCCAATATCAGCACAGCTGTCAGAGTTTCAGAAATCGACCGCAGAGTACAGCGGTCTGCAGGCTGACGGCCCAAGCAAGACTCTGGAGACGAGCTCCAGCTGTTAAGAGGAGGAGAAAGCTTGGAAGAGCCCCACGGGCTCCAATCCAATCCGGACAGGACCGTGCCAGTGCCCGACAGGGGCTACCTGTAATCGCCCGTCGCGTCGCCTAGGGCACAGGATGCTTCGGTGTTTGGGCGGCAGTGTAGTATAATGGAGAAGGAACTGGTCTTGTGACCTGAAGGTCAGAGGTTCGATTCCCCGGAAGGACACTACCGTTGTAACCCTTCAGCAAAGTACTTAACCTACATGCTACGTAGAATGTCGTGAAAGTCGCTCAGGATAAGAGCGTCTGCTAAATGCCTGCAATGCAATGTAAAGTTTTGCATTTCATTGCTCTCTAGCGACCCCCGCAGGTTCGACGGGGTGCCTGTTGACAGCGTGCCAAAAGCCGCATATGAAAAGCCTTGCTCTGACACGCCTCTCGAGCTTGGCTGGGGGCCGCGGTGTGAAAAAAAGCAGGTGTGGAGACGCCGCAGATTTCGGAGGAGAACCGCGGGCAGCGGACGCCTTCGCTGTCGTGGAATCTGCAGTGCGAACGGCGGTTATGAAAAGATAATTGTACGTTCCAAATCAGGGTGCGAACGGACAGGTTCAGCCCCTCGCTGGATGACAAATCTATGTAAAATACCGTTTTTTCTTTTTTTTTAATTAAAAAAGAGAGAGGAGATGAAAGAGCTGATGACCGGGCCTGCCGCCAGCGGACGACCACTTTGCCGATCGGCAAAAACACCGGGGTGCTGGCAGCTGCGGCTGACGACCGAGAGATGCGTGCCTGCAGGGGAGTACAGCATGCACTGTAAAAACAAATGTCCAAAACAAAAACAGCAGCAGTGTTGCTAGCGAAAAATCATTAAATGAGAAAACAGTACAAACACTGTTATCTAGCCGTATGAAGAGTGTATTCTTCACAGTGTGTGTGTGTGTGTGTAGCCATAGGCATGGCCCGCGCTTCTGCGACACGCACAGGAGCATCTGCTAACTGACGTCCCGCGGCGGCGCCTACTTGTCAGGATTACCTGCACTGTGAGGACCTCTGAAGAAGAGCCACTGAATAACCTCTCCCACACAAACACGCACACACACACACACACACACACACACACATACGCACACAGATGGATATGCACATTCATATATACACACACACACATACCTACACACACACGCACCTACACACACACCGACAGATACAAACGCACACACAGCGCACGCACCCACACACACACATACTTACAGTACATATACACACAATCACACACACACACACACACACACACACACACATACATACCAATACACACACACACACATACAAACCGGCACACGCACACACACACATACATACCAATACACACACACACACACACACACACACATACACACACATGCATGCACACATGCACACATACACCAACCCTTGAATAGAACACTACTCCATTTCTCAGGCTTAATATGTACACAAAGCACTATGTCCCACAGCAATCTCAACTCTTTTTTTTCCAGCTGACTGACCGGACATTTTTTGAGCACAACAATGCAGATGCCCCTTTTGTGTGAGTCCAGCTGAGCCTTAATGCTCCAGCAAAGGGCATCAACCCTAACAAATAGCTTCCTAGCAGCCAAACAATAAGCAATTCAATTACTCGCAGGCAAACGGGAGGTGTGGTCTAATGAATGGGCCTTCACGATTGGCTGCACTCCTTCTCACCCACTCCAACAGGTCTAGAGATCACCTTGAGAGGGTTGCAGAGGAGAGAGCTGCATTAAAACCTCATTTACTGCTAGTCTAAGCAGACTGAAAACATCCTCCTCCAGGTCCTTAAGCACCAAGCTAAACACACATTCGTACAAACTGAAAATGGCACCTGTGAAGGGGAGGGTAGGGGAGGGGGGTGTATGTGTATGTGTGTGTGTGTTCATGAGAATGTCTGTGTGTGTGTGTGTGTTTGTGTGTGTGCATGCGTGCGTGTGTGCACGTGTGTATGTGTGTATGCATGAACGTGTGTGTGTGTGAGAGTGAGTGAGCGTGTATGTGTGTGTGCGCGTGTGTATGTGCGTGTTCATACATGTGTGTGTATGTGCATGTTTATATGTGTGTGTACGTACGTGCGTGCATGTGTGTGTGTGCATGTTCATACGTGTGTGTGTATGTGTGTGAGTGTGTGTGCATGTTCATACGTGTGTGTGTGAGTGTGTGTGTTCATACGTGTGTGTGAGTATGTGTGTGAGTGTGTGTGTGTGTGTGTGATTGTGCGTGCGTGCATGTGTGTGTTCAGACGTGCGTGTGGGCGTGTGTTACTCACTGTCCACAGACAGAGTGATGAGCTGGCTGGTCTTGTTTTCTCCGTTCTTGTCGTTAACGGCCTGCACGTAGTATCTGCCGGCGTCCGGGGCCACGGTGGACAGGATGACCAGGGTGTTGTCCAGGGTGATGGCACTGCGGGAGACACAGGGGTCAGAGGTCACCGATTAACCTTTGGATATGACACGCGCGGGGAAGCCCGTGGCCGTCTGATGAATTCCTCTCTCCAACATCAGACTGCATTAGTTCAGCACTAAGCCCCACCCCCGTAGCTCCGTGCTCAATGTCAACTGGCAGGCCTGGTGTGTTGTAGGAGTGTGTTTAACAATTTGGAGCCGCTTTGCACGTTCCATACGGGCGCTCCTTCCACTCCTCCTGTCGCCTCCTCTTTCCACTTCTCCTCTCCTCTCCTCCGGAAAATGAAATGCAGATCTGAGGGAAGTGGGCTCACTAAAGGAGTATCAATCATTCCGCAGCGTCTGTACAGGCACGCTGACGCACCAAGAGAACATACAGCATATACATAACAAATCAATGCATATACCACACACACACCCACCAGCTCACCCACACACACACAAACACACAAGCTCATATGCACGTACACACACACCCACCGGCTCACACACACACACAAACACACAAGCTCATACGCACTCACACACACACACACACACACACACCCAAACACACACACACAAGCTCATACGCACTCACACACACACACACAAACAGACACACACATACACGCACACACACACACACCCAAACACACACACGCAGGTAAATTTGGTTGAATGGCTACACGAATTGCGCATAAATAATTTAAAAAAAATAAAAGAAATAAAAAATGAAATTCCATCTCACTATGCTGTACTCATGGAATGGTGTAGTCTGGACCGCGGCCGGTAACCGCGGTGACAGACAGCCGCCTGTCAGCTGACCCCAGTCCAGGGGAACAGGAAGTGCTGGAGCGGTGCTCGGACGGCCTGCCGGGCGGCACTGGGACCCTCACAGTACGCCGGTTTATTAGCCATTAGAGCCCCAACGATGGAAGATTACGCGCCGGTTTCCTGGACGATTATAACGAGGGGGGGGGGGGCATCTGAAGGACGGTGGAATGGGATTATGGGTGTGGGTGTGAGGGGGGGGGCGGGGGGGGGGGGGGTGCACGATGCACGCGATCTATAATCATAACGACCTCCTTTTAAAAACCTGGCTGTGGCGACCGTGTTCTCACAGAGCAGCGGAGTCCCTCTACTGGGGGGGCTGCCGTTACCGCGATGGATGTGGCGCGGGACCCCCGGATTGGTTCAGTGCCTCCCCGCGCCCCTGAGCCCCAGAAACCCCCGATCTGGGCAACCGAAAAAAAACAAAACTCAAAACTGCTTTTCAGTGGATGCATTTCCAAATTCTACTAAAAAAAGGAAGCTGAACTAAGAAATTCATTTTCTTTCCTGAGCAGACACCGTTGTCCCAGACGACTTAACACGGTGTTAATTCTGCCTGCGGTTCCCTCTTACCGTGGGTACTCCTTCAGATCTGACACCGATGCTGCAGTCAGAACGCTTCTGGGCTCCGCCAGGTGGCTCGTCCTATTATGAAAGGGTTCTGGTGGGTGGGCGGGTGCCATGGTAACGGATTCGGGCTGTGCCCAGCGGCCTGGCAAAGCTGCACATCGCTGACTACAGTGTCACCTGGAGGGGGGTGAGGGATTTTGGTCGGCAGGACGCCCGTATCTCGCCGCGCGTCAGCGATCCGCACTGCCCGACCGGGACGCCCACGGGCCACCTGCGCAAGCTGCGCGTGACGAGCCCCGCTCTCACTCGCCCTCTGACTCTCTGAGACTCACTCTCCAAGTCTGACTCTCTGAGACTCACTCTCCAAGTCTGACTCTCTGAGACTTACTCTCCAAGTCCGACTCTCTGAGTCTCACTCTCTGAGTCTGACTCTCTGAGACTCACTCTCTGAGTCTGACTCTCTGAGTCTTACTCTCCAAGTCTGACTCTCTGAGACTCACTCTCCAAGTCTGACTCTCTGAGACTCACTCTCCAAGTCTGACTCTCTGAGACTCACTCTCCAAGTCTGATTCTGAGCCTCTCTCACTCTGAGTCTCTCTATCTGAGTCTGACTCTGAGTCTCTCTCTCTCTGAGTCTCTCTCACTCTGAGTCTCTCTCTCTCTCTCTCTCACTCTCTCTCTGAGTCTGACTCGGAGTCTCCATCTCTCTGAGTCTGTCAACATTCCAAGTCAGTGTTCCAGAACTCCATTGCTCTCAGTTACCTTTCCAGTAGTTACATTCGGTTACCAGTAAACCCCTCAGATTGTTTCCTCAGCATTATAATGTTCAGGTAAGAACACTCTAATCACACATCCGTGACCTCACACCTGACAGGGTGGAGCCGGCCCTTCAGTGCCGAGGCGAGGCTTTGCCACTGGGACAGAGATGACAGATGAGCGATGATGATGATGATGATGATGATGGTGATGATGACGACAGGGCCCCGGGTAAGCGAGGAGCCACCCGGGACGCAGCCGAGCCCCGCCCGGAGGCCGGAGGGAGCCCGGCGCGACCGAGCGCGCTCCGCCCCGCTGTGTAATCGGCGGATCAAACCGGGCTCAGCGGGCCTCTCCGGTCCCGCCATGAGCCCCCAGAGCCGCGCTGTCTGTGCCCGCGGACCGCGCTGAATATTTAACGTCTGCCCGCCGCGGACGACGCCTCGGACGACACCTCGGACGCGGCGCCTGAATAATGCATTCAGGCGGGCGCGCGGAAGGCGGGGCGCGGGAGCGCTTAATTAACCTCAGCTGATTCCACGGACCTTCCAGAACCTTCCCTCGGTGCGCTCGCGGCGTACGCACACATGCGCACATGAAATAAAAGCGCACGGGAAGGCCAGGCGCACGCACGGACAGATTCGTACGCGTACGGGAACACGCGCAAACAGGCACCGGCAAACACACAAATGCAAACGTATACACACTCTCACACACACACACACACACACACACACGTAAGCTCACATTAAAACACACACACACACACACACACGCGTAAGCACACATTCAAACACACACACACACACACACACGTAAGCACACATTCAAACACACACACACACACACGTACACACGCACGTGCACACAAACACATATGCATGCACACACATAGACACACACACACACACACACACACGTACACAACCATATGCACACAAACACATATGCATGCACACACATACACACACACACACACACACACACACACACACGTACACAACCATATGCACACAAACACATATGCATGCACACACACACACACACACACACACACGCACACATATGCACGTGTACCCACAGTTGCACTCACGCGTGAACACACACACACACACGTGCGTACCCACGTAGCAGACACATACACGTCCTCATAAAGTCTACAAGGTCACGCTCTGCTGAGCCGTACATTGGCAATAAAGTCCCCATAAAGCGCACACACGTCAGACTCTGCTCGGCTGCATTAAGAAACATGCAGAGAGGTGCACACACAACACACAATCGCCCACAGGCACGCACTGGCAAATATGAAACAGATGCACACAGAGACATTCTCTGAAGGTTGATTTATGTATTTATATATATATATTTTTACAGTAAATTTGAGTCCCTACTGATGTTCTTTTTGTTTGCCATTTGAACCCTTGACTCATTCCTGCTCAGGAGAAGACCGATTTTAAACACGTAATGCATCTCGCCCACACTACCCAAATCAATGGGTCACGGGGATGAAAGCGCAGGTTTAAGCACAGGCATGCAGTGCTGTGGGACCTGTAATTTTAACATGTGGGGGGGGGGGGGGTTAAAGGACAGATGTGAAGTGAAAGATGCTGGTTTTGTTTCATGGAAGTGGCTCTGAATATTCTTCCCATCAACCCAAACACATACGCACACAAACACACACACACACACACACACGCACACACGCACATACAGTCCCACGCTCTCTCCAATCGAGCCAAGTCAGTGGGGAAGTGGCACTAATGACTTTTCAACACGTTGCTCTTTGTGTTGGGATTTGTCAAGCCAGGGAGCTGAGAAATTAGGAGTGGGGAGGCTGGGGGGGGGGGGGGGGGTAAGAGGGAGAGGAAGGTGGAGTGTGAACAACAACTGAGGGAGGAAGGGGGTTATTTTCTCAGCAACACATAGCCAGAGGCTGCTCCTGTTCACTTCAGAGAGAAGCTGCTCCTGTTCAGAGAAAGGCTGCTCCTGTTCACTTCAGAGAGAGGCTGCTCCTGTTCACTTCAGAGAGAGGCTGCTCCTGTTCACTTCAGAGATAGGCTGCTCATATTCAGAGAGAGGCTGCTCCTGTTCACAGAGAGGCTGCTCCTGTTCACTTCAGAGATAGGCTGCTCATGTTCAGAGAGAGGCTGCTCCTGTTCAGAGAAAGGCTGCTCCTGTTCACTTCAGAGAGCGGCTGCTCATGTTCACTTCAGAGAGAGGCTGCTCCTGTTCAGAGAAAGGCTGCTCCTGTTCACTTCAGAGAGCGGCTGCTCATGTTCAGAGGCTGCTCCTGTTCACTTCAGAGAGAGGCTGCTCCTGTTCACTTCAGAGAGAGGCTGCTCCTGTTCACTTCAGAGATAGGCTGCTCATATTCAGAGAGAGGCTGTTCCTGTTCACTTCAGAGAGAGGCTGCTCCTGTTCACTTCAGAGAGAGGCTGCTCCTGTTCACAGAGAGGCTGCTCCTGTTCACTTCAGAGATAGGCTGCTCATGTTCAGAGAGAGGCTGCTCCTGTTCAGAGAAAGGCTGCTCCTGTTCACTTCAGAGAGCGGCTGCTCATGTTCACTTCAGAGAGAGGCTGCTCCTGTTCAGAGAAAGGCTGCTCCTGTTCACTTCAGAGAGCGGCTGCTCATGTTCAGAGAGAGGCTGCTCCTGTTCACTTCAGAGAGAAGCTGCTTTTAATACAAGCCTGCCTTGCTTAGCTGGAGGCGAGAAATATTTCCATCTGTAATTATATTCTGTGTGTCTGTTGTATCTGTTGGGAGTACCTGTAGGGTGGGGGTGGGGGCTTGGTTGGGGGATAGATCAGGATTCTATTAATGTTATTCGGTAATGGAGTATGCTTGTGTGTATATGTGTGTGCGTGTTTATACTTGTGTGTGTGTGCGTGTGTCTGTCTGTGTACGTTTGTGTGCATATTTGTGTGTATGTGTGTATATGTGTTTGTGTATGTATGTATGTGTATGTGTTTATCTGTGTGTGAATGTGCATGTGTGTGTTCGCTCGTGTGTGTGTGTGTGTGTGTGCGTGCGTGTGTGTGTGTTCATGTGTACTGGTCACATGACCCATGTATTGACTCACAGTTAGAGACGGGCAGCACAGCATTGTGTGTGATTGAGTCTGAGGCCATTCATCAGTGTGAGCCCTGCTCCCCCAGGGACCAGGCCCATCTCCAGCCCATAGACCTCCATAACTCCCTGACAAACGGCCAGCGCGTGGAGGAGGCTCTCCGAGGAGAGTAGGGGGTCATGGGTAACAAACGACGCTCTGGAGCAGAGAGCAGTGAGTCAAATCAAATGAGACAGAGAATCTTTTTTTCACGCGTTTCCTTGGTGATCCAGGACAGACTGTTCATTTATGAGGATGGCGTCTCAGCTCAGGCCACTACGCTGCTTGCTGTGCTGCTCAACCTATACCTTCCCTTTGCCATTCACTCTCACTATACCATTCACCTAGTCACTGTACTCTACTGCTCACCTTACTATACCATTCAACTTGTCACTCTACTGCTCAACCCCACTATACTGTTCACCCTGTAAATATACTGCTCCACCCCACTATACTGTTCACCCTGTCAATATACTGCTCACTCCACTATACCATTCACCCTGTCACTCCAGTGCTCACCCCCATTATACCATTCACCCTGTCACTGCACTCTACTGCACAAACCCACTCTACCATTCACCCTGTCACTCCACTATTCACCCCATTATAACATTCACCCTGTCACTTCACTCTATTGCTTAACCCACTATACCATTCACCCTGTCACTCTACTGCTCATCCCCACTATACCATTCACCCTGTCACTGCACTGTACTGTTCACCCCACTATACCATTCACCCTGTCAGTATACTGCTCACTCCACTATACCATTCACCCTGTCACTGCACTCTACTGCACACACCCACTCTACCATTCACCCTGTCACTCTACTGTTCACCACACTATAACATTCACCCTGTCACTTCACTCTACAGCTTAACCCACTATACCATTCACCCTGTCACTCTACTGCTCATCCCCACTAAACCATTTACCCTGTCACTGCACTGTACTGCTCACCCCACTATATCATTCATCCTGCGACTGCACTCCACTGCTTGGTCTACTAAACCTTTAATCCTCTCTGTTCAGTTCCTTATGTTATTTGCCCTGTCTGTTCACTCAGCAGTTCACTGTGCAATTCCATTCTCCCTACCATTTCAGTTCATTTTTCTATTCGCTCTATGTGTTCTTACCACCTCTCACCCTGCTGTATCATTCTCCCTGATTGTTCAGTTCACTTTGCTGTTCATTGTATTTGTTGAATCTGCTGTTTACCAGATCTGCTTAAAGTACTGTTCAGTCTGTCAGTCTCCTGAACACGGCAACCTATTTATTCATTCATTTATGCCCTGGTCACAACAACTTTCGATTTCACTCTGTCTGTTCGCCTTGCGGTTGATCCCGAAAACCAGATGGTGGAACACTGAAGCAATCTTCTGACCCCCCTCTCTGACGATGCGCACACACACGCACACACACACAAACACATGTTTTTTTTATCGAGCTGGGCCCTGCTGGTCACCTCCAGTGGAAGAGAACAGTCAGAATGAACACAGGTCGGAGGGGGAGGGGGTTGTTGCGGTGAATGTACAGAACAGGGCTGTGCCGCAGAGTCCCTGTGAGTAATAGGGAATCCATACGCAGGTGACAGGGAGGGGACGGCCCAGCCCAGGCCATAATTGATCACTCACAATAAAAGATTGCGCAGGTAATTACATCCAGGCAGTCCCAGTGCCCTTGTGCAACTTTACCCCAGGTAAATAATGTTGGGTGTTGCACCCACCCAAATGAAAACGAAAGGAAAAAAACAAAAAAAACAAAAACAACCTTAATTCCACACCGTGTGCAAGGTTATTTCAATGTAGCAATCACCTTGGAACCTCCGGGGTTAGAAAAACAAAGAGAATTTCGCAGAAAAATCCTCAATTATGCCAGCGCCCCGAGCTGTGTATATATCCCGAGGATCGCAAAGCTCTTCGGCAGCGCACAGATCCAAAAGTTTCAAAGCTTTTAAACTGCACAGCTACAATTCAAATCTCCCAAACCGTGCACAGATGCTTAAAGTTCTCAACTGTGCACACACACACAACAGATCCAAAGCTCTAAATCAGCACGGCTCCAGCGATTCAGACCTTTTAAATGTGCACAGCACAGACGATTCAGACCTCTCCGACATGTACAGATCCAACGATTCAGAACTCTCCAAGTGCACCAATCCTTAAGATTCAGACCTCTGAAAGTGCATGGGTCCTTAAGATTCAGACCTCTTAGAGTGCATGGGTCCTTAAGATTCAAGCACGTAACACTGCACACAAGCAACAGACACAAAGCTCTTAAACCGCACGGATCCAAGGATTCAGACTTCTCAAACGTGCACAGATCTAACGATTCAGACCTGTTAAACACGCACAGATCCTTAAGACTCAAGCGCTTAACACTGCACACAAGCAGATCAAAACGCTCCTAAAACGTGAACAAGTGCTCAGATCCAACCATTCAAAAGCTCCTGACCGTACAGGGACAGAACCTGAATTTCAAAGTGTACACGTCCAACCAAACGATCCAGAATGTCTCGGAATGCTGAGCCGCGTGCGGAGGGCACGGAACGTTCCGGAGACCGGACCAGGGAGCAGCAGTCGCTGGCTCACGGGATTACAGAGGGAGCTCTGATTATATACCCCATTAGGCCACAGAAATAACAACACAAATCAAGCCGCGAGAAGGGAGAGAGCCATTCAATTGTATTCAAATTCAATAATGGAAGAGTAATGATGAAAATAAATATGTGTTCCCCCCCCCCCCCCCCAACACCATACCGCCGGCTAGCCGAATGCTAATGAGTCAGAATCCAGCCCGAGCACCTTCCCTGGAGACACGAGCCCTGGGACCACAGGTAAACCCAACCAGGCTGAGCTCTCTCAACACAAAAGCTGGAAGGAGGCACAAGTGGAAATCTGCACAGGTTACGGTCAGCACGGATGTCTGGAGCTTCGTTTTGGCATACTGTAGCGCTGACTACGCGTGGAACGGTTGGCCAGGTCATGTGACCGGGGCAGAGAAGCCTCATAGCGTTCGAGTCCAGGCTTGACGCGGTGCTGGATACTCTTTAGTCTGCAGGCAAAGGGAAGTGTAAAGGAGCTGAATGGCCTGCTGACCTCAGTATGTATTCTGATTTTACGTGTTTCTGTGAAGAACACTTTGCCAGT
Organism: Anguilla japonica; assembly: GCA_025169545.1. Classification (NCBI taxonomy): domain Eukaryota; kingdom Metazoa; phylum Chordata; class Actinopteri; order Anguilliformes; family Anguillidae; genus Anguilla; species Anguilla japonica. The sequence continues at coordinate 62,685,776 of CM045884.1, read as the reverse complement.
GTACAGGTGAATGGACCAATGTTAAGTGTGCACAAGTGAGCGGGTGATTATCCTTTTCAGCTGTCAATAGTCTGGATTCTGAAGCAATTGAAAGATTCATCACCTGCCCTAGAACTCAAGCCTGAGAATTTTACTATCATCTGCCAAAAACAGTTCACCACACAACGCAACAGTTCACACAGGTCCACCCACAACTAAAAAAAGCAAGCAGGTGGACACACAGACAAAGCACAGACACAAATACACCAAGACTCACATAAATCACAGAGAAGTGCACTTGAAGAAAGAAGAAGACACAAAGAGAAAACTCTCTTCTCAAGGGGAAACTGAGGCTGAGGATCATAGAGAGAAAAAGTAATCTCCCAGCCTGCCCTCATGGCACAAACATTTCTATCTGTTTCTTATTTCCCTAGAAATTCATATCTCACACACACGCTCTCACACACACACGCACACACACACTCTCTCTCTCTCACCCACACACACACACGCACACATATATAAACACATACACACACACAAACTCAAGTACATGCGCACATAAACAAACACATGCACACATACACACACACACAAACACACATATAAACACACACACACACACCTACACTCACACAGAAAAACACAGGCAAACACACATACACACACACTCACACAGAAATACATTGACAAACGAAAACACACACACACACACATACATACACACATACAAATGCACACACACACATACATATACGTACACTCTCTCTGAAACACACAGATGCACACACACACACTCACACACGTACACACACACACACACACTCTCTCACACACACACACACACATACACACACTGTAATAAGACCCAGGGAAAGCTCCGTGGTCATCCCAGCTGAGTGTCGTTTCTGAGCCCGTCACGCAGAGCCGCACGCGCTACAGCAACAGGCCGAGCGGCGGAGAGCGCTACTTTGCCTCCGCCGCGGGGGGGGGGGAGGTTCGCCGTGGCGACCCCCCGCCCGGCTCAGACAGATATCTGACAGGTCCCCCGGTCTGACGCCCGAGGCGCTTTACCGCGAAGCGACGGGGCGGCGGTTACGTGTCCGCCACCTCTCCCGGCGCCTCCCGCTGCCGCCGCCATCACGGCTCGGCGCGCGCGGCGAGGCTGCGGCCTGATGGGATTACTCAGAGCACTGAGGGACAGAACGCGCTCACTGCGGGGGGCGGGGGGTTAAAATACCTTCTCTGCTGTGTGTGTGTGTGTGTGTGTGTGTGTGCGTGTGTGTCTGTGTGAG
>CM045884.1:62664502-62682002 GCA_025169545.1 Anguilla japonica | reverse complement strand
AATGCATAATTCCATGTGCTCTTTCACACCTCTTTTCTCTTTTTTTCTTCTTTGCTTCTTTGTGTAATTTTAAAGAGCTAAAGCTCTGGCAAAAAGCATACCTGGTCATCGACAACGCCCGGCAGAACAACACAGCCGGGATTCAACGCACCTGCTACGAATTCATCACTCAATAGCACAGGCATAATTCCGTCAGTTAAAGAACCGGTGTCAAACTGTGAATTCATGAATTCGCAGCACGACGATGCATAAACACTGACAGGCTTGTCATTGAAATGTTGGATTTATGATATTTATAGAAAATGTGACCGGCTCGCTCATATTTTTTCGCTAATGTGTCAACGTACACCTCGTCAGCTAGGGTGTCCGTTTTCCTCATCCGTGAAAAACGAACGCACACGTGAATATTTATTTTCTTTTCAAATAAATTACGAGTAGAAGTTAGACTCGCGTCACCAGTGGCCTCACATGCCGCATCCCATCGCGTGTTTTCTCCATCGCCGAACGCGGCCCGTCCGATTCGTTCCCAGCCAACGAGCGAGCGAAAAAAAAACAAGGCGCGTTAAAAAAAAAAAAAATCAAAGCAAGTCTTTCCCCCCCTGCCCCCCTCAGATCGTGTGAATAATTCATCAAATGGCTAATTAGGCGAAAAACATTCGTAACGATGATATAATCTCCGAATTAAGGCGCCGATGAGGTGCCTTTGAACTCCGACGCGCGATTTCCCGTCCGTGCGTGGAGACGGCGGGCGGGGCTCGGCCCCCCCGCGGGAATGAGGAGCGCTGATCCGCGCACGCCGCACGCCGCGCCCGTCAGGCGGAGAGACCGGCGCGCGGGGCCCGATCCCACGCCCCTTTCACGTGCTGCTCCTCGGCCGCTCGGCCCCGATCTCCCCCTCTCCCCCTCTCCCCCTCGCCGTGTCTCCGAAGGTGCCTTTTTTTTTTTTTACTGGAGATCTCTAATTGGTCCGGCTCCAAGTCCACAGATTAAAGCCTGTGCTCTCTCTGCACGTCCTCCATATCGGCTCCGCCTCTCATATCGTCCCGAGAGGCATTAACCCCTGGGTTAGCCGCTCTGGAGAGCGGCTAACATCGTGCGGCAAACTGGCAGAGAAGGGGGGGGGGGGGGGGGGGGGTTTGCAGGTCTGAATCCGGGCTGTGCCTCCATACACATCCTTTGAGGCATATCACAAGGTTACTTGAGGGAGGGGGGGAGGAGGGGGCCACATCAGCTACTGGATCAAAAAAGAGAAGGGGGAGGGTTGCAGGTCTGAATCCTCGCTTTGCCTCCGTGAACATCTGTTCAGGTATTTCATAAGGTTTTTGAGGAGGGAGGGGGCGGCAACATCAGCTATTGGATCGATGAAGAAGGGGAGTGTTGCAGGTTTGAATCTCCTGGCGTCGGTGCAACAGGGCCCCAGGCCCGAACATCCTCAGTCAGCACCCATCTGTGTTTGAACAGAGCAGATCGATCATCAAAAAAGGAAAGTCGGGAAGTCACCCTGCGTAAGGACACCCGCTCAGCAAATGAATAATAACAATTAAAATAAAAAAATAAATAAAAATAAAATAAATAAAACAGTAAATCAATGGAGGGGTCCAGGGACGTGACTCGTTAAGGGACGGAGTTAATTAATAGGCTGCCTGATCAGTGACAGTGGGAGGAGCCTAGAGCTCATTCGTCTCCATTAGTCCTGGAAGGGCAGAGCACATACCTGCTGACACTGGCACAGGAGAAAACAAGGGTAAACACCACAGAGATAGAGAGAGGGAGAACGAGAGAGAGAGAGAGAGAGATTTTACCAGCATCCAGAGCTACTGATTTGACACATTTTACCAGTCTCCAGAGCTTTGATTGGACACATTTTACCAGTTTTCAAATCTTCTGATTGGACACATTTTACCAGTTTTCAGATCTTCTGATTGGACACATTTGGCCAGTCCCCAAAGCTTCTTATTGGACACATTTTACTAGTCTCCAGAGACTCTGATTGGGCACATTTCTTTAGGCCAGTGCAGGGAACTGGAGTGTGGTGTCTTGCGAAGTCACATGATCCACCGCATCGTTTTGGAAGGGCGAGGCCAATAGACAAGCAGATTAAAGAGGAAAGGCACAACACACACCTGCATGCACAAACACACACACACCCATATCCACACACGCACATACCTGTATCTACACACACACACACACATATACCCGTATCCACGCACACACTCAAACACAGACCTGCATGCACACGCACACACACACATACCCATATCCACACACACACACACACACCTGTATCCACGCACAAACACCTGCATGCACACACACACACACACACACACCTGTACCCACGCACACACACGCTCAGACAGAGGGAGCACTTACATGCCACCTGCACTTCCGTGCTCCGCTGCAAGAGGGCGCCGACGCGGTTGCGGACGATGCAGCGGTAGAAGCCGGCGTGCGAGCGGTCCAGGGAGGGGATGAGGTACCTGCAGGACAGACAGATTGGGGACATTTCAGCGGGCGGCGGCGGCGGAGGCGTCGTCGGCGGCGGCGGCTCAGGGAAGCTCATTAAACAGGCGGGGAGGGAGCTGGCGCTCTGCGAGGCGGCGGAGGATGACTCTTCCCGCCGCGTGCGCGGACAGATTTCTAAGCTCCCCCCCCCACGGCGCGGCCGCCGCGGCAGCAGGGGAGACGCGTATTAGAGACTGCAGCAGGGGGGCTGCCATGTGTTCACATATAAAATCAGCTGATATGCAAATGATCACAGCTACAGCAAGCTGGTTTCAGTGGCTTTTGTCTATGAAATCCGTCAACACCTACCCGTCCATCCCCACCCCACCAACACCCCCACCCCCCCCACCCCCACCCCCCCGCAATCTCCAGTGACCTTGAAGTTAACAGCGTCCCACTGGTATAGTCAGTACAAGCTGCAGTACATCCACCCGTCCACTGGGTGGCACTGTAACACACTCTATCTGGACACTGGCCCAGAGCAGCGTGCGCTGGGGCCTTTTGGCTGGAGTCTGAGGGGATGACATCATTGGCACAGAGCAGGGAAGGCACAGCCAAGGGGTAACAAGCGCACCCCCTACCGTGGTGGCCGTCTGGGGCCTGACACACTGCTGATGGGGCATGGGGGGGGGGGGGGGGGGGGCGCAGGTCAGGGCTGGGGGTGGGTCTGCTGTCCCATAAGGCCCAGCGGACATTTGGTTTCATTGTTCGGTTTCACAGCCTGAAAGTGGTAGCGGTAAGGTGGCACTAGCATTGCTAATATGTTTTTCATCACGTTTGGTATCCAGACCCACCAACCTAACCGAGGCCTGCCACATGTTGTTTGGCAGCAAGGAAATGCATCAGCACACAAAAGCTCACAATTTTGCCCCATCATAAATGCCCCATTAGCACAAAAAAGTTCACAATTTTGATTCTCGCACAAAAGATTACTCAGCCAACTCACACAAAAGATACAGCTAACACCAGTTAAATTGTAGCTGTGGCTATAAAGCCCAGGGTCATATTAGCTTCCCTGTCCCAGTCAGGAAACCCAGTGAACAGAAGGCTATGGGGCCACTGGCACCCTCACCCCTTTGGCTGGCCTCTTATTTCGACGTGCTCTCCCGCATCGCGAGCAGACGACGTGGGAAAGCTGCTAGCGTTACGAAACTGCCCGCGGCGAGGGCCTGAGCTGAGCGAGCGGAAAGAACGCTCGGCGCCCGCGTCTTCGAGCGACCTGCAGGCGGCGCCGCTCGCAGCGGCCCGCGAGTTGGCGTTTCCGCGGGTTCGCCCCGGAGGGTAGGCCCCGCTGAACAGCGCGCTGTGTTCCGTTCTCCTTCAACACACGACGAGACGAAGCCCCGCAGCCAGCCACTGGCTCACATGCAGATGGCCAAGAGAAATCAGCCCAATCTGATCAAAGGTGTCGGCAATGAATATGAATCACGAATCTATTTGCAATACAAAAAGACGCAACAGCACCGCTTCAGTAGGACAGGACTGGTGTACTCTGTCTCTCTGGAGATAATTGGCCTGGAAGGTAAATGACCTTAAGGCCTTGAGCTACAAATGGCTGTGAATGAAAGCTCACCAGGCCCATGGATCAATGACATGGAGCGAGAGAGGGAGAGAGAGTGGAGAAAGAGCGAAAGAGAGGGGGGGGAAAGAGAGAGATATAGAGGAAAGGATACAGCTAGGTTCGATCTTGATGCTTTAAAAAGCTATTGACCTCAGATGGCAATCAATAGACAGGACAGAGAGAGGAAGGTAAAGAGATCCGCTCGTACGGAATGAGAGAGAGGGAGGGAGGGAGAGAGCGAGGGGGGCAGAGAGAAAGGGTGGAGACGGAAAAAGATGCAGAGAAAGGGGGGTCAGAGAGAAGGGGAGAGATGGGGAGAGATAGAGAGAGAGAAAAGGGGGAGAGCGAGAGAGAAAGAGAGTGCAGTAATCCAGCTAACTCAGTAACCCTGCTCGGTGAGACAGGCCACAGAGGAGGTGAGTTAGCCGCTGTGGTGTGGATCGGTCTGGTGGAGGGGGGCGGGGCAGCCTGGAGCCCCGCCCACGGTTTGAGGGAGTTGCCGTGGGGATTCGGCCCAGGGCTTTAAGGTGCGCTCCTTTCCACGGCAGGGAGCCGAGCCCGGGAACCCACACGCCGGAAGAGAGCGAGCCCAAGAACAAGAAAACTGAGCAGAGAAGCAGAAGAGCTGAAAAGTAGAAAAAACAGAAGCTGAAAAGCTGAAAAACAACCTGAAAAGCTGAGATGTTGAAAAGCTGAAAAGCTCAGAAACTGAAAAGCTGAGATGCTGAAAAATGGAGAAGCTGAGGGACTGAAAAGTTTTTGCTGTGTTTGGCTCATTTTTCCTTTGTTATTTTAGTTTATTACTCTCACCCAGAACCTGTGAGGGGGAAAGGAGAAGGTATTCATTTATTTGTTTGTTTAATGAAGGCTCCCTCTCTCTCTCTCTCTATCGGCAAATAAAACACCAGTGAAAACCGGAATTGCGACGCTCCCTGAATCCAGATATTCCGTTGCTCTCAGGCATGACAGCCGTGTAATCAGATTCTCCACTTGATCAATTAAGTGCTGAGTGCTGGCAGAAAAAAAAAAATGAAAAAAAAAACTACAGATCCCATGGCTCTCAGAGAAACCGCGGCTGGCCACCACTGCTTCAAATCATTTCGCTCGAGTTCAAGCGGAGCCTCTGCTCTACGCGCCAGGCCATCTCAATCAAACCCAGAGCCGCGTGACGGCGGCTCACGCGTTACATCATTTAACTGGAATTCAAACGGGGCTCCACAAAAGTCATTTCACTCAAACCCTCATCTGTCTGCATCGCTATTAAGGCACAGCTTGTCTGATTCCCCACGTGGGGACCGGAAACATCCTCAACAATTCGGTCTGGGGAGGCCTTAGCCGAGGGGGGGGGGGAGGGGCCACGATGACTGACAGTCACCCGGGTCGATGCTGGTCTCTGGGGTGGGAGGAGTCGGCCCACTCCCGTCATTCTCAAGCTATAATGAAGTATCAAAGCATATTAAGTAAGGGGTTAGCGGGGTAGACATCCAGCCAAGTGCGCTAAATTACTTTTTGCGTGAAGCCCATTAGTGTTAATGGACTAATTAGGAGTCGGTGCAATGCGCAGGTCTCCAAACCCTCACCAGGCTAATTTGGACACTCGCGTGCGCATTGCAACACGGCTCTGCATCCCCTGATTGGAGATCGCGGCTGATGTTAAGTGGGTTCTGTGTTGCTGGGCATGTTTGGGGATGGCTGGTGTGGGCTCAGATCCACATTAACCACTGATGCCTGAAGGCATTTTTTAAGCCTACGAGGGACTGCACTGACAGACTGTGCTAAAAACAAGAGAGATAGAGGGAGAGAGAGGGGGGGGGAGAAGGAGGTGGAGGGAGAGGGAGAGAGAGAGGGAGGGAGAAAGGGAAAGGAAGGAGAGAGAGAGAGGAAGGAGGGTGTAAGTGAGAGAGGGTGGGAGAGAGGGATGAAGAGAGAGGGGGGAGAAAGGTGGAGGGAGAGGGAGAGAGAGAGTGAGGGAGAAAGGGAAAGGAAGGGAGAGAGAGAGGAAAGAGGGTGTAAGTGAGAGAGGGTGGGAGAGAGGGAGAGGGAGAGAGGGATGAAGAGAGAGAGGGAGGGAGGGAGAAAGGGATGGAGGGAGAGAGAGATAGAGGGAGGGAGGGAAGGGGAGAAAGAGAGAATGGATGAAAGGGGAAGGGAAGGGGATACAGAAAAGAAAGAGCAAAGGGAAAATGATGGAGGGAGATAGAAGATAGACAGACAGGAAGAGAGTAAATGAGGGAAAGAGGGAGCAGGGGAGCTAGAGAGAGACTCACCTGCAATTTAAATTAGTTTGTTTCCACAATCACTTACACACTAACACTGATTCAATGAACAAAACATCCTAGACAATCACATTACCTACCAAAAGAAAGACTCTTTCAACAAACTGGTAAGTGCTATTCACCCGTTCACACACAAATTACAAATTTGTTCTCTTTTTTGCAAAAACCAGCACGCAAGTCTCTTCATAAAGCACAAGCACCCTCGTGTTTTCATCCAGAACACACTGTCATTCAATATAGAAATCTCTGCTCATCACAGCTCCATTAACACACAGTCCTCAAGGTGCAAACGCTAACGCTCTAAATTGCTCAATAAGAACTTCGGGATGAATAAAAAAAGGATTGCTGGTGAGTTCATTTGTTTTGGAACAACGGATGACAACAATGGAGAGAGAAAGAAAGAGAGCTAGAGGAAGGGGAACACTGTGAATGAGAGGAGGTGGATGAGGAGAGGATGACGAAGAGCGAGAAGAACGTTTGTCTCCGTTGAGATTGGTGCAATTCTGATTGACCATGTTCTCATCTATGGCATGACAGTAAGGGAGGGGAGTGCAGCCAAATTTGAGCTGCTACTCTGTTGCACTTGTAACCCGGACATTCAGAGAGGAAATCGGGTAAACCACTGCTGTATAACATCTGAATGACGCGTCCTGCTTTCTTACCTGACGTTTGCTCAACCGAACTATGAAGCTGACTGCATTACTGTAAATGTGACTCACATCACAGGGACTTGGGAGTTATATTCATACTTTGTTATAAAAAAAAACGGATTGCAGTCGTTCTATTTTTGGCAGAATCGAGACAAACAGCCGAAGGTGGTAGACCACGCATGTTCTCAAGAAACTGCCACTGCAGCCCTGGTTACTGCTAGCAGTGTTATCCGGTTATGGGAAATGTAGCCTAATTGCGGAAGAGGGCATTTCTTCGCAGGATTGACGCGACCAGCGTTTCCGCCATCGACCGCGTCCTTCAGACTGACGGAGTGCGAACGAAGCGAGGGCGCCGCGTTTTATTTCGAGAGGAACTCTGAAAGAGCAAAGGGCCACACCGCCAACATGTGCGAGTAAGTCTTCATTCACAGTGAAACGTCCCAGCTTCAATTCAGCTCTTAACAGATAGCATTTGATCCCACGTTCCAGAGCGGGACCAAATGCTATCTGTTAAGAGTCAAATTAACACTGAACATTTTACTGTGTACTGTATTCCAGCACTATGTAGTGTAAGCTACACAAGGCACTACCTCCGCTGATATGTTTTGCTGGACTTTATTATACTGTACTGAGTGCAGTGTCTCATTTCAAAATGTAATGGCCTCTAATTTTTTAGGATATTTGAGCTTAATCACAGAGATACCCCACACAAATACATACTGTATTTGTAAAAGAGGCAGGACTTAACCTGACCAAAAGAAGAAGACGGAACATCATTGACCACCGTGTCATTGGGGATGTCCCTTATTGGCCACCCTGTCATTGTGGAAGTCTCTTATTGGCCACCGTGTTGTTGTGGATGTTCCTTATTGGCCACTGTGTTGTTGTGGATGCCCAGGGAAAACAGTGCCTGTGATGTAGACAAAGCCAGAGACAAAGTTACTGAGGCAGAGTAAATAACCTTGTACAATGTGTACATATACTTTATTTTAGTTTTTACTTTATTTAATTTTTTTACATTAATTTTTATTTTTACCTGTTTACAACTTTTCTTACCTGCTGGAAAATACAAATAAAAAAATAGTGAATTTTGTACAGTTTTACTGTAATGCTTTACACATTTACATAGATTACATAGATTACTGCAGAATGTTGTTCCAAAATGTACAGAGGTTGTTCTGAAAAAAGCATATGGTTACTGATTCATTAACGGCTTCTACAGTAGTTTTAAATTGATCTCAGCAGTGTGTAATGGGCATTCAGTAGTGCCTGTGTACTTGATGGCTTTTGTGTGCCGTCTGAAAGCTAAGTCTAATTTAGACGGAAGATAACATGTTTTCGAGTGGCGTGCTTCAGTTTGTCCCAGAAGACGTCTGGCCAGAGCAACGTGGGGTTTTTGTGTTTTGTGTTTACAGTTTCTGCAAAAATGGGAGTATGATTTCAGGAAATGTGAGCGAGCAGTTGTGAAAACCTGCAATTTAAACGGTCGAAATTGAAAAAACGCTGCATGGAGAAGGCTCCACAGCGGTCCCGGCAGTCTCTCACACCCCGAGGGCCTGCGAGCAACCAAGCAGGACATCACCCCCCCCACCCCCCACCAAAATACACCCTGTATTCACATTCCACTCAATTCTTTATGATTATGGCTGCTATTGCCGTCAATATCATAACTGTCTTATAACCGGTTCAAATTTTCTACCTTTTATCGACTGCAAGGGTTCAGTCTTTATTCTTTATTTATGGAGTTCTACAGCACAACTGCATTTATCACACCTAGAACACAGTTCTGAATTTAAAACAGAGACAGAGAGAGAGAGAGAGAGAGAGAGAGAGGTGAAAGACAGGCTGAAACTGAAAGCGCTAAAGCTTATTAATTTCTTCTCCGCTGGTGTAGTTCCGGTGGGAGAGGAGGAGGCGGCGCTGACAGGTGGTTGAGCTCCAGCTCTAACCTCACCTGGCCTGTGGAGGGCCTGAGGAGGGGAGCCCGGCCTTCTGCTGACCTTGAGGGTAGCATTAGTCCCACTGCAGCGTAAACCCCCCCCCCCCCCCTCTTCCTTTCTCTCTCTCTGTTGCTCTCTCCCTCGCTGTCTCCTTCTCCCTCTCCCCCTCTCTCCCTCTCTCCCTCCATAATGAATATAATTAACCTTTGAGGAGCCGGTGCTGGAGCAGGTTGCCGGTGGCTGCGGGTGTGGCAGTGATTGATGGATGCTTTTGAGGACGGCCGGCTGTGTCGAGCCCCCTCATTAACCGGGGATCAGGAGATGAGCCGGGCCGGGGGCAGGGTGGGGGGGGAGGGGGGGGGGCTGGGGTTGTGTGCCATGGTCCGGGACCTGAGAAGAGGTGTGTGTGGGGGGGGGGGGGGGGGGGGGGGGGGGGGGGGAGGGGGGAGGGGGCGGTGGAGTGACAGGGAGTGTGATCCGTGTCGCCGTGGCAACGCCTTCGGAGCGCGGCAGACTAGCTGTCTGAGCGGTGGGATTCCTGTCACTGCAGGACCCAGCCTTCCAGGCTAAGGAGCACGTACCTGGGATTGCCCACGGAAGCCTTTGGGAATACAGCTTGGTCCCTGCCACTTTCGCCTGAACATCCCAAGAGGGGGAGCTATACATTATATGTATTTATCAGACGCTTTTATCCAAAGCGACGTAAAATACGTTCATACCAAAGGTCACTGGAACAACTACAAAACCCGGGTCTGATAAGGTACAATACGCATTTTGTAACAGTTTTTCATAGCCACGTACCCATTAAGTCCTGTTCACTCAGTAAAGATTACTCTCTGACCTAACCTATACTCTTAAGTCCAACTAGGAGGCACGCTACAACATCAAGATAATGATACAAAGTACAAAGATACAAAGTGCAAAGTAAAACGGCTGTATGTAGAGTACTGCATGCTGGAATCCCACACAAAAAGCTAATGGCCAAAGAGCAACTGGTTGAGAGCACCGGCTTCACCTGATCACTAGACCGGGGAATCATGAAATGCACATCTACGCATCCGCCCGGTGTACGAGTACCTGTCACGGGCAGGCTCGTTGGCGAGGGAATAACACAAAGAAAGAAAGCAAAAGAAGAAAGAAGAACACCCATTGGGACAGAACAACGAGCCAGGGGAAATCAAGCCTCATCGCCAGGGCTCACACGATAGAGCCCTTATCAGGTGGTCTGGGAAAAAGCCTCCCTCCGTCCACCTATCTATCCATCCATCCATCCATAATCCCTCTGTTCATCCATCCATTCCTCGATCCATCCATCCCGCTATCCATTCATCCAAGCTTTCATTCCGCTATCTTTCCTGCTCCTGAAGGACCCCCACCCCTCACAGATCTGCACAGGAGAAGTCTGAGAAATTACTGTGAAAAACGTGACTCGGGCTGGTTTAATACTGCGGATTTATTGTAAGAAGCATGTGACAGGTTGGGATGTTACTGCATAAATTACTGCATGAAACATGTGACTCATGGAACGTAATAACATGGGTTATTACTGTGCAATTACTGTAATAAACATGCGACTCGGGTTGGGTTATTGGGATAGTTACCGCAGGAAACATGTGACCTGTGCCCACGTGACTGCATTGGAAACAGCTTGAGGATTACGCATGTGACAGCCGGGGTCCCTACGGAAACCAGAGCATGCCCCGCCCTACCTCCCCCACCCCATCCTGTCCTGGGCTAAGAGGGTAGGGACGACAGCACAGGGGGTGCGCTGAGCTCTTACAGGGGGGAGGGACTGGATGGATGGAACAGGTGCCCGGACGAGATTTCGGGGTGCAACAGGTACGGTCCCGGAGGGCAGAGTAAATAAACACTGGCGACGGTGTTCAAAGAGGCTGACGGTCCAAAGCGCGCGTGACAGGTGCGTGGGCTGATAAGCTGACGCACCTGCTGTGATGAATTACCCGCACGCTGCCAAAAAAGAGAAGTCCCGCAGGGCGCGGAGGGAGAGAACCGCTCGCCTATAAATCCCTCTCCCCATCGCTCCCCTCCGTCCCCCCTGTCAAAACCCAACCCCCCTGCCGCCCCCGACCGCAGCATGGGTCAGGCTCACCAACTGTACGCTCACCCGCACCCACACCCCACCCCCCCCCCACCCCCACCCCACAAAATAAATCACCTTACATTTACACAGAAATGGAAGTCATGTTCCTCAATCAGAGCCCACACATTCCACAATAATCTGATTCTGCTGTTCCTCAGATCCCCTGAGCGCGCTGAGGGACAGGCACCATTTTCCACTGCAGCTGGGACTGCCACAGAAAAGTCTGGGAGTGAGAGCATTTATACACACACACACCCTCACACACACACACACACACACATGCGCACGCAGGTGCACACACACACACATGCACCTGCACACACACACACCCTCACACACGCACACCCTCACACACACACACACACACATACAGACGCACACACACACACACACACACACACGCACACACACATGCGCGCGCAGGTGCACACACACCCACGCACCTGCACACACACACACCCTCACACACGCACACACACATACACACACACACACACATGCGCGCGCAGGTGCACACACACACACACACACCCTCACACACGCACACACAGACACACACGCACACACACACACAGACACACACACAGACACACACGGACGCACGCACACCCAGGATGGCTCAGCCATTGAGACAGGCGGGGGGGGAGAATGTCGTCTCCAGTCTCAGAGCACAATCCATTAGCGCCGCAGCGTAGCTCCAGACGATGCTACCTGCGCGCTGGAAAGTTGCTTTCTTGAGGTCACGGTCGAGCGCCGAGACGAAACGCGCGGCTGCTTGGCGGAGGAGAAACCGCTACAGCGCCCAGGCTGAGCATATTTGTATGACATCTCCCTGAGAGGACTGGGAAAAGAAAAAAAAAAAAAAACGAAAAAAAAAAAACATTTTCCTCGCTTGCAAGCGTTCAACACCTACGATCGGCGCAATCCAATTTAATCAGGACAATAGACGCCTTCCATTGAAATTTATGACAACAGCTGTGTGACACCCCTAGCGGTCCCCAGCCAGGGCTTATTCTCTCTTTTACACAGTAATCATAGAGCACTGATACTGAATGGGAAAAAAAAAAACAAGGAAGAATACTCCCTGGCTAATGGAGTAAACGCCGCTCTGGCTCAAGCCCACAGAACAGCCGAGCGTCCGGGGCGAAGGGGGGGAAGAACAGGCCTGCGGAGGACGTGAAAGAACCGCTCACGTCCCTTCTTTTTTCAATCGCTCTTCCTCATCATCTTCCTCTTCCTCCTCCCCCCTTCCTCGACCTCCACAAGCAGGCAGGCCCGCGGCAAGGAGAGGGTTAAATTCGCCGCGAAGACGCGCTCGTTTACGGCTGTAATGTGTTTCCCTTTTTTTTCCCTCCCTCTCTCTCTCTCTCTCTCTCTCTCTCTCTCTCTCTCTCTCTCTCTGTGTCTGGCTCCTGATCGCCAGTCTACTTAACAAAGCGAGCTCATCAGAGTCCCGCCACCCCCAGCCCCCACACGCCCCCACCCTCCACGCTTCCTGTACGAGGACTGAGGCGCTGTTAATTTGTTCAGAGGCAGCATGAAATTGTGTCTGTTAATAAAAATATGAAAGCTGGTCACAGCAGCCATTACTGTATCTCCACCAGCCTGACAGACTGCGAGCTGAGACTGCTCCTTAGAAAACCCCACAATCCCATGCAAACAACACCGATGACCTGCTCTATCTATCTATCTATCTATCTATCTATCTATCTATCTATCTATCTATCTATCTATCTATCTATCTATCTATCTATCTATCTATCTATCTATCTATCTATCTATCTATCTATCCCTCTCTCAGCATCTCTATCTATCTCTCACTATCTCTCGTTATCTTTCTCTCTATCACTATTTCTCTCTTTATGCCCAGCCGGCTTTGTCTGTTGTTTTCTCTATTGCATTGGATCTTCTTATCTGTCTGTCTCTCTGTCTCCCTCTCTCCCTCTCTCTTTCTCTCTCACTCTCTTATCTGTTAACAGGGAAGTAATGGGGGCTAACGGTCTGGAAAGTGAGTGTACAGCAAGCGAACAGAGAAAGGCCCAGAGTGAACAGGTAAGTAAAGATCATTTGACTCTAATTAATTTTACAGATAATTTCATCCCCGAGTTTTGCACTTGTATTTGTTTGCTTGTTTTCTCTTAATAAATGTCAGTAACGCATTGCCGTGTAATAAATACAGTATTATGATAAAGCATAATATCCTAACTTTAACAAAACACAATCCGCAGGTAACGCGAGGTGAAAATCACTCTCCTTTCCAGCCGTCCCATCCATCATAATGAAATTAATGTCATCGGCGAAAGGAACGAAACCTGCAATTTCAAATTGTTCCGCAATAACTGTCACAACGGTACGTAATTAGCGGCTGGTAATCTTGTTGAGCGCGCGTCTGTTCTCCCCGCTCCAGAAAGCAGCCGCGTGCCGCGCCGGGCGTGAGCGCCAGACACCGGCGAGGTTCGGCGGGGTTCGGGGGCGAGTCCCCCCCCCCCCTTCGCCGTCGAGCGCTCAGAGACGCCCAGAGGCGGTAAATAAACGCGATCCATCATTCTGTCACGCGGAGCAGAGCTGCCCGCCCGCCCGCCCGCGCACGGGAGTCAGCGACGGCCTTCCGCTACGGGAACCGAAGCCGGGCGCTCGTTACATCTGTTACACCTGTTACACCTGAAACACCTGTTACACCTGTAACGCCTGTAACACCTGTAACGCCTGTAACACCTGCTACACCTGTTACACCTGAAACACCTGTTACACCTGTAACGCCTGTAACACCTGCTACACCTGTTACACCTGTTACACCTGTAACACCTGTAACACCTGTTACACCTGTTACACCTGAAACACCTGTTACACCTGTAACGCCTGTAACACCTGTAACGCCTGTAACACCTGTAACACCTGTAACACCTGTAACGCCTGTAACGCCTGTAACACCTGTAACGCCTGTAACACCTGCTACACCTGTAACACCTGTAACACCTGTAACGCCTGTAACACCTGTAACGCCTGTAACACCTGTTACACCTGTAACACGCAGAACCAGGAATCAGGACGATACTGTTTCATTTTTATTAGTATTAGCCTTTATTTATACAGGGTAGGTTGACTGAGTACACATGCGGTTTTGCAGCAACTCCCAGTGAATGCCCCCCCCGCCCCCCCCGCCACACCCCACAGGTAGCCTAACCTGCATGTCTTTGGGACTGTGGGAGAACACCCCACGCAAACACGGGGAGAACATGCAAACTCCACACAGAGGGGCCCGAACCCAGAAAGGATGTGAACCCAGGTGCCACCCACCGCGCCGCCGTGCCAGTCTCCTTGAGCCAGGCAGTGACCCGCGGGCCCCGGGTTAACAGCTATTGGGTGATTTATGTCCAATGAGAGCAGGCGCACCGGGCGGGGGCCGGAGCGGGTGGCCCGGCGGGCCGCTGGGCGTGCCGGTTCTGCCGGAACACGGCGAGGTCACGCTCTCCGACAGTGATGGATCGCGGCTAGCGGGGCCACTCCCCGTCGGGTGGGGCGGGTGGCGGGGGGGGGGGGGGCAGACTTGGCGGTATCGATCGGGGACCGCGGGACGGAAGGGCAAACGGCGGGGTGGCGTTCATCACCCGCTCCAAAATGAGGGGCGCTAGCCAACCTCCTGGGGTGCTGGGGCAGTGCTGGGACCCTGTGTTTGGACTCCTTTACCACAGGCCTGGGTGCACCACATGAGCCCCAAACACCAGGGTACTACTGCACAGCACAGAGCACTCCTATCTGAATCACACACACACACTCAAAAACACACAGGCACATGCACCCTGACACACACAGTCACACACACACACACACACACACACTCAATAACACACAAGCACATGCACCCTGACACACACAGTCACACACACACATACTCAAAAACACACAGGCACATGCACCCTGACACACACAGTCACACACACACACACACACACACTCAATAACACACAGGCACATGCACCCTGACACACAAAGTCACACACACACACACACACACACACACACACACACACACCACACACACTCAATAACACACAGGCACATGCACCCTGACACACACAGTCACACACACACACACACACACACATACTCAATAACACACAAGCACATGCACCCTGACACACACAGTCACACACACACACACACACACACACACACACTCAATAACACACAGGCACATGCACCCTGACACACACATTCACACACAAATACACACTCAATAACACACACACACACCTCACACAAAAACACACACAGGCACACACACACACACACCCAATGACACACACAGTCACACACACATACACACACACACACACACGCACGCACAGCCCAGGTAAGGCTCTGGGCCAGAGAAGGACAGAGATGTTCTATTATCAGGACCAGTCAGCTGTCTGATCATCTTTGCTCCGCACGGTCCGGCCCATGTGATCATGTGACAGGGCCTTTAATCTCCCATCATGCCGAGAGGCTGAGCGCGCCTTCTGTCACGGCGCGTCAGCGTCTTCCGTCCGGGCCCCCGCCGACACACCTGATCTCCGCGCGGGGGGGCCGCTGCCCGTGACAGACAGGTGATGGCTCCCCCCCCCCCCCCCCCCCCCAACCCAGCGCCACTGCGGGAGATAAGGCCGCTTCACACCTCGATTAAGATCTCCGCCTTATCGTTAAAAGGAGTGCTATCGGCGGTGGCGACAGCCCCTCGCAGGCGTCCCGCGATGGGGGGGGGTGTCAGCACGATTTCGACAGGGGTGTGTGAGGGAAGGCGAGACGATCGGAGCTGGGGGGGGGGGGGGGGTGGCCCGCAGGGAAGAGGAAGGGGAGGATAAAGATTAGGGACAGTTCCCCAGGGATTATGACGGAGAGACCAGGGAGAAAAGAAGAAAGATGGGGGGGGAAGGGAGAGAGATGGATGAAGAGGGAAGGAAATATGCAGGGAGAGAGAAGAGTGAGAGTGAGGGAGGAAGGAAGGGGAAAGGGAACATACAGGGAGGGAGGGAAAGAGAGGAGAGAGAAAGTGAGCCAGGGCCAGAGAGGGAGAGAGAGAGAGAGAGAGAGAACAAGGGATGGAAAGAAGGAGAAAGAGGGGAAAAAGAGAGGGTTGGAGACAGAGAGAGGTAAAAAGGGGGGAGGAGAAAGAGAGAGTGAGAATGAGAGAGAGGGATCGAGAGCAGGGAGAGAGAGTGAAAAAGAGAGAGAGAGAGAGAAAATGAGAGAGAGAGGGACAGAGAGCAGGGGGAGAGAGTGAGAAAGCGAGAGAGAGAGAGAATGAGAATGAGGGAGAGATAAAGCATCATTGGTAGAGAGCTGTGTGCATGTCTGAGAGCTGTGTGCAGTATTTGAGAGCTGTGTGCAGTGTCTGAGAGCTGTGTGCAGTGTCTGAGAGCTGTGTGCAGTATTTGAGAGCTGTGTGATGTGTCTGAGAGCTGTGTGCAGTGTCTGAGAGCTGTGTGCAGTGTTTGAGAGCTGTGTGCATGTCTGAGAGCTGTGTGCAGTGTCTGAGAGCTGTGTGCAGTGTTTGAGAGCTGTGTGCAGTATTTGAGAGCTGTGTGCAGTGTCTGAGAGCTGTGTGCAGTGTCTGAGAGCTGTGTCCAGTGTTTGAGAGCTGTGTGCAGTGTCTGAGAGCTGTGTGCAGTGTCTGAGAGCTGTGTCCAGTGTCTGAGAGCTGTGTGCAGTGTCTGAGAGCTGTGTCCAGTGTTTGAGAGCTGTGTGCAGTGTCTGAGAGCTGTGTACAGGAGACGCCGCGTCACACGCTGCTAAGCCCCGCCCCCAGACTCACCTGTACTCCAATGAGAAGCGGGTGAGCTCGGTGCCGTTGTGGATCCACTTGAACTCCAGCGGCCAGCTGCCCTCGGCCATGCAGGTGAGCACCAGCCGGTTGCGCTCCAGGTGCAGCTGGCTGCGCACGGGCTCCGTCTTAAAGTACGGGGGGACGTCATCTGTCACAGAGAGAGAGGCCCGCCATCAGCGCCACGTCCCGCCCCACAGCACCGACACCGCCTGCTCATCCACCCGTCTGCCTGTCATCCACCCGTCCATCGATTCATCCATCCATCTGCCCATCATCCATCGATTCATCCATCTGTCCATCTATCCACCCATCCGTCTGCCTGTCATCCACCCGTCCATCTATCCACCCATCCGTTTATCTGTCCATCATCCATCTATTCATCCATCTGTCCATCCGTCCATCCGTCTATGCATCCATCCATCCATCCATCCATCGATCAGTCCATCCGACATCCATATACCTGCCCATCCATCCATCATCTATCCACCCATCCATCCATCTATACATCTACCAGTCCATCCATCAATCTACCCATCCATCATCCATGTATACGTCCATCCATCCATCCATCCATCCATCCATATGGATAGGCAGGAATACACCAATCCATACCAGGGCCCTCACACCATTCACTCACACGTTCATATCCAAAGGGCAA
>CM045884.1:62642002-62647002 GCA_025169545.1 Anguilla japonica | reverse complement strand
GAACGGGTATCACAACACAGCCGCGTGCGAACGGGTATCACAACACAGCCGCGTGCGAACGGGTATCACAACCTGAGGAGAAAATGAGGGACAGAGAGCACACGCTCAACCCTTGTGTTCAGTCCGGGTCAAACTGACCCACTTTAAACTTAGTAAGGAGAGGAATGATTAAACTGAGCAGGTCAGGCACTGGGCTCATCAAGGTGTGACGCCCTCTTGAGTTTAAACTTAAAGTAGTAGTAGTAGTAGTAGTAGGTGTGGTAGTAGTGTAGTAGTGTGGTATTGTGGTAGTAGTATTATTATTATATAATTTATTTTTTTAATTCAGTTTTAAGTGTTTCGGGCGCCTGTACTCATCTAAACACACCATTTAACACACTATTTCTATTTGATTGACACGCAGCTGTTAAAATGTGAGACAGAGCCCATGTGGGTTGGGTTGGAAACGATGGCGGTCGTGTGTTTCAGCCTGAACAGGTCAGGCACTGGGTGTGACGCTCTCTTGGGTTGGTATGGACAGACAAGATAGTCGCATTTAAACTGAAGACGGAACCATTCTCCTTTGCGCTGATGAGAGAACCAGCTGTTTGACTGTTTCCACACCTCTCCTTAACCCTTGTGTTCAGTTTGGGTCACATTGACCCCTTTTAAACTTTCGGTAAAAGAGGAATGACACTTGACAGATGCCTTTTTTAACCAGTCACCACACCATTGTAAATTAGGCTCTTTTTTTCTGTTTGTTGTTCATCATCTGTATTGGCTTTATGTCTCCTTGCCTATATGATTTGTTTGAAAATAATGTGATAAAGATGAAAAATAATTGAGACCGTCAGTTCAAATCAATAAATATCATTAATCTACTGCGTGAAAACCTTGTTTCGTTAAAATTTCTCACAGATAAACATGATTTATGTCGCCCATACCTTCATTATTGTGGGTTCATATACAGTAAATCACATCTTTATCTCAAAAGATTTATGACACTTTCACTGGTAAATGTGATCCAGCAGAGGTCAATGGCAAACATTAACCGCATGTGTTGTTCATATTCTTTGAGATAAAGATATGTACGTTAAGCAACTTTGCATGAATTTTATTTCAGTACAGCTTTACAATACTAATAATACCCTGGGTGTATTTGACCCCGGAGAACAGTTTGACAGGTTCTAACAATTAGACAGAACACAAGGGGTTAGGTCAGCAATAAATTCAGATCCAAAAAAAAACAGGTAATGTGAGTTAATTGTGTGATCACCAGCTGCGTTCACTGATCAATTAAGAGGCGGGAGACCAAACACCAGCACATCCTGAAGCTCCCCAGGCCCAGGGTCGGGAACCTCGGTCTCAAAGCATTTACTGGACCCCCCCACCCTGGGGCTTTTCCATTCACAATTTCGTTTGAGCGAGTCGCACTGCCCTCCTCTGAGGTGAGCGGGCCCCGCCCGACCGTAAGCAAATATCGACAGAAAGAACGCATCCGAAGCAGGCAGCATTAGTCGCCGTGGAAACGCGCGCTTGCCGGTGTGTGAGTTAGGGTAATGACGCCAGGCCGGTCCCAGGAGAGGGGCTGCGGTGAGCAGCGTGGGGCCCCGGTGATCGATCGGCGCTAAAAGCATCCGCTCTGTACCAGACAGAGCAGCTGCCCCCCCCCCACACCCCCCTACCCCCCCCCCCACCAGGCCTGCGCTGGGCAGGTGGGGGAGATGAATCTGAAAGGCAGAGACACACACCTGCTCAAGCCACGGGCTAAGTGACAGGTCTCTTTGGATGGATACACAAGCACGCACACACACACACACACACACACACACACACACACACACACACACACACACACACACACACACACACACACACACACACAGCACACACACACACACACACACACACACACACACGCACGCACACACACACACACACACACACACACACACACACACACACACACACACACACACACACACACACACACACACACACACACACACACACACACACACACACACACACACACACACACACACACACACACACACACACACGCACACACACACATGCACACACACACACACACACACACACACACAGACACGGCACACAGGTATTCGCAGTGAGTGAGAAATGGCTGAATGAAGATGCAGATCCCGCTTTAGTAGGACAGGATGAGACGCAGCAGCCGTGTCTGACAGACAGATTTAAAGGCGGGGTCAGTGGCCGGGGGCGGGGTCCAGGGCGTGAGCGGTTATGAAGGGGGTGGAGCCTGAGCCTGCTGCAATAGAAGGCAGAGCAACCGACATAGCCTTGCTTTTGAAGTTACCTTTTATTTACCCAAAAGAGAGAGAGAGAGAGAGAGAGAGAAAGAGAGAGGGAGAGAGAAAGAGAGAGGGTGCAGAGGAGGGAGGCCCTGCAGGAGCCAATTACTCACAAGCCCAGGTGGCACCCAGGGGAGCTCTGTCCCATCGGAGAACAGAACGGGGGGACCGGAGGAGGGAGAGACAGACGCAGGGAGGGAGGGATCCGGTTATTTAAAGCTCCCTGGAAGGCAGGCGGGCTGGGCGCCCTGCGCTCTCCGAGCCTGATTTGTGGGCAGCCGATAAAGTAACGTAAAAACAATTAGAGGCATCAATGAGCCAACAAATGAAGAAATTAATTTGGAGTGAAAGGAGCACGGGGAGCCGTTAGGCCGCCAAACAAATTACTGCCATCGCCACCTGGAGGACCGGGGGTCACAGCCTGGCCCAGCGTCAGCCCTCTGCCTGCCTGCCTGCCTGCCTCCCTCCCCCTTCCTCTCTATCTCTCTTCTTCCATCTCTTCTCCCCTCTTTCTCTCAACCCTTACTTTCTCTCTCTCTCCCTTTCTACTCTTACTTTCTCTCTCTGTCTCCCTTAATGTCTCCCTCTCTCTACCCTTACTTTCTCTCTCTCTCTCCCTCCCTCCCTCCCCCCTTCCTCTCTTTCTCTCTCTCTCTCTCCCTCTCTCTCTCTCCTCTCTCCCCTTCTCTCTCTCTCTCTCTCTCTCTCTCTCTCTCTCCCCCTTACCCTCTCTCTCTCTCTCTCTCTCTCTCTCTCTCTCTCTGACTGCCTCAGGGTGTAAAGCTGCCCTGGGTGGACGTGTCCTCGCCCGCTGCTGATTAATTAAATATCAGCGTGTTGGATCAGGCCTGGGGGGCCCGCAAACCCTTAGGGAGAATTCACCCTCCGCCCCCCCCTCCCGGACCCCAGGTCACCCCGCTCGCAAGCTCTGACGCCAACCGCCAACGACCGAAACGACCCGTAGCACGCAATCTCACCTCGCTAACGCGCATCGCATCGACCGCTTCCACTGCTGCAGACGTACGCTGAAACTGAGGTTCGAGGCTCCGGTGAGAGTGCCATGCCCGCACCTGGTGCTAACCTGGAGAGAATCGACCAATCGAGTGGCAGGCTTAGTCTGCAGGCCGAATGCGATTGGTCGAGCAATCTGGAGACGAGTTAAAGAAAGGTCCTCGCAGTCCGTATACTATGCCGCATATTTTACGCGAAATAAAACGCGTCTTTTTTGAATGCAAAAGATGTATTCTGTTTCTTTACCCGGGTTTTTATTTATTTATCCTGAAGGTAATGTGTCACGGCGAGGGACGAGAGAAAAATCGTCGGGTTTAAAAAAAATGGCAGCGCCTGCGCCCGGCCGTCAGAGGAGCAGGCGCAGGGCAGAGCCACTAATCTTCATATTACACGGATGAGTTCGTCCAATCATCCGTCTCCGCTATCCGCCCATCAATCTGATATAGAGATCAGGGGCTACGCGCCGCACCTGCTGCGAGCGGACTGCCGTGTGCGGGCGCGGGAGGGAACGGAGACGAGACGCACCGCCGCACCCCCCCCCACCGCCGCACCCCCCCTCCGCCTCCACCCCCCCGCCGCTCCACCCCCCCGCCGCTCCCCCTGAAAATCAGGAAGCCCGTCTCTCAGGCCTGCTGGGACCTCCGCAGATCTGCTCACTTGATCTTGTTTAGCGCGAGGCGAGGTAAGTGGAGATGTTCACACCCGCCAAGCAAACAAACGCCAGAAACAGGAACAAACAAACGCGCGGGCGAAACGCAGGCGGACGCAGAGAGCCAAAGAAAGAAAGATAGACAAAAAGAAAGAAAGAAGGAAAGAAGGAAAAAAAGAAAGAGGCTCAGCCGTGGACGCAGCTTTTCTTCAGCCAATGAGAGAGGAGAGCACACATGTGTGTGAGAGAGAGAGAGAAAGAGAGAGCCTCATTTAAAAGTAGGCCAAATAATCACATCACCAGAATAAATAATTAAAAAAAAAGAAAAAGAAAAAAAAAAATCTCCTGAAATCCCAAACTCACAGAACTCAAGGTCATTAGTGCTAATTCCACACTGCGCCATCTGCTCTGATTGTTTACACTTGCCTGGATAATTAGTTCCTAATTAGTTGATGGTGGGGAGAGAGAGACAGAGAGAGAGATAGAGAGAGAGAGAGAGAGAGAGAGAGAGAGAGAGAGAGAGAGAGAGAGAGAGAGACTCAGCATTGCCAGGCTCTCTGTGGTGTGTGTGACGGGTGTGTGGCTGCCAGCATTTGCACAGCTGCTGCTGAGGAGGAGGAGGAGGAGGAAGGGTCTGCGAGGGCAAAACCTCTCATTACAGATCTGGTGTGTCTCTGGAGTGGAGCCTGGGCCCTTGATCTCTGTCTGTGCCTGACTGCCTCTGTGTTTGATTATATGGCCAATGTGTCTTTGGTTTGGATTGCCGGGCCTGGGTATCTGAGTTTGATCATAGTGCCTGGGCTCTGGGTTAGACTGTCTGCAGTGCCTGGGTTAGACCTTTGGCTCTCTGGGTTTGCAGTGGCTGAAACCTTTGGTTAGATTAAAGGACCTTTGGCTCTGGACTGCAGTGGCTGAAAAACTCTGGGTTAGACTGCGCTGGCTGAAACTCTCTGGGGTTACCTTTGGCTCTCTGGGTTAGACTGCACTGGCTGAAACTCTCTGGGTTAGACTGCAGTGCCTGGGAATCT
>CM045884.1:62612002-62637002 GCA_025169545.1 Anguilla japonica | reverse complement strand
GTGCTCTCTGTGAGCACGGGCGAGAAAGCGATTTGAGAGACAGCGCGCTCTCTGTGAGCACGGACGAGAAAGCCATTTGAGAGACAGCGCGCTCTCTGTGAGCGCGGACGAGAAAGCCATTTGAGAGACAGCGTGCTCTCTGTGAGCGCGGACTCTCCGCTCCCGGCCCGGAACAGGCGCCGTGGGAGACCGAGTCCTTCAGAGCGCCGGGTCCAAACAGACCCGCCGCGGGCCGCCGTCGTGTTCGCGCGACGCCCGGGTCACGCAGCCTGTTCTGTTCAGCAAGAATACAAACGCACCGCGGGTCAGCCCAAGATAAAGGCTGCAATTCAAAAAACAAATAATTCCATGTACTTACCCATCACTCGCCCCCCCCCAACCCACACACACACCACACACACATTCACACACACAAACCACAGACACATACACCACACACACACACACTAAAAACACACACAGGTACAGCGCCCAGCACGAGACAATGGCAGGACAATCAGCGGAAAAGTAGCCGCCGTCTCACAATAGCGGTGATAACAACAATAATTATCATCATTATTTAAAAAAAAATAATAATGGCGGGGCACGGATGGCGACGCCAATTATCATTACGGTAAATGACACATTGTCTGAGAGGCCGCGCCGCCGCGCCGCGCGGGAGAGCTAATCACAGGAGCTGAAAGAGCGCCGGGCGGCTCTGCGCCCTGAGAGGCCGCGCCGCGCGGGAGAGCTAATCACAGGAGCTGAAAGAGCGGCGAGCGGCCCTGTGCCCTGAGAGGCCGCGCCGCCGCGCCGCGCGGGAGAGCTAATCACAGGAGCTGAAAGAGCGGCGGGCGGCTCTGTGCCCTGAGAGGCGTCGGCGCCGGCGAACGACACGCGTGCTATTAGCGTGTTGTTAGCGTGTTCCGCGGCGCGCGGGTCGGGTCGGGGGGGCAGCGCCGCGGGTAATTGGACGCGGACGCGGGGCAGAAGCACGCGTAAATGATGTCTCTCATCCTGCGGAGGGTGAGCTTCGGGGTCAGCCCCCAAGCGGAAGCCCGCCGCGCGGGAAAATGCTAACCGCCGCGCGGAGCCGGAGCCGCCGGCTAATTAGCCCGCAACGGAGGGAGACGCACCGGCCGAGCTCGCGCAGCCAGGGGCGCGAACACAGCCCATCACTGCGTGTGCGTGGGTGTGTGCGTGTGTGAGTGTGTGTGTGTGTGTGTGCGTGTGTAAGATAAGAGAGAGTGTGTGTGTTTGTATGTAAGATAAGAGTGTGTTTGTATGTGTGTGTTTGTGTGTAAGATAAGAGTGTGTGTGTATGTGTGTGTTTGTGTGTAAGATAAGAGAGTGTGAGTGTGTGTGTATGTAAATTGTAAATGGATCCAAAGCGCTTTACAATTGATGCCTCTCATTCACCGGAGCAGTTAGGGGTTAGGTGTCTTGCTCAGGGACACTTCGACACGCCCAGGGCGGGGATCGAACCAGCGACCCTACGACTGTCAGACAACCGCTCTTACCTCCTGAGCCCCATGATTGTATGTGTGTGTATGTTAGAGTGTGTGTATGCATGTGTATGATAGTGTGTGTGTGTATGCATGTGTATGATAGTGTCTGTGTGTATGCATGTGTATGTTAGAGTGTGTGTATGCATGTGTATGACAGTGTGTGTGTGTATGCATGTGTATGATAGTGTGTGTGTATGCATGTGTATGTTAGAGTGTGTGTATGCATGTGTATGATAGTGTGTGTGTGTATGCATGTGTATGATAGTGTGTGGGTGTATGCATGTGTATGACAGTGTGTGTGTGTATGCATGTGTATGATAGTGTGTGTGTATGCATGTGTATGTTAGAGTGTGTGTATGCATGTGTATGTGTTGGGCAGTATGTCTCTATCTACCCTTAAAACAGCCAATGGCACAACACCATTAGAAAGTGTGGGGTGCTCCCTGTTAGCCAGCAGTCCCGCTGCAGTTGGCGCTAATCGCTTAAACAGGCAGAGACGGCCGTCCCGCCCATTAAAGTGGCTCCCCCAGCTCAGAGCCCGGCACAGGGTCCGTTTCACACCCCCAAAAGGGCTCTGCAGACACACACAGATCTGAAACACAGCCCCCCCAACAGCCAGACCCAGCCCTGTTACACCCTCTGAGTCCCCCCCCATCCACACCCAGACCCAGCCCTGTTACACCCTCTGAGCCCCCCCCCCCAGACGCCCCTGTTACACCCTCTGAGTCCCCCCCCCCCCCCCCCCCAGACGCAGCGCGTAAAGCAGGCCAGACAGCAGCCCCCGCGGAACGTTCCGGTCTTTCGCGTCCCGGCACGGCAGCCGGGGACAGGGGCCAGGGAACCATTAGCGGTCTCCTGGTTTTTTTTTTTGTTGTTTTTTGAGGGCAGCCTGATGTGAACCGAAGGAGCCCCCCCCCAAAAAAAAACATCGCTTTTGTTCTCTCTTTTTTCGCACAGAAAAACCGGCCCTCGTTTCTCTTTCCCCCGACGCTGAGGATACCGCCGTTTGGAGTCACCGCCGAGGCCCTTCTGGTAAACAAAACGAAAAAAGAGAAGAAGAAAGAGAAGGGGCCCCGGTTACAAGTCGACCGGCGCCGTAGAGGCGGCGACGCAGAAACGCAGCGTGGATTAATCTCCGCGCCAGAGCCCGGGTTCCGCGGGCGACGGCGTCGCTCGCCGCGCCGATGCGCTCAGCTCGTCCGCGCGCGAGGGTCTGTCCGCGACTCGATTTAGGCGGGGCCGCCGTAAAAAAAAAAAAAAAACATGTTTACCCGCTTCCAAGCCCAAGGCCTGGTCGATGGGAACGCACAAAGCAAACCACAGCAAACCAGGGAAGAGGAAAATGGGAGGCGTGGGGTGCATTTTAAAAAAATTATTCGTTTCCACTGTTGTGTCAAACAAACCGAAATGGCCGACCTTCCTGAACATTTAAAAAAGGAGGATTCTGCTAAAGGCTTAACAGCTTTGAGCTGGGGAGCAAATAAAAAAGCTTCTCTCTGGTACAGAACATTCTGCAAGCACCTCGAAGGCTATTTAACAGAGTGCCATTCAGGAAATGAGAACGGCCAGCAAAACAAAGTGAGTGATCGACGGCCAGAAAAACAGCAATAGATTAAGAAAGCAACAAGCAGAGAGGGTGCTGGATACAGAGTGAAAGAGAGAGAGAGAGAGAGGGAGAGAGAGAGAGAGGAGAGAGAGAGAGAGAGAGAGAGAGAATCCAGTGTGTTTTCTCTGGGTCACCGGTCCTTTTGCCAACACAAAGGTCAGGGCACTTTCTGTGCTGGGATTTCTGGGTAGAGCCACTCTGTAAGTGCTACCTGACTGAGGGATGGGGGTAGGGGGTAGGGGTATTGGGAGAGTAAGTGCTACCTGACTGAGGGATGGGGGTAGGGGGTAGGGGTATTGGTAGGGTAAGTGCTACCTGACTGAGGGATAGGGGGTAGGGGTATTGGTAGGGTAAGTGCTACCTGACTGAGGGATAGGGGGTAGGGGTATTGGTAGGGTAAGTGCTACCTGACTGAGGGGTAGGGGGTAGGGTGTAGGGGTATTGGTAGGGTAAGTGCTACCTGACTGAGGGGTAGGGGGTAGGGGTATTGGTAGGGTAAGTGCTACCTGACTGAGGGGTAGGGGGTAGGGGTATTGGTAGGGTAAGTGCTACCTGACTGAGGGGTAGGGGTATTGGTAGGGTAAGTGCTACCTGACTGAGGGGTAGGGGTAGGGGTATTGGTAGGGTAAGTGCTACCTGACTGAGGGGTAGGGGTAGGGGTATTGGTAGGGTAAGTGCTACCTGACTGAGGGATGGGGGTAGGGGTATTGGGAGAGCAAGTGCTACCTGACTGAGGGATAGGGGGTAGGGGTATTGGGAGAGCAAGTGCTACCTGACTGAGGGATAGGGGGTAGGGGTATTGGGAGAGTAAGTGCTACCTGACTGAGGGATAGGGGGTAGGGGTATTGGTAGGGTAAGTGCTACCTGACTGAGGGATAGGGGGGTAGGGGTATTGGTAGGGTAAGTGCTACCTGACTGAGGGGTAGGGGGGTAGGGGTATTGGGAGAGTAAGTGCTACTTGACCCCCGCGCTCCTCCCCCCCCCCCCCAAAAAAAAAAAAAAGAAAAGCCTAACCTTCTTACAGCCGCACCCATTTTCCACAAATATTATTTTGTAATTAATAGTACTGATCAATGGACCTGTCAAAGCTGTCTTTCAAGTCCCTCTTGTGAGTGTGAACCTTAATTACATTTTTTTTTACATAATGAGTAAAAGATTTTAAAAAAATGCACATTAAAAATGTGCAATGTTGGGGCGGCATAGCTCAGGAGGTAAGACCGATTGTCTGGCAGTCGGAGGGTTGCCGGTTCAAACCCCGCCCTGGGCGTGTCGAAGTGTCCTTGAGCAAGACACCTAATCCTTAACTGCTCTGGCGAATGAGAGGCATCATTGTAAAGCGCTTTGGATAAAAGGGCTATATAAATGCAGTCCATTTACCATTTTACCAAAAACAAAAAGCTTTGATCTGTAAGCTAGCATTAAACCTTGCGTTCTGTTTACTGATTAGCACCTGTGTTAGCCTGGGTCAAATATACCCAGAACATTATTGGTATTTTATAGCTATTTAGAAATAAACATGTATGCAAAAATACTCTTATATTTATCTAAATTCCAAACAATATAAACAATATATACTGTATGGTTAATGGTTTCCATTTACCTCTGCTAGCTCACATTTAACAATGAAAGTGTCATTCATTTGTGATAAAGATGTGATTTATAAAAGTCCACTGTAATGAAGGCATCAGGGCATAGATCATGTGTATCAGTGTAACACGTCTAACATGTAAACGAAACGTTTTCACGGTGTACATTATTAATGTTCATTGTTTTGAGCTGACATTCTCAATTATGTTTCACCTTTATCTTATTATATTTAAACAAATCATACAGGCAAAAAGACATAAAGCAAATGCAGATGATGAAAAACAAATGAAAAAACAAAAAGAATCAAATTTACACTGGTGTAGTCACTGGTTACAAAAGACATCTATCAAGTGTCATTCCTCTTTTACCGAAAGTTTAAAAGGGGTCAATTTGACCCAAACTGAACACAAGGGTTAAGGAGAGGTGTGGAAACAGTCAAACAGCTGGTTCTCTCCTCAGCGCAAAGGAGAATGCTTCCGCCTTCAGTTTAAATGCGACTATCTTGTCTGTCCATACCAACCCAAGGGAGCGTCACACCCAGTGCCTGACCTGTCCAGGCTGAAACACACGACCACCATCGTTTCCAACCCAACCCACATGGGCTCTGTCTCACATTTTAACAGCTGCGTGTCAATCAAATAGAAATAGTGTGTTAAATGGTGTATTTAGATGAGTACAGGCACCCGAAACACTTAAAACTGAATTAAAAAAATAAATTCTATAATGATAATACTACTACCACAATACCACACTACCACCACACCTACTACTACTACTACTAATAATAGTAATAATAATAATAATAATAATAATAATAATAATAATAATAATAATAAAGTTAAAGTAGAGAAATGTTATTTCTATTTTTCCTGAACCCCTGAAGCATTCAGGTCAACTGCTTTTCTCAAAATAAAAGTCTTTGCTTAAGCTTTGCTTTCTGGGCCCCTCCTTCCTAATATTCCTCTATGAAAAATCCCCAAAACGTAATGCCACCGAGCGCGTGTGTGCATAATACTACAAAATAACATGGAAAGAATACTCAACTACACTGGCATCAAACTACAACTCTGAAGTGTGTGTGTGTGTGTGTGTGTGTTTTTGTTTATTTGTTTTGAGAACTGCAGTTATGTGCTGCACCATGTTTCAAGCTGCTAGGGCCTTCAGAAATGCTCCAGGAATCTCCAGATTTAAAGGAGAGAACTTTGAGCGATTTGCAGGCTTTCCGTCACAGCCCGGCCCTGAGATTCCCGAGCTGCAGAAGAAGAGCTTGTTCTGTGCTGCTTCGGAAGGGAAAGGTCTAACAAGCCCACGAGGAGCTTCCATCCTCCCAGCCATGCCCCGGGCAGCGCAGAGAGGGCAACTCTCAAGCACCGAAAAATAAATAACAACACGAAACAAAAGTCGCCATCTTATGAATATGCATCAGCTCGTTAAAGATTCGAACGCATGGCAAAACACCCACAGCTGCGTTCACCATGACAGCCCGTGCCAGAGGAGGCGAGACTTCCAAACGGCTTCAGGCCAAGAGACCAGCATCTTTATTGGGGGGGATCTTTCCTCATGAATAATTAATTCATATACATTTCTTTTCCTTTATACCGTGCAAAAAATTCCTTTAGTTCACACTATTTATAGGTTTTACTTGTGTGCATGAGTGTGGTCGTGCGTGTATCGTTTTTGCATTAAATATCAGAGTACAACCACTCAAAATGCAGTTTAATTCTTAGTGACATTTGATGAGAATGGCCGAGGCTCTGTAACCAGGACATAGAATCGGCTGAGACATTCGTCGACTCTACTACTGGGAGTCTGTCGTGGTGTCATGTTAACCTGCTAGTGGTATGGGGAGGGGGGTGGATTAAAGTTTGCCAAATCTCCTCAGCTGCCATCACAACGGATCCAACCAACCAAGCAGGCACCCAATGGCTACCACTCATCAGTGAGAGCTATGAGAGTTAGCTCTATTACATTCCTGAAGACCACCTTCCCAGGTATTCATGCCATGGATTCTGTGCATTTTTACTGTAGGAATTTGGAATCATGGTATGGCAAAGTTGTCCAAAATGCTCATTCAATTGGATAGATGGCGTTAGCTCTCCTTGAACTGGGTGGACTGTAGGAAGAGTAACTGGGTCTCCTGTACTACTGTGTGTGGCCTGTAGGGTGTAAAATAGCGACTGGTTTGTCTGGCTGTCCGTGACTGCAATTAAGATTAAATTATTTTTTGATGAAAATTGCTTTTTTGTGCTCAACCTAATTTGCACACGGCGAAGATACTGGATCTCCCGCTCTCTTCCCACCGCAAAGGAAAATGCAGATGTGGGTCAAAATAATTAATTAGAATGCCGGGGTCTGACAGCCAAGGCGAATGTGGGAAGGCGCGCGATGGCGTGTCAGGGGCGTAATTCGCGGGGTTAATGCCGTCCGTCACGGCGCTGAGAGGATTCCCGCGCAGCGAATCCTGAACGGCAAACACAGGCAGACGTGGCACATGCTTCTTTCCATCACAGATTTTTTTTTTTTTTTTGGTACTTAAACATTTAAAGCTTGCACGTAAAGACGGACTGCACAGCCCGGGAGGAAACCAAAACTTGATTATCTGTAATATCTTTATCATTATCTATAATATCAAGTGAGATAAAACAGCAAATCCAGAATGGAGTTATTTGCATACAAAGCTGTGGAGGATTGGCTGTTTACTGAGAATGGCTTTGGTGTTTTATAATGCCCAAAGCACTTAAGAATGCTATTAGAAGCACTTAAACACAGAACTGCCTCGGTAAGTGAGAGAGTTTAATACAGAGATAATGCACTGGCTTACAACCCCCCTTATTGCTAAGTAATCTGTCTTTTTTAACCAGGAGGGAAGTAACAGCTTTTTATCTGCACAGAAGATTGAAGGGTCTGTGAGAAAAAAAACAAAAAAAAAAAAAAAAAACGACAACGAAACTAAGAGATATGACTCCATAGCCAGAACTGGAGAGAACAATTAGGCAGAACAAGACAAGATGTAACACATCTCTGGACCCCAGCATTTAGACTGACTTGAATTATCCAGAGTGACTTACATAATATTTTTTATTTTATTTAAATATAGCATTTACATTGCATCCATTTATACAGCTGGATATTTACTGAAGGAATGCAGTACTGTGTACCTGGCGTACAACAGTTGTGCCCCACCTGGGAATCGAACCTGGGACCTTTACACCAGCTCCTTATGCATTATACTTATACTACGCCATGTGTGTGTGTGTGTGTGTGTGTGTGCAAGCATGTGCCTGTGTGTTTACAGCATATATGGGTATGTATGGTGCACTACATTTGCATGTATGCAGGTCATATATGGACAGATGTGTACACGTGTGTGTGTGTATCTGCGAGGTATTGTGAGAAAGTGAACAACTGCGTGCGTATCCCTGTGTGTGTATGCGGGGCTGACACACACACACACACACACACACACACACACATACTCACAGACGCACACACATACTCACAGACGCACACACACACACACACACACACGCGCGTTCAGTATGTGCAAACCGCTGTGTGTTTGTGCCTTAAAGTGGGTCAGAGGAACAGCGTGTACACGTGCACCAGATACGAGGAAGAAAAACAGAAAGGGGGAGAGAGAGAGAGAGAGAGGAGAGAGAGAGAGAGAGAGAGAGAGAGAGAGAGAGGAGAGAGAGAGAGAGAGAGAGAGATAGCCTACTCGCTGTGGCCATTACCACACTGTTAATTGCATTGTTGTCGTTACCACAATGTTGTTTGTATTTCATGTTGTTTGTATTCCTATTCCTGTTTCTGTGTTTACGCTTTGGCAATGAGTACAGATGTATTTCATGCCAATAAAGCATTTTGAATTTGAATTTGAGAGAAAAGGAGAGAGAAAGGAGAGGGAAAATCTCACAGGGAATTTCGGCTAACGGGGAGCGCGTCTTAGCGGAAGCGCGGCGCCCTCCTCCACGGACGAGTCGCCGCTGAGTGAAGACGTCTCGCCGCTGTCAGTCAAACGGAGCGTCGTTAGCGAGCCTGTTAGCCTCGCGCGGCCAGTGTGGGCGGAGCCGCGAGCGCGCACGGTTACAGCTTTACCGCCGGCCGCCTGTGACGCCGAGAGCGCCCCCCCCCCTCCTCCGCAGGTAACGGAGACGCCTGGTCCTGTCCGCGCTTCAGCAGGGGTTCTCCTGCGCAGGGTCAAACGTTTTTACACACCGTCAAAACACCGTGACTTCTGGGATACCCCCGGAGCTCAGTGTCTCTGGGGCTGTCACCTTCGCCCCCCATGTAGGAGAGCAGGGTGGGTTCTGGGTAGGAGCAGGGAGGGTTCTGGGTAGGAGGGAGCTGTGAAACAAATGCAGACCTTTGCATCTCCCCGTGCCCCCCCCCCCCCCCCCCCCCCACCCACCAAATGCGAGAAACGACAGCATTCTCTGTGTCTAATGGTTGATACTGCAGCCATATCAACGAGGGAAGACAAATGACTGCGCTTGCCAAACAGCAGTGCATTCTGGTTAGACTAAGAGCGGGGCGGGAGGTAAGATAAACCTCAGGCCAGGTTCAACAGAACCTCCCTCAGATCTTGCCTTTCATCCTGATACACAGGAACACACCCACCACACACACACACACACACACGCGCGCGCGCAGACCTGTATTGATCTTTCTTAGTTGGAGTCCAACCCCGACCCCTCATTTATCACCATTACTTCAGTAGGCACAGCTCTGTGACAGAGCCGGGGAGCTTAGGAGAAATAACACCACACAAGCCAACCCTGCTGCAGCAAGCCAGCCAAGTTAATGACCCCAAATTTACTCCCAGCCAACTCCCCCCCCCCTCCCCCCCAGACCCCACACGCACTCCCCTCTCCCTCTCATCCTCCCGTCCCGCGCACCTTCCCCGCCTCTTCCCTCACCTGCCTCGGCGCCTCCTTCCGGAAAATTCCCTCTCCGCCGCCGTGACTCGCCGGGCTGACGGAGAGGACCTGACGTGTGGGGATTGGATGTCTCCATCTAGAGCCCCCCCCCCGGCCCAACCTGCCCCCCCCCCCCCCCCCCGGCTCCATGAAAAAAAGATGACGCCTCTTAGCGGCACGTCAATCCGCCTCCCCCGCCCCGACTCCCCTTCCCGAAAATAGCCTTTGTGTTTTTCGGGAAAAAAAGGACAGAGTGGCTGGATAGGGGGGTGTGGGGGTGGGGGGGGGGTCCCAGATGGGCATGCCCATCACTCCGCTCGGATTCTTTAATTGAAAAAGCAGGGGAAACAGTAGCACTCTGGCCCCCTCTCCGCGGACGGTGGACGTCAGTCACGGCCGAGCGGCCTCTCATCTGCGTTTAGCCGCTCCCTTCCCTCACGTCACCCGCGGAAACAGGCACGCCGCCCAGTACGGCCTCCCCGTGCCTGACCTTGACCCCCGACCTTCACGGTGCCCCACACCGTACCGTCATGCACATCCAAATCTCCTTCCTTTCACGGCAAGGCGGTTAGCGAGCGATAATCCACATCCGGGAGAGCACGTTTTGGCCCTGATAAGAGGACGTTTCTGACTGTTGTGGACTCACGTAAGCGCTGCTTGAGTGTAATTAACACTCCGCATGTCAGCGTTCAGTCTGGTCTGTGATGGCACTCGTCCGGGATGAAGAACACAGACGCAGCCTCTCCACTCTCTGTGAAGACAGCGTGCTGTCAGTGAGAGGGGGATGAAAGGACCTATCAAAGGCATCTTCTGTGATCTGAGCTCGCCCTAAACCTCCGGGACCGTTTTTTACAGTCAGATCAGCCGTTAGCAGGGTCACCGTTTGAAGCCCGACCGGGCCTTCGCTCGTCTGCACCGCCGTATCCCAAAATGCACCTGGACCCGTCACCATCCAGACGGCTCTAATTGCGTCTGCCGGCGTTGTGGGGGTGTTTACGGCTCGACAGGCTATCGGATGCGCCCGGCCCATCCTCCAATCAATCCTGATCCATACGACAGAGTCACGCAAAGGTCAAGTTTCCCCCCGGATCAATAGCACGTCTCTCTCTCTCCTCTCTCTCCTCTCTCTCTCTCTCTCTCCTCTCTCTCCTCTCTCTCTCGCCTCGATCTCTTCTTCTCTCTCCTTTCTCTCTCTTCTCTTCTCCTCGCTTCTCTTCTCTCTCTCTCTCTCTCTCTCTCTGGCTCTCTCTCTCTCTCTCTCTCTCTCTCTCTCTCTGCATGTGACCACTCTCAAACTCTCAGAGACATCAGATTCCTAACCCCCCCCCCCCCCACCACCACCACTACAACCACCACCCCTCGCCACACACACTGCAACCCCCCTACTTTCATTGCTGTTAAGTCGGATGCAACTGCCTCCAAACTCCACCCTATAAAACCTACGTCCTCTGGTACCTCAACCGGCACCCCCACCACCAGCGACAAAACACACACAGGCAAACGGAGGAGGAGAGGAGGAGGAGGAGAAGGAGCAGAGAAAGGCAACATTTCCTCACCTCTCAGAAGGCCGCTGAAGTTATTAATAGTGACAGGCCCGGCTATTGAAAGCCTGGTGGATGACAATAGCGCTCTGAGGAGCCTGCCGGATGGGGGGGGGGGTGGAGAGAAGGGGCGGGGGTCTATTAATGCATGTGCGGGATGACCGCAAGACAATAAAAGCCATTATCCAGGCGCAGCGGTCTCCTAAAAGCCTGAGTGAGCCGGGGAAGGCGGGACCGGGGTCCCGGCAGCCTGCCTCTACCTGGCCATGAGCCTCAGCCGGCCTGACAGCAGCAGCACAGGGTTCAGAGCCTGCTGGGCTGAGGGAGCAGCTTCACACACTCCCACCATCAGTCATCCTGTCCCAGCTTACAGCACGCACACACACACACACACACACACACACACACACACACACACACGCGCACACACACACACGCACACATACACACACACACACACTCACACACGCACACACACACATAAAACACACTCACACACGCACACACGCACACATACACTCACATAAAACACACACACACACACACACACACTCACACACGCACACACACACATAAACACACACACAACACACACACACTCACACACACACTCACACACACACACACACACACACACACTCACACACGCACACACACACATAAAACACACACACACACTCACACACACACACACACACACACACACACACACACCATCAGTCATCCTGTCCCAGCTTACAGCACGCACACACACACACACACACACACACACACACACACACATAAAACACACACACACACACACACACACACACACACACACACACACACACACTCACACCATCAGTCATCCTGTCCCAGCTTACAGCACGCACACACACACACACACTCACACTCACACACACACACACACAGACACTCACACACACATACACACTCACACCATCAGTCATCCTGTCCCAGCTTACAGCACGCACACACACACACACACACACACACACACACACACACACACACACACACTCACACATATACACCCACACTCACACACACACACACACACACACACACACACACACATGAAACACACACACACACACACTCACACCATCAGTCATCCTGTCTCAGCTTACAGCATGCATACACACACACACACACACACACACGCACACTCATACACTCACACACATGCTCACATACTCATACACATGCTCACATACTCACACACACACTCACTCATACACACACTCTACATCTCATACACACTCATACACACACTCTCCCTCTCACACACACTCATACACACTGATACACTCTCTCTCTCACTCACACATTCATACACACACTCCCTCACACACACACACACACACACACACTCCTGTAGACAAGATTTATGATGTAAAAAGGATTTCAGGAATCAGATAATCCAATAATAACCCCTTACAATAAATTGGCTTGTCACTGGTACAAAAGATTTAGATTTTAATTATCATAAAGATTAAAGGTTAACAGACAAACCACTGAAAATAAATTAATATTAAAAGTCCTTGATGACACATTCTATAATTCTACTGAGATTAGCTGGTTTTTACTGATAATCATGGTAAAATGGTGCTTTGTTTTGTGCACACACACACACACACACACACACACAGACGCACATGTGCATGCACAGTGAATCACGGACACACACACACACACACATGTACACACTGCACACACATACACACACACACACACACACACACACACACACTCACACACCCCCAGACACACACGTACATGTCCGCACATCAGCATGATTTGTTTTCTCTCTCTACCCTTCTGAGGCATTGCAGTGGGGGGGGGGGGGTCCACTGAGAGTGTTCCATGAAGACTAATATTGACGGATGGGCTGAGAGACGGATAAATCAATGAGCCGACACGCTGTTCCTGCGAGGTCTCTCTGAAGTGCCGCGCCCCGCGCTGCTCCCGCCCCCCGCGCTGCTCCCGCCCCCCGACACCGCCCCGGCACCCTCTACCCACGGAGCGGCCCGCCGCGTCTTGCCCGCCGGCAGCCGCTCGATGACAGACGCTGGCGGTTCTCGCACCCGGAACGCTCCCAGGGCACTCTGGGTAGATCTGCGCCAGCTCCCGCCATTTTCTCCTGGCGGCTCTGGTCGCGGCGAGCGGCTAGTCCCACACACTCGGCTGCGATGGAATACTAAATGGACCACTTGCGCTGAAATTATTTGCAAGATCTGGTTGTTTTTCTTTCAGAAAGGTTAAAATTAGCAACAGATTTTTTTTATGATATGTACTATTCTTATGGATTGGTGGTAATCTTACAGCAGGTAAAAAAGAAAAAAAAAACATTTTTCACATGCCCCAAGACCCCCCCCCCCCCCCCCCCCCCCCCCCCCCATCCGCCTAGGTACGCCACGCGTGTTTTGTGAAGTGCAGCATTCAGACATAACGTAGCAGCTACCTTACGGCTAATTGAGCTAAAATGGTGCTCCATCAAGGAACCAATCACAGTGTAGAACCTGCAGCTCACTGTCATGCCCCTCAAGTAGTGTGGAAAAAAGTCTTTTCTTTGCCGAGACTCGCATTCAGGGCAAATTATTGTTCAATTGCCCATCGGTGCAGGTGGGTATTTACCTTTAAGTGCCAAGTTTCCAAGAGTATGATGGTAGGGAACCACAAGTATATCAAGCCTTCAGCCCTCAGGATAGAAGCTGTTGCTCTTAGCCATAACCGCCATACTGCCGGCCAAGAGGTGACTTAACTCCAAATCACTGCCGTTGCCAAGCAATGCGTTCCAGAAACTTTAGCTTTCCACTTACCACTGGTCATCAATGTATGTTATTACCCAGGGAGGGCTGATAGAACAATCTTCACCACCAGAAAGGCCATGATTTATTTATTTATTTATTTATTTATTTTATATGTGCCAAATTGCCCTCTATTGGTCATTTTGAGTAGTGCACAAGATGCTCAATATAGTGATTGTGTGCTGTGTGTGTGTGGCTATAGAAATGACAATATGCTTTTCATGTGTAAAGCAGTAAATGAACATGAACTGAGAGGGAAGCGATGGGGACGGAAGTGGCTGAGACAGCAGACTGGCTGATAAGGGAGAGATGCAGACAGATAGGTGTGGACAGGGCGGAGATTCGGGAAAGGAGATGAGTTTTGCCTGACAGGCCGAGATCTGAACTGCCACCCACTGGTCCCCCGCTGCATAAAACTAAAGACTCCCCCCCCCCCCCCCAAAAAAAAACCTTTCAAACAGGAAATGTCGAGAGACTCGTGGATATGTTTACACCTTTATGCAACTTTCTGGTTGCTATCAAAGCCGTCTTCTGTGAAGAATGTTTACTTTCAATGCCACTTTTAATTATTGAAAAGCCTCTTCATGTGTGATAAGCCGTTGCAGACTTCTGGCTGAGAGCTCGCTAATAATTACCAAGCTGGATCTGATTCACTTCAACCTGTTTTTCTCGTTCATTTTTTCAAAAAGAAATAAAAAAGGAGGAAAAAAATGTAGGGTGTCAAAAAGCGTACCCATTAACGTTTATTATTATTATTCCTATTATCGGCCCTTTTGTGGGAATCCTTTGAACGTTTCAGATCCGGGCTCATCTACACAACGGCTGAGGATCGACGAGGGCGAAATCTTGCCGCTTCCTGTCAGGATTTCAAAAAGCGAAAAAATAAAAGGCGGCTGTTTGTCTCGCCGCTAATTTGGCGCAGAAACATCAATCGGGCTTTTACACACCGCCGGGCAGCCCGCCGGAGCCAGGCTCAGCGCTCCGATCCAGAGGAGCGAGAAACGAACCCTCGCTCGCTCCCCGCGGGAGTGTGAGAGCCGGGGAAGGCGCCTCCCCTCCGTTAAGGATGGGAACGGTGCGGCCGACGCGCCGCTACGCGACGTAGCCTGTGCCCGGGAGCACGTAGCCGGGGAGACGGGCGAGTGGGCGGGGTCATGTTGGCGCGAGACCCTTTAAGGCCGCTGGAAGACGGGGGCGAGGTGGTGAATCCTCTCCCGGTATGGTTTCTTCGTGGTTGCGATGGGCGGCGGGGATCAGACGCCCATCCCCCGGGACGGTGGGGTCGGCCTGATCGATGAGGAGCCTGAGGGAGTCTGGAGCACGGCCGGATCGATGGGGAGCCGGCCTACACAGGGGCTGTGGAGAGACTACACCAATTGGAGGTGCGGAGGTGCAGAGGTGTGGAGGTGTGATGGGGGTGGGGGGGGGGTTAGTGAAGGAGCGGGAAAACAAAACTCCGAAACCCCAGGGAGGTGTAAAGGAGGGAGAACAGGACGAAATCCTGAGCTCCATCTCAGCACCCCAGACACTCCAGAACATTCCAGGTAATCTCCTGCAAGGTGATTCATTAAGCTCGCTGCATGCCCCCCCTCCAAAAAAAAACAAACAAAAAAAAAAACATGATTGCGATGCTGCTCTGGAACACAGCGACCTCACAGTTCTGTTCTGCTAGTCCAGGGCACACGTACGCGCACTGGGAGTGTGTGACAGGGCGTATGCGCACTGGGAGTGTGTGACAGGGCGTATGCGCACTGGGAGTGTGTGACAGGGCGTATGCACACTGGGAGTGTGTGACAGGGCGTATGCGCACTGGGAGTGTGTGACAGGGCGTATGCACACTGGGAGTGTGTGACAGGGCGTATGCGCAGGGCGTACTGGGAGTGTGTGACAGGGCTGTGAGTGTGTTACAGGGCGTACGCGCACTGACAGGGCGTATGCGCACTGGGAGTGAGTGACAGGGCGTATGCGCACTGGGAGTGTGTGTATGCACACTGGGAGTGTGTGACAGGGCGTATGCGCACTGGGAGTGTGTGACAGGGCGTATGCACACTGGGAGTGTGTGATAGGGCGTATGTGCACTGGGAGTGTGTGACAGGGCGTATGCGCACTGGGAGTGTGTGATAGGGTGTATGCACACTGTGAGTGTGTGACAGGGCGTATGCACACTGGGAGTGTGTGACAGGGTGTATGCACTGGGAGTGTGTGACAGGGCGTATGTGCAACACTGACAGGGGTACGCACACTGGGAGTGTGTGAGTGCACACTGTGAGACAGGGGGGGCGTATGCACACTGGGAGTGTGTGACAGGGTGTATGTGCACTGGGAGTGTGTGACAGCACACTGCAGGCCCAGACGCTCTGACTGAACGGGCCTGTGGTAATCACAGCAGGCCTCGTGTATGCAGGAAAATCGCCACAAAATGGAGTCCAATATTCATTCGCCCTCGTGCACTGGCCATCCCCCCACTCACCCAAACAACACTCCAGCGACTCTTTCAAAAATATTTTGCTCCTTTTTTTCTGCTTTCATTCACTCCCTCTTTCCAAACTGGCGGTCTCATTAAATACCCGTTAAAAAGCCCTGGGGTTTCATTAGTCCCTCACATCCTATGCTTTATTCACCACTCCAGTAACACACAAATAAAGATGTAAAACTGCCCCACTTCTGCCTCTGTGTATGTGTGTGTGTGTGCGTGTGTGTGTGCCTGTGCATGTGTGTGCGTGTGCGTGTGTGCGCATATGTGTGTGTGTGTGTGTGTGTGTGCGTATGTGTGTGTGCCTGTGTGTGTGTGTGTGCGCATATGTGTGTGTGTGTGTGTGTGCGTATGTGTGTGTGCCTGTGTGTGTGTGTGCTTGTGTGTGTGTGAGTGGCATGCATTCATTGGACTGGAAAGATTACTGAGGGAAGTTTTTCTTCAGTGAATTCAAATCACACCTCCATCTCCCAGACTCTCCAGGGTCTCAGGCCTCTCCATATCTTTCCATCTATCTGTCCATTCCATCCCTCTCTCTCTCTCTCTCTCTCTGTGCTTACCCGCTTTTCAACCCACACTCACCTCTACCCCCATCTCCACCCCCATCTCACTCACACTCAAAGAGAATTTATCAGCAAGACAGGCTATGGGGCTTTTGTCAAGGACAGCCCATCAAATCCACCTAATACAGGGATAGTGAGGCGTCCAGGGAACACACACACACACGCACGCACACATACACACACACTCACACACCTGCCGTGCATTCACAATGAGAGGACATTCCCCCACTGTCAGCAGTGGACAGCATGTCCCCACAATGGACCATAGAGACAGCAGTCCCCACATAGAGACAGTCCTCTGAGGACAGCAGAGCTGAAATATGTGAAGACATCATGACTACGTTTCCAGGAAGAAAGGCATTAACAACGGACTGATTCTGAGCCATTCCTCTTATCGTCGCGGTAACCACTTAATGGACCCCTGGTGAAACACAAGCTGAAAATCACCAAATGAGATTTAAAGATTTAAAAAAAATGTTAAAATAGATAAAGTACATCAAAGAACACTCTTGCCCATCAGTACGTTCCCTCTATCATTCCTCACACAACCTTTCTGCCCACACCCCACTTTCTTCTTTTTTTCTTTTTTTTTATTCTGCCATAATGAGTGGAGGAAAGGTTTAGCTAAATCTTGCCTATTGAGGCTTTGGAAAGTAAAAGTCTCAGTGAATCAACCTGACCATACCAGAGGACATTTATATCAGCCTGACCAGTACCAGAGGGCATTTATATCAGCCTGACCAGTACCAGAGGGCATTTACACCAGCCTGACCAGTACCAGAGGACATTTACACCAGCCTGACCCGTACCAGAGGGCATTTACACCAGCCTGACCAGTACCAGAGGACATTTACACCAGCCTGACCAGTACCAGAGGACATTTACACCAGCCTGACCAGTACCAGAGGGCATTTACACCAGCCTGACCAGTACCAGAGGACATTTAGCAGGGGGTGGCACCCACAGGACAGGGCTGTGGGATGCAGGGGATCCCCTTTGGGACATCTGATGTGGCCCACCCGGCCTCTTGGCGGCAATCCCATATCCAGAGCCGCTGGCGGCTCTGTCGCCTCAGATGAAGGTTTAAAAAAGGCTGTCTGACATGACCGCTATTCCCCCCGCTCCTCCTCCATTCTGGCTCTGGCTTTTTTGAGTCACACGGCTCATGTCCGTCATCGAGATGACCCCGCCTCCCCTCCCCCGCGCTGCAGGCCGCCGTCCCTCTGGGAGGACGACACGGGGCTCGGCCAGGCGGCGATAGGGCGGCGGGGGGAGCCCGAGTGAGATGGGGGCAGCGAATGGCATCGCAGCTGGTAGCGGGAGGGGAACACACGTGGTGAACAGAGGAACCGGTGAGGGAAAGCAGACACGTGCTGCACCATTCAACCAATCAGAACCCGCCAACACCGCCATTTACCAGCCACGTCCCACAAGGCACCAGTTTAACCAGTAACCACCCTGCATACTGTTTAAACCAATAACCACCCTGCATACTGTTTAAACCAATAACCACCCTGCATACTGTTTAAACCAATAACCTGCCCTGCGTACTGTTTATCAGTCTGTACACTGTTAAAAACAATAACCGCTCTGAACACTGTTTAAACCAACCACAGACTGCAACATATTGTCATAAAACAGACACTCCCAACAATGCTGTAAAGCAGCCACAGGCTAAAACACAGGGTAATAAACAGGCCCTGTCTGTTACTATGACCTGCCTAAGAGGGGACTGCACATAGTCCTATAAACAACAGACAGAGATATACTGCTTCCTGCAGTCCCAGCTTCATGTGCGTGTGTGTGTGTGTGTGTGTGTGTGTGTGTGTGTGCGCTTGTGTGCATGTGCGTGTGTGTGTGTGTGTGTGTGTGCGTGGGTGTGTGTGTGTGCATCTGTGTGTGTGCATGTGCTTGCGTGTGTCTGTGTGTGTGTGTATGCATGTGTGTGTGTGTGTGTGCGTGCATGTGTGTGGTGTGTGTGTGTGCATCTGTGTGCGTGCATGTGCTTGCGTGTGTCTGTATGTGTGTGTGTATGCATGTGTGTGTGTGTGTGTGCGTGCATGTGTGTGGTGTGTGTGTGCATATGTGTGAGTGTGTGTGTGCGCTTTTATGCGTGCATGTGCCTGTGCAACAAGGAGCAACAAGACCAGCAGTAATGTAAGTACAGGCATCACATAATTACAGTGAACTGATTTTGCTAAACTATGGGACTTGGCGCTTCCCCCCCCCCCCCCCATTATTTTAATGCGTTGCTAAGTGCCCCGGAGGGAGTGTCTAACCCAGGCAACTCACACAGCTTCCTTGAACTCTATGATGAGCGATACAGACGCACAAAAATTTTAGAGGAGTAACCCCTCCCCCCTGGCCGCCACATGCCCAAATTTGGACACTGAAAGTTCATGAACCCGGAGGCGCCTCTCCGGTTTAGATCAGAACCGTTCCACCGGGACGGGAGCGGGACTGGCCAGCGTCGGGGTGCGTGTCTGACGGGATGGTCTCCGGCGGGACTTCGGTCCAAGTAGCTGAAAGGTCCGGGGTTGAGCTGGTGGGCCCACGTCCCTTTGGGCGTGGGGGGGGGGGGGGGGGGATTGGGGGGGTCCCATTCCCGGCGCGGCTGGTGGGGCGCGTCGGATGTGTCAGATGTATTAAATATCTGAGGCGCCCCCCGTCCCCGTCCTGCCCTGGAGCTCAGATGAAAGCACGCAGGGCTCAAAGGCTGCAGCACATCCAGCTGTCAGCTAGGGGAGACCTGCAGCTGTGTCTCTATCTATCTCTCTCTCTCTCCCCCTCTCTCTCTCTCTCTCTCTCTCCCTCTCTCTCACCCCCCCCTCTCTCTCTCTCTATCTCTCCCCCTCTCTCTCTCTCCCTCTCTCTCCCCCTGTCTCTATCATCTCTCTCTCCTCCTCTCACCCCCTCTCTCTCTCTCTCTGTTCTCTCTCCCTCAAGTCTCTCTTCCTCTCTCTCTCCTCTCCCCCTCTCTCCCTCTCTCTCTCATCTCCCCTCTCTCTCAACCCCCTCTCGCTCACCCCCCCTCTCTCCTCTCTTCTCCCTCTCTCTCTCTCTCGCACTCTCTCCCCTCTCTCTCTCTCTCTCTCTCTCACCCTCTCACCCTCTCCCCCACTCACTCTCTCCCCTCTCCCTCTCACTCTCTCCCCACTCCCTCTCTCTCTCTCTCTCTCTCTCATCATGTCCCTGGAATGTGTGAGAATTCCGGGGGCACAGCCATGGCGACGGGCAGTCAGTGGGGGGAGGGGCGGGGTGGGGTCTCGGTAGGCCTGCGGCGGCGGTGGCGGTTCAGAGGGCTTGGGAACGAGGCTCGGGGGGCAGCTGGGAGCGCCTGTGTCTGGGGTGAGAGACGGTGGCGAGCAGGGGTCAGACAGGTGGCATGGAGACAGTGGGCTTAGAGGCAGGATTAAAACTGGAGCCTCCCCCCAAAATGCCACCCTGTCACCCCACCCCACAAACACAGGGACGACAGTCATCACGAGCTGGCGGGACAGGTGCTTGGATGGGGGGGGGTGAGGGGTGGTGAAAACTAAATCTCCCCTTTCCACAGTGTGTAACTCGAGCTCACTGATGAACGAGGCTGAGGACTGTATTTTCCCACAATGCACAGAGTGGAAACATCGCCCTGGCCATCTGAGTGAGGCGCAGCGCTATTTCGGACGGTACCCTCTTGGCCAGGACCACACACACGCCTTCACCCTCAAACCAAGGCCCGCAGAGCCAGGAGGGGGACGTCCC
This sequence comes from Anguilla japonica, assembly GCA_025169545.1. NCBI lineage: Eukaryota > Metazoa > Chordata > Actinopteri > Anguilliformes > Anguillidae > Anguilla > Anguilla japonica. The sequence continues at coordinate 62,616,269 of CM045884.1, read as the reverse complement.
GCACAGAGTCAGGAGGGGGACGTCCCGCACAGAGCCAGGAGGAGGACGTCCCGCTCAGAGTCAGGAGCGGGACGTCCCACACAGAGTCAGGAGGAAGACGTCCCTCACAGAGTCAGGAGGAGGACGTCCCGCACAGAGTCAGGAGGGGGACGTCCCGCACAGAGTCAGGAGGGGGACGTCCCGCACAGAGTCAGGAGGAGGACGTCCCGCACAGAGTCAGGAGGGGGACGTCCCGCACAGAGTCAGGAGGGGCACGTCCCGCACAGAGCCAGGAGGAGGACGTCCCGCACAGAGTCAGGAGGGGCACAGAGTCAGGAGGGGGACGTCCCGCACAGAGTCAGGAGGAGGACGTCCCGCACAGAGTCAGGAGGGGGACGTCCCGCACAGAGTCAGGAGGGGACGTCCCTCCCGCACAGAGTCAGGAGGGGACGTCCCACAGAGTCAGGAGGGGGACGTGCCACAGGTCAGGAGGAGGACGTCCGTCACAGAGTCAGGAGGAGGACGTCCCGCACAGAGTCAGGAGGGGGACGTCCCTGCACAGAGTCAGGAGGGGGACGTCCCGCACAGAGTCAGGAGGGGACGAGGCACAGAGTCAGGAGGAGGACGTCCTGCACAGAGTCAGGAGGGGCACGGTCCCGCACAGAGTCAGGGGGGACGTCCCACACAGAGTCAGGAGGGGCACGTCCCGCACAGAGTCAGGAGGGGGACGTCCCGCACAGAGACAGGGGGCACTTCCCGCACAGAGTCAGGAGTCGAGGGACGTCCGAACAGAGTCAGGAGGGGCACGTCCCGCACAGAGTCAGGAGGAGGACGTCCCGCACAGAGTCAGGAGGGGCACGTCCCGCACAGAGTCAGGAGGGGCACGTCCCGCACAGAGTCAGGAGGGGGACGTCCCGCACAGAGTCAGGAGGAGGCACGTCCCGCACAGAGTCAGGAGGACGTCGTCCGCACACAGAGTCAGGAGGGGACGTCCCGCACAGAGTCAGGAGGAGGACGTCCCACACAGAGTCAGGAGGGAGGACGTCCCGCACAGAGTCAGGAGGAAGACGTCCCGCACAGAGTCAGGAGGGGGCACGTCCCGCACAGAGTCAGGAGGGGCACGTCCGCACAGGAGGAGACGTCCCGCACAGAGTCAGGAGGAGGACGTCCCGCACAGAGTCAGGAGGGGCACGTCCCGCACAGAGTCAGGAGGGGGACGTCCCGCACAGAGCCAGGAGGGGCACGTCCTGCACAGAGCCAGGAGGAGGACGTCCTGCACAGAGTCAGGAGGGGGACGTCCCGCACAGAGTCAGGAGGGGCACGTCCCGCACAGAGTCAGGAGGGGGACGTCCCGCACAGAGTCAGGAGGAGGACGTCCCGCACAGAGCCAGGAGGAGGACGTCCCGCACAGAGTCAGGAGGAGGACGTCCCGCACAGAGTCAGGAGGGGCACGTCCCACACAGAGTCAGGAGGAGGAGGTCCCGCACAGAGCCAGGAGGAGGACGTCCTGCACAGAGTCAGGAGGGGGACGTCCCGCTCACGCAGACAGGCTGTAGCACACCTGTACAGGTGCGCTGAGTCACTGAGTCGTCTTCCGTCACAGACTGAAAACACACCTGCACACACTGCGACACAGCTCCACTAACGCTGAACTCACAAACAGTCTCACAAACACCCCGGTGTCCGTTTGGACAGTAAACTGAACTCGAAGGAGAACACCATGCCTTACGCAAGAAGGCCCAATCCAGATAATCTTTCCTCAGGAAGCTCCGATCATCTGACGTGAGCAGGAAACTCTTGCATGCTGTTTATCAGGTCATTTTAGCAAGTTCTGTTTCTCTTTTTTACGTTGTGCTTTGCCAGGGGAGAAGCATCACAGGGGATGACAGAAACGGGATCAACAAGCCAATCGAAAAGAATGCTTCTGCTATCGGCCTGCCTGACCCAGACCCACCAGACCTTACTGTGGAAAACAGAACAAAGGCTAAGCTGCAGACTGTTCAGCATTATGAAGGCCATCCTTTACATGGCATTTTTATTGATCTTAGATGTTCATTCAGCGAGCGTCTGTCTGGTGATGCCTGATTGTTCCACGAAGAGACTAAGGAGGTCATTTTTTCTAGCACCTGTCAAATTTAGTTAAAGTACACTTCATTTCAATCATGGTGTTTTTTATGAACACATGCTGCTCTCTGTTGGTTGGTACCTTGCCTTTTATGTACTGACTCTTATGTTAAGCACCAAATTTCCTGCTGATTATCAAGTAATGACTGCTTTTACTGCGGGTGCCCTCGTTACATTAAAGTGTTCGGGATTGTGAAGTGGCTAAAATGAGTTTCCTCTACAGGGATTAATAAAATATATCAATCAATCAATTGATCAATCAATCAATCAATCAATAAATTGATCAATCAATCAATCAATCAATCTTTATCATGGTTTTGCTAGCCCTACCTATGCTACATTTAACACTATATCCTCAAACCCATTTGCTACTTAAAGGTTTGCATCTACAGTCCACATCTTGCACCTAGTGCGGTACATAACTTAAACTCGTATTTTTATGCGTTTGCTACTGCCAGTCGTAACACTGATGAGGTGGCATTACTGATGCTTGTCTCCATGACCTTTACTTATGTAAGTAGCTCTGGATAAGAGCGTCTGCTAAATGCTCAGCGCTAATGTAAATGTAGCGCCTAGCCTTGAATACCAAACCAAAAGGTTTCGCTCTTCATCCGAAACGCTGCAGCAGCTAGGCACACGTTCACGAGCGTTTGACCAGCAAAGAACAAAGGCCTCAAAACGGTGGCGGTCGGTCGGTCGCTGCGGAGGGAAGCGAGTTTCTCCCCGGCCCCCGCCTGCCCGCCAGCCCGGGCGGGATGACCTCACCCCCGCCGTTTGTAATCGGAGGAATCGATGGCGGTGACAAAAGCTCCTCGGCCGATTGGAGGCGGAGCTCGCGGTAATGAAAAGACCCCGCCGTGACCCTCCGGGAGCGGCCCGGGGTCGACAGAGATCCGTTACGCGGGCGGGGCGCGGGGCGAGCGAGGGGGCAGTGCATGCTGGGAGCCCAGGCGCATAAATTAAAACGCGCGTCCCGGACCGACGGCGGGGCACAGAGCGCAGAGGGTGATGTCACGGGCGCGGGGGGTCTCCGCGCTCGCTTTCCGTGGGGGATCGTGGACTCCGTCAGGTGCGTGAGGCACCAGCCATTGTGCAGGAGAATAATTGGAGCGCTGAGCTTTGATTAAAAGAGGGAAAGTAATTGCACGCGCGGTGCTCATTATCGGCCCCATTGTACGCCGAGACAGCGCATTGGTCAGGCCGACGACTGGGGAAAAGAAATAAAGAAGAAACTCATTTACTACCTCAAGTGATTCTGAGAGAACTTTTTTTTTTTTTTTTTCTTTAAAGTAAACTGCAGTCTATTATTTTAACGAATAACAATAGAAATGCGTTTGGACAAGCACAATGGAGGCTAATGAGGCTCGGAGGTGAGAGGGCGGGGGGGGGGGGGGGGGGGGAGGAGGGGGAGCACTCGCTCAAACGAGCCACACAACTCCAAACCCAGGAGAAACAGGGCAACCACACACAGGAGGAATTCTGTAAGGCAGCCACTGTAGTAAAACCAGCAGCGATACTGTAGCAGAGCAACACCAACCCCAACACTACATACAACACGCATGTGCACATACACATACTCATACAACACGCATGAGCACATACACATACTCATACAACACGGCTGAGCACATACACACAGTCATACAACATGCATGAGCACATACACGTACTCATACAACACGCATGCGCACATACACACAGTCATACAACACACATGAGCACATACACACAGTCATACAACACACATGAGCACATACACAGTCATACAACACACATGAGCACATACACACAGTCACACAACACACATGAGCACATACACTCAGTCATACAACACACATGAGCACATACACACAGTCATACAACACGCATGTGCACATACACATACACATACAACACGCATGAGCACATACACATACGCATACAACACGCATGTGCACATACACATACTCATACAACACGCATGTGCACATACACTGCACACGACACACATATCTACGCACTCACACACAGCACACACACTCTCTGATCCCTCCAGGACTCTGTGCGAGACGGGTGTGTGTGCGTGTGTGTGTGTGCGTGTGTGTGTGTGTGTGTGTGGCTCAGCCGCACCGCACCGTGAGCACACAGACCCTGCAGCCGCTCACTCACTCAGTATTCTCCCACA
>CM045884.1:62599502-62607002 GCA_025169545.1 Anguilla japonica | reverse complement strand
CCCCCCCCCCCCTCCCTCTCTCTCCCCCTCCTTGCTGCAGTTTGCCTAAGTTGCAAATCCATTACATCAGATAAAGAGGGGCGAATCCCAAGCTGGCCGCCATTAGCACAGAGCTGAAGCAAAAGGGGATTACACCTCCTCAGCGAGCCCCAGCACAGCGGCAGCCGCAGCAGGCGTACGCGGCGCGCCCATTGTGATATGATTTGATTACAGCGAGACGCGGGGGAGAAAATAAGAAAATTCATTAGAGATAAACATGGCAGCGCAGAAAAAGTGGAGCTCGCTTGTGGGAAAAGTTGAACGTCTGGCGAACACGGCCGGCTGACTCACAATGCCCAAGTTTGTCCCTGGGGGGCGGGGGGGGGGGGGGGTATATTTGCCAATGTCTCAGTTGCGTCAGTTATTGTCATTTTTTTTATTTTCACCAGCGCACTTATTTCTGTGAGAGACGCGTCTGGTATTCAGGCTGGAGTGACGTACATTATTTCTGTCTCCCACACACACACACACACACACACACGCACACACACACACACACACACACACACACACATGCGCACGCACAGACACACACACATGCGCACACGCTCACACACACACACACACACACACACACACACACAGACACACGCACACACAGACACACACACGCACACGCAGACACACACACATGCGCACGCACAGACACACACACATGCGCACACGCACACACACACACACACACACACACACACACACTCACACACACACACACACACGCACATGCAGACACACACACATGCACGTGCGCACACACACACACACACCACCGGCTCATTGTTTCTGTAACAGTAGGTCATCAGTGCTGTGGATAAGTTCAGGTGATGCAGACAGTCAGGCTACTCTAGATTATACTAAAAAAACAATAAAAAAAAGAACAGAGACCTTGTCAGTGCTGCTGATTGGGTGGAAACACAGGAGCAAAGCTGCTCCTCCCGAGGGGACCGGACGGAGGGGCGAGCGGGTGGAGCGACAGGGACGGAAACCCGCCGGAATGTTCCGCAAGCCGCCTTCGCGGCAGCGGGTAAAAATACCGAAACGGAGATCGCCGCCCCTCGTTCCAGTCTGGCTGCGGCTCGCCAGGGCAACACCGGGCACACAGGTGCCAGGCCCGCCGCGAAAAACTGCGAGGTCAGCAAAAACGGGGGGGCGGAGGTCCGAAACCGCGGCCACAGGAACGCGCTGACGGCCGTCCGGGTCAGGCAGGGACAGGCCGCGCGCCGAACAGGGCGGCCCCGTGCTTTTATAACATTTCCTTTTTTGTTCTTTCAGGTTTTCGTTTTTTTTTTTTTAACCCGAATTCCAAAGCCGGTCCGGCTGTGACCTCACGCTCCCGGCAGCCGGCTGCCTTCACGGTTACAGCGCCGTGGTGCCGGCGCTGGCCCGACACCAGCGCGGACCGACACCCCAGCTACACAAACAAGAGCGGCCTGTCTGCACAGAGGCCGGGGAAACAAAAAAAGCATTCCTGCCGTTTTCACAGGAAAGCAATCAACAGATGTGGAAACCTCACCTCCCGCCACCTCCAACAACCTCCTCCTGCCACCTCCAACAACCTCACCTCCCGCCACCTCCAACAACCTCCTCCTGCCACCTCCAACAACCTCACCTCCCGCCACCTCCAACAACCTCCTCCCGCCACCTCCAACAACCTCACCTCCCGCCACCTCCAACAACCTCACCTCCCGCCACCTCCAACAACCTCACCTCCCGCCACCTCCAACAACCTCCTACCGCCACCTCCAACAACCTCCTACCGCCACCTCCAACAACCTCCTCCTGCCACCTCCAACAACCTCCTCCCGCCACCTCCAACAACCTCACCTCCCGCCACCTCCAACAACCTCACCTCCCGCCACCTCCAACAACCTCACCTCCCGCCACCTCCAACAACCTCCTACCGCCACCTCCAACAACCTCACCTCCCGCCACCTCCAACAACCTCCTCCCGCCACCTCCAACAACCTCACCTCCCGTCACCTCCAACAACCTCCTCCCGCCACCTCCAACAACCTCACCTCCCGCCACCTCCAACAACCTCCTCCCGCCACCTCCAACAACCTCCTCCCGCCCCCCCCCCCCACCCCCCCCCCCCCCCCCCCCCCCCCCCCCCCCCCCCCCCCCCCAAAGCAGCCCATGGCCCCTCCTCTTCTGTCCAAGCCTAAATCACACATTGGACACAAGGAGACACACTGTGTACAGTAAGAGTTCATTACGCTGAGAAGCAGAACATTTCTCTTTCTATTCCTGGCCATGTGAGATTAGATTTTTCATTTTTGCTCAAGAAGAGGGGGAGGAGGAGGAGGAGAAGGAGGAGGAAGAAAGAAGAATTTAAAAGCCTTTCTCTCTTTTGAGAGCCCACGGAGAGGAGGACTGTGTCTGGGACTGCAAGGCGATCTCTACGGAGCCACTCTGGGAGACGGACACACGACGTGCGTGACACGTGTGGCAAGCGGGAAAGAAAGAGAGGAAGAGAAATGAAAAAGAGACGGCCTGAAAAGCCATTTAATTAGCTGCTCTTCGCTCGGCCGCTGTTAGGTCAGGGGGTTAAACTGATCAAGATGAGAGAGCCGCCTGCCGATAAAACGGTTCCACACGTGTGTGTGTGTGTGTGTGTGTGTGTGTGGTGTACGTGTGTTTGTGTTTGGTGTGTGAGTGTTTCGTTTGTGTGTGTGTGTGTGTGTGTGGTGTATGTGTGTGTGTGTTTGGTGTGTGAGTGTTTTGTGTGTGTGTGTGTGTGTGGTTGTGTGTGTGTGTGTGTGTGTGTGTGTGTGTGTGTGTGTGTGTGTGTGTGTGTGTGTGTGTGTGTGTGCGTGTGTGTGGGTTTCGTGTGTTTGTGTGTATGCGCAAGTTTCCTCCATTGGGAACTCAACCAAACGCAGTTGACGATACGAATGGCCTGTCACTTCCAAAAAGTCTGCACCACAGCACAATGTTGGGGAACGTAAAACAAAATGGTCTTACCTGTTTATGGAGCCATTCAGACACGGCAGCACCGAGAGGAGAGAGAGAGAGAGAAAGATAAATTAATAACATGCTCATTTTGTTTTTGTTAGACACTGTCACACATTCGCCAAGAAATGGATTCTTATTTGCATGTTTCTTAGGGGGAAAAAAACAACAACATATGGACACATCGTTACAGGAAAATACAAACAAACAAGAGAGAGTGAAACAGAGAGAGTGAGATAGGAACATAAAGAGCAAGCGAGAGAGAGGATTATGAGAAGCTTTTATATTTTCTGGAAAATTCTGATGGACAATTCTAGCTAAAATGATCCACATGCTTAGACGTGCTATGCATTATATGAATCTCTTTAAAAAGTATCTTTGATAAACACACACACACACACAAATGCGCGCACACTTACACACGCACACACGCACGCACGCACACACACACACTTACACACACACACACACAGTTTCGCCCAGACTCTGCTAAGGGCGTGTGCAGCCTTGTTCCTGTAACTTTCTCCTTCATAGATCACCAAGATGTCCTCCAGATAAGGCCCTTGTCTTTTGCCAAGACATCCGACTTAAATAACTCCATCTGATTGCCCCCTCCCTACCTGAGCCAGGCACACCAAATGGGCAATACCCACCATGACAGCCCCCTCCCCTCCCCCATCCCTATCTGGGCCAGGAGCACCAAACGGGCCATACCCACCACGATAGCCCCCTCCCCTCCCCACCCCCCATCCCTATCTGGGCCAGGAGCACACCAAACGGGCCATACCCACCACGATAGCCCCATCCCCTCCCCACCCCCCATCCCTATCTGGGCCAGGAGCACCAAACGGGCAATACCCACCACGATAGCCCCATCCCCCCCCCCCACCCCCCATCCCTATCTGGGCCAGGAGCACCAAACGGGCCATACCCTCCATGATAGCCCCCTCCCCTCTCTGTCTCTCCTAATCCCTATCTGAAGTGGGGTTTCCATCCAATTGGTTTTATGGGAATAAGTAAACTGTAAGGAAATGCCTGAAATATGAAAAAAACTGCTGAGATATCGCAAAAAAAGATTTTACGCTTGGCCGAGGTGGAAAAACTTGGCTCGTCGATAAAGAAAAGATGCGATAAAGGAAACGGAAACAGATTTTTCGAATAAACGATGACCTGATGGGGACCTGAGTTGCATGCATACGCTCCAGAAAGCCCAAAAAATGGCACTGGCACTCTTTTACGTAATCTCGTCGCACTTGAATATTCTCTGCACGGCTGCAGCCGATGGGAACAAAAACCGATTCGCTGTTTTCTTTTGCTTTGCGTTTTCGAAATTCGCAAAAACATGTATGAAACATTTGGTTGGAAACTTGGGCCCGGAAAACAGAATGTGCCAAACGTGCTCGTGTCTGTGTGCGTGACAGCCAGGCGACCGGCACGTGGGGGGAAAACGGGAAGAGAAAACGGGCGCAAACACAGCCGCCGCTAATCCCAGCTCGCTCCCCGGCGGCTGGAAGGCCTCCCGCTTTTCTCTGGAAGGTTCTCCCGCGCTGGGAGAGATTAGGCGCGCGTCTGTGATGCGTGGGACTCTAGTCGCCCCTCTCTTGGTTTTTTTTTTCAGGTCTGCCCGCTCCATCAGCCTCTTTCGGGGACCAGGACCGTCGAGCGGCAGGGAGGAGGGGTCAGACTTATCCTCCAAAGACTTACCCTCCAATGAACTGCACCCTGCAGGACCACAGGCCACCAACACACCAACCAGATATCAAGCTCATCATCCTTAACACTGACAGACCTGTCCTTCACCATTACACCAACACAGTATAATGCATTTACGCTCATGAATATTAATGAAGGGCCATGACCATTGACAGCACTGTGGTGGCAATGGATCTTCCGTCCTTTGCCCGTAACTTTGCATGAATATTCATGAAATGCAACATAGTGCCTGAAACTCCAGCTGAACTCCTGCAGTTAAGAAGCACAAAGGTGCAGAAGGAAACACAGGTGTTGACCATCTGGTTGGGCTAATGGATCTGTGGCAGACCCTCTCCCTTGTTCAGACAAGGCAGAGCATACAGGGGCCATGGAAGAACCAGCCTAAGTGTGACATCTGCTTTCACACCTAATGTTACCAAGGAGAGCAATTACCTGCCACAAGTCCCCGACAAGCACCGGTCAATTCCAAATAGGGGGGGGGGGAATTGATTTCGGGGGGGGGGGGGGGTGAAAGGAGTCGATCCCGGATCGGCCGTTTGAACTGGATCAGGTGGCTGCTCAGGACGAGCCGGGATTGGAATTGACTATGAATCAATGGCAATTGAGATTACAGTGAGTTTATAATGAGAACTGAAAGGGTCTTGAGGAATGGAATCGACTGCAGTGCGCCGCGTGAAAAAAGGAGAAGAAAAAAGAAAAACAAAATGAGGCACGGCTAATCGACCTGCCCGCCATGAACTCCTGCCCTCCGCTCACCATCCCCCCATCCTCTCAACACCTCCACCATTTCGACCAAATCCGTCAAAGTATGAACCGTTCAGAAAAAGGAGAAATTGTCAAAGCAAACTTGACATTCTGACATCACCTACGGAGTCTGTCACCACACTCCAGTTACACAAAGAAAGGTAACCTAGAGTGCAAGGGGAGGGGCATACATTGAGGGCTCTGATTGGTCAATCGCTTTGGCTCCAACAGCGCGGGGGGGGGGGGAGCTTCGGGGGGGGGAGGGGGGGTATGGCATCACTCACAGCTTCAGATATTGTCAGGAGGAACAGGAAGTTCATTAAGAACATAGTAATTAGAGGCTGGCATGGGACCTTCATGACTTCATGATGAGCAGTTACAGCCAAAGACAGAGACCCAAACCAGAGGGAATACAAGTCCCTCTCAATATAGTCTCCAATCCCATCAGCAACAGGCACTATCTTACTCGAAAATGAGGGGGAAAAAATGCCCCAGAATGCCGCTGGGCCTTGTGTGTTTGGGACACTCTACAGTGGACCCCCCCCCCTGAAAGGTGGTGAACCCCCGATGAATGCCACGATCAGAAACCAGCACGCATCGCTTCTCTCTTTAAAAAGACGATGCACTTTGTTAATCCAGCTTCACCAGTGAGCATCAGCACAAGTGGAAGCCTTTGGCCAGCTGGATATTTACTGCGTGGTGAGGGGGTGTGTGGGGGGGTGGGGTGGGGTGTGTGTGTGGGGGGGGGGGGGGGGGGCGTGTATGAGCCGCGCACACCGTGATGAAGCGGCCCCGTCATATCAGCGCCGTAAATCTGCGGCGGCGTCTCCACACCCAGCCAGAATTACAGGGGCCTCCATCTGACGGGGGCGACGGGGTGAAGTGCCGGTCCCCGGGCCCGTTTCGGCATCCTTTTACCGCCTCCCCCCCCACCGCCGCGCGGCTCAGTCAGGGCTTTTACGATGGGGGCGGGACGGGGGCAGGGTGGGGGCGGGGGTGGGGGTGGGGGAGTATCGTGGTGTTGCAAATCGCTCCTGTTCTGATTTTCACTCGCTCTCTTTCCCTCGGCCAGCAGGACACATTTCCATAGCTGCTCGTGTGTGAGAAGCTCCAATGAGGACAAAGCGGTAGGACCAAAAAAAAAAAATAAACAACAAAAACATTTTTAATAAAAAAAACAACAACAACAAAAAATTTTCTAGAACAAAGCCGACAACAAACAATGAATTACTGTTTGTTTAGCTGCCATTTTCATCCCGGGCCCCAGCCGCACCACATACGACACCCTTATCATTTTCCACCGCCGAATATTTACGGAGCCAATTCAGGTAAAGTGCCTTCTGACAGTGTGTGACAGCTCGGCGCAAATTGAGGTGTCTCTCCCTCCGTTTCTGGGTCTGAGTCTGCATACCAATACAGCGCTAATGGCCCGCCGGCCTCAAAGAGACATTACCAAAGCTTTTTTTTAATGCCGAGCGCCACAGATAATTGTCTAAAAAAAAAAAAGAAAGAGATATTTAATCAAGGCGCGAATTGGCGTTCCACGATGTGGATCGATGGCCATAGATCGCCGAGGGGGGGGGGGGTCGTTAATTTCATTCGCCGAGTGAATATGCGAATACCAGCCTGTTCGTCATCCATCCAAGACCACCCCCTCCCCACCCCCACCCCCCCACCCCCCACCCCGGCCCCGCCACCGTACCCGTCCTCGTCCCCGCCCCCGACACCCGCAGCCTTCAGGTGTTCTGCATGGATACGCCATCTCTATTGGCTTTTAATTATCCGCTACAGGATGCCAATTTGCGTGCGCATTGATTCCACGATTCAGCTCCCCACTCCAAAACACAAAAGAGGAAGCCTGCTTTGCGCGGAGTGCAAGAACTCACTCCACCCCCACCCCTTGGCTGAGCAAGGCCCCTCTTGAGGAGGGTTTTTTTTTTCTCTTTTTTTTCGACCGAGGCTGAGGAAAACACAAATAGCCTTTCGGGCAGGCCAAACAAAGCTGTAATTTCTGCTAACGACGACAAAAATTGCAAGAAAAACAGTGAGAGC
>CM045884.1:62552002-62589502 GCA_025169545.1 Anguilla japonica | reverse complement strand
CAACAACAGAATCCTTAATTACACACTGCGACGTTACCGAAATAGAAGAGGGCCGCCCATAATGGGAACCAGATGAGGGAATTACACGATTTCCAGCGGCCGAGGGAGCTGGATGGCTTCAAGATGGAGCCCCGCTACCGTCCTCTGTGTTTAACGTGGCCGGAGCAGTCTCGCCCCAGCACGGAGCACGCCCGCAACCAGGGAGGGGGGGCGGGGGGGTTATGAAGGGGTCGGGGAACTGCTTTGCACACATGGGGAACATCTCCAGCGGAAGAGCGCTGAGCGGTAACTCGGGTGACATCGCGTTCTCCGGGAGGCCGGCCAAGAACTTAGAGAGAAAATATTTCAGCAACAAGGAACAAGGAACGGCTAGGGGACAAAAACCAAAAAAAGAACTAAAAAAAAATTATAAAGCAAGGTTCCCCTGATAACTTGTTAACTTCCTCACTTGCTCACAAGTCTCGCTCACACGCTTCTCCTGACAGCCAGCACTGCGGAGGTTCATTCACTCAGCAGACAGAGAGAGAGAGAATGAGCGGAGCCGCCGCCGAGCTTTCTGGGAAACGCGGTCTCCTGCCCATGGTGCCGCACGCTGGGCGGCTTAATTGCGAGCAGAGCGAAATGAGACGTGAGCAGGAAATGGAGTTTCTTTGCGGGAGTCAGCGTTCAAATGGCGAGGCCCTCCTTTTCAGGACGGCACCTTCCGTGTCTCAGGTGTCGAGGCCCTTTCAGGGGAAAATGGCTGCTCAGATGTGACGGGCGGACTGCGAAGCTCCTGCGTCACGTAAAGCTTTCACGTCCACTGGCCTTTCACTCTCAATCTTTTCATCTCCCGCTCCACATTGTGCGCGCACTGTCCTTCCCTCCCCAACAGTTTTTCCCTCTCCCTCTCTCTTTTTCTCCCCCCCCTGCGTTCGTCATCCTGCTTTCATTTCGGCCGGGCTTTATTGGAGGGACAGAACCGAGCCGGCGCGACCACGACAGCGCCACATTAAAGACAGCACTCAGACAGAAAGGGCTGCAGAACAATACGCAGCGCACGCACGGATATTTACACATGCATGAAAGCGCAGAAGACAGCATAATAATGTATTTATGAGAAGAAAAAAAAACTGAGAACCAATCATTCAAAAAGTTGGTTTAGGACACAACCAAAACTCCAATTTTTTTTTACCGGACTCAGTGCTCGCTGTGCATCACTAAAGCTGTGTACCGACATGCTGATTGAGCCGAAAGTCAAGCTTTTTAAAACAATATAATGAAATAAAACATTTGTCCCTTAATCCCGAGATAATTTAGCACAGAGTGACACAAAGTGTCCATACCAGCCTTCAGGTGTGCACAGGTAGGTCACAGAGCTGTTCCTCTCTGGGGGGGGGCAGGTTTTACCCGGGCGGGCCCTCCTCTGGCTCTGGACCACGCCATGATCTCAGAAACAGTGCCGCCATTTTATGTTTTTGAGGGTGATCAGGAGTTCCACCGGGTGGCAGGGTGTATTAGCTGTTTAGGGCCCAATAGCGTCCCATTCCTACTCCGTTCACTGTATGCTAATGCAGGCTACTGGTAAAGTTCCCTGCATTCTCTCTCTTTATCTTTCCACCCCCTCTCTCTCTCTCTCTCTCTCTCTCTCCTCTCTCTCTCTCTCTCCTCCTTTGCTCTCTTCTGAGCCTCTCATGGTCAGTTCAGTTCAGTACAAAGAGGCTTTCGCTGACATGACCATACCTCAGCATTATTTCACCAAAATAATAATTGTTTTACATGGACAACAACAGAAAATCTGAAATTTTCTCTCTCTCTCTCTCCCTCCTCTTTCTTCCTCTCTCTCTCTGCCCAGTGTAGTGCATTAGAGGAACGGTGCATGCATCAAGTCAGGAGCTCAGGGTTGTGGCTCTGCTGGATTTGAAAAGGCTTGTGCCGCTCAGTTCTGAACTAAGACTCTGAACTCTGACAGGGAAAAGTGAGATTAAGGAAACACTGAGAAAAAAGAGATCATATAAAGCAATTATATTTGCTGAAATTTTAAACGGAGGATAATTTTTTGAACTGCTGACAAATTAATAACACAGACACACAACAAGATAACATGATAAAAATAATGAGCACAGTGATTTTTATTATTTTTTTTGTATCCATCAGTCTCCCATTCCCATGATTCTCTCTGATGGTGTTCCTAAGGGCACGCACCTGCGTCATCTGTAAGCCTGCAATCTCGCACACCTGTAAGCCTACACCTCTGGTTCCCTGAGCACACACACTCTCTCTCTCTTCCACACTTACTCTATACAAATCCCTCCCTCCCGTTCTCCCTGCTGCCTAGCTCTCCTCACTCTTTCTCCCTCCATCCCACATGTAACCCTCTATTTCACCCCTCCTCCTTTTCTCTCTCTCTCTCTCTCTCTCCCTCCCTTGCCCCTCTCCCTCACTCCTCTGTGTACTCCGTGTGCCAGGGTGGCCACTGTCTCTATCCGCGCATCTCTCCCTGTACATGTGATCTGCTGGTGGTTTCAGCCTGGCAGTGTGGGCCTGTGCTGATGTCAGGGCTTATCTGTTTGAGAGGGAACAACACACACGCAGGAAAAAAAAAGTGCTTCTTTTCACACCTGGGAATGTGCTGTGAAGCACAGGATCTGATCAGACAGCACAGCCCTCCCCAAGAAAAACACCTAAACCCCGGGGGGAGGGGGGGGGGTCACAGTGAACACTCATTCTACAACCAACACTCTCCCCCCCCCCACCCCTGATCCGGAGGGACAAAGTGTTCCTCTTTCACCTTACTTAACACTACCGAGTCCCCTCTCTCTCTGCATTCCATTCTCAGGAGAGGAAGATGAAGAAAGAGAAGAAAGAGAGAGGACAAGAGAAAGAGAGAGAGAGATAGAGAGAGAGAAGCCCCACCAATTTCTTGGGTGCAGAAATGGGCTGTAATGAAAGCAAGGAATTGAGGAGAGAGAGCAAAAGTGGAAAAAAGTGGAAAGAAAGTACTGCGAGATGGAAAGAGAGAGACAGAGAGAGAGTGAGAGAGACAGAGAGAGAGAGAGGAAATCTTATCCCAGACAAAGACCCACAAGACAAGAAAATTGGATTTCTGTACCTGGCAGAGTGCACCCGGGCCTTTAACAGCCCCGGTGCCAGAGCGAGAGGGCGAGAGGGAGAGGGTTTTCGGGGGGGTTGGGGGGGGGGGGGGGAGAACGTGTCCCGCTCGCTCACGGGTCCCGTCACCTGCCGGGACCCTCTTGGCGAAATGGCACATTTGCATTTGGAGCTCCTCCACGCTGCGCGGGGTTTTTCTTTTCATAAATTTTATTAAAAATATGCAAATGCAATCACCCTCCTCCCGCGGGCCTTACGGCAGATGTTGACAGCGGCGGTGTTTTATAGGTCACCAGCTGATTGCCAACGCCCAGGACGAGGAAGAAGAGGGATTTGGATGTCAAGGGGTCCCCTGGGCCAACAGCCTCGTTCCTGAGAGCCCCCACCCCTCCCACCCTCTACCCCCTCCTCCACCCGCCGAAACGCACCTGGTCTTCGGTCAAACCCCCGCCCCTCCCGTGACCCCCCCAAAAAACGAGCACCGCGCCCCCTGACCCCACGGTCCTCCGTCTGTCTCCCAGCACCTCCGCCCGGAGCGTGCGATTCGCCCGTTCCCTCTGACATCGCCTGCAGGAGGGGGGAGGCGGACCCAGAGTCACGCAGTCGGGGGGGAAAGCAGACTTTAAGCTTCTGCAACAATTTTTCTCGCGGGAAAAAAAAAAAAGAGGAAAGAAACTCTTCCGTCTCTTTCAGGAGCTTTAGGTCTCATCAAAGCCAATTGTCACATGCCGTCCCTTCCTGCAAAATGGGGTCTCCAAGCCCTCAGCTGTCAGGTGCCTCTGTACTTCCTTCTTTCCATCCCTCTCTCTACTTCTACACACACACTCATATATATATATATAGCACTACAAAATTACATTGCAATTTCTTATCCAGAGTGAAGTATAGAAGTTCTACTCTCACAAACACAATAATGCAGCCTTTATAAATGTGTATGTATTGTGTGTGTTTAATGTGATCTATGTGAACCGAACTTGCCCGATAATTATGATTCTGATTCAGAACTATAAGATTCTGACACACGTGTGCAGACTTCATCTTTTTGTGCATATCCCAGGTGTATGAGATGATGAGTGCTGGCATATTTGTAAATTTTTTGCACACTCCTGCTCATGTGATTTGCATAAGGAAACAGCCATGAACAACTAGAGACGAGAAAAAAAAATATGAAAGCCGAGATGTTCATCAAACGTGATCGTACAAATGCTTCGTGAACGAGGCCCGTTGTCTTTTTGCAACACAAAAATATTTGCCCCTTGTTTTCCCCCCTCACTCATCATTAACTGCCGTTAGTTTGAGTTTGGCCCTAGCGCTTAGCATAGCATAGCATAGCGCCGCGCATCCAAAGCACAAGCAGCAGCTCTCAGAGCAGGCGGCGTGATGGACGGCCTGCGCCGAGGCGAAAGGACCCCTTTCTGGCGTTTTTCACAATCAAAGGGAGAGCCGGGAGAGCCTAATAGCTTTGAAGCGGACGCCGCCGCCCGCTGAGAGCTCTCTCAGCCTCGCCGGATCCGCCGCCCGAATTCGGGCACGGAACGCCTCCGCGCTCCCGGCCCCTTTGAAATGCGTCAGCGCGCCCCGCTCGCCCACGGTCCGCATCGCCCTGTTCGTATTCCGCCGACCAGAAATTTAAAAAAAAAAAAGGACAGATGAAACACCGCTCCAGGGCCCGAACACGAGTCCACAGCAGGGTGTGCTGCATTCAAGGGCGGGTCTGCCGTCCTGGGGGTCGAGGAACGAGCGGAGGAGAGCTTTCGGGGTTGGGGTGGTGGGGGGGGGGGGGGGGGGGGGGGGGGGATCTGGTAAACACGTGCGTGGACCTGCTTGAGGGGGCACGCAGGCCCGTGTGTGTTGGCTTTACTGAGGTTCCCAGCTGTGTTCACACAGCGAGGTCCTTCACGATGGAGACGGAGAGAGAGGGAGGCCTGCTTCACACAGTGCACACACCTGAACCCAGGCTTCAGAATTCAGGACATGTTATCACACGCGTGTGTGCGTGTGTGTGTGTGTGTGTGTGTGTGTGTGTGTGTGTGTGTGTGTAGACATACGGGGCAGTCGGGTGCAAATGTGTGTGGCCCCATTTGTCTTAAGTCATGTTGACAGGTGACTGAACCCACAATAGGAGCTGACAGCAAACTCCCAGCCTTCAGTCAGGTGACAGGCAGTGACACTGATGACAAGGCCTCACCTTCCCACTCTAAACTAAATACTCACCACTAACGGGGACCAGAGACACAGAGCTGTGTCAGCACCATTACTCTCTCTGACCTTTCCTATGACATACATACAAACACACACACACTCACACACACCCTCACACACACATATACACGCACATGTGCACGCACACATACAAACACATACACACACACAAACACCCACACACACACATATACACGCACATACACACAGACACAAACACAATCACACATATTCACACATGCAAATACACACACACACACGCACATACACACAGACACAAGCATGTACACACACAAGCACACATGCAAACACACTTACACACTCTCTCACACACACACCATTACATAACATGACATAACATAACATGACATACCATAATGACGAGAACAGGCCATTCAGCCCAACAATGCTCGCCATGTTTCTACCACTAAAGTGTACTGGTTTACCTCCAAACTGGACAGTATCTAACACCACATCAAGCCTGGTCTTGAAAACCCCCATAGAACCACCAGACACACATACTCTCACACACACAAGCGCACACAGATCTCTCTCTCACACGCACACACACACACACACACACGCAGACTGATACCAACACTGCAGCACAGGTACACATACTCATTAGAGTACGCGCACAGTAATCCAGGAGAACGTTTTTCTGTTTTTCCTCAGGATTGGCGAGGCCCCAGCCGCGGACTCGACGGCAGCAGTGCGCATGAAGGGAAACAAACGGCGGGAGGGAAGGAGAGGGAGCGCGCGTTGTGTAGGGCACATTTCCTGCTTGTTAAATGTCAGAGTGCGGTTAGGAGGCATTAATTTTTCAGCGTCTGTTGGTAAGATAATCGCTCTGATTAAATGCTCGACGTGTAGCAGGGACGGATGGCGCACGTGGAGACCGCAGTTAGGTGTGCGGTTTCAGCGGAGAGATAGAGAGGACGATGAGAGAGGGGACGGAGGAGAAGAAGAGGGACGGAGAGAGGGAGAGAGAGTGAGAAATAGAGTGCGTGTGACAGAGAGGGAATGAGAGCAGGAGAGAAAGGATACAGAGAGCAGGGAGAGGTGATATATAAGATAGAGAAGGGCTGTGATGTTTGGAGCCACAGGTGGGGGGGGGGGGGATGAAAGAAAGCGATAGAGGGGCTGAAATTGGTGAGGGAAGTCAGGGGGTGGGGCAGGGGGGCGGTGGGGGGGTGGGGTTGGTAGGAGAGGAAAGGTTCCATTTGGGCAAATCCACACAGCACTCAGGACGAGTGAGATCAGCGAGGAAAAGAGAAGCGACAGAGTCAGAGAAGATGAAAGAGAAGCAGAGGCATTCAGGGCGGCAGTGTAGTCCAATGGGCAATAACTACACTACACTGTAATGTACTGCTGGCCTTGAAACCTAAAGGCCACAGGTTCGATTCCCAGCCAGGACACTGCCTTTGTACCCTTGAGCAAAGTACTTAACCTGCGTTGCTTCAGCATATATCCAGCTGTATAAATGGATGCAATGTATAAAAAAATTAAATTAAAAAAACAGTGTAAGTCGGTCTGGATAAGTCTGCTAAATACCTGTAATGTAATGCATTTGTCCTGCAGTCCATTTGCATAGAGCGCAGGGGGTTAGAGAGAGCGCCCCCTGCCTGCATGAAGAGGAATCGCGATTCCCAGCTCCCACAGCCCACAGAGAATCAGGCGATGCCACTGCACTGCCCCGCCTCCATTAAAGACAGTATCTCTTCTTCTCCCTCCCTCCCTCCCTCCCTCCCCCTTCTTTCCCCTCCTCTTAATTTCTCTTTTACTTGCCTGATTAAAAGATGAAGGAGCTCGATTAATTATTCATCCCTTTTCGGATTGCTCTTAGCCGCGCGGCGTAATGGCGGCTTTTACTTGCCGGAGGGAGGGAGGGTTTCGGTCCTGCCTCTCGCCGAGCTCAGCTAGCCGCCGTTAGCCGCCAGACTCTCTCACCCCGGGCCCCACCGTTTACGCGGCTCCCCGGGCTCGGACACACCGCCTCTCCGCTCTAACCGCCGGCACTAAACGGGACGCTACGTGGTAAGGCTCTGGAGGCTCGGGGGTAAGAGCTCTGGAGGCTCGGGGGTAAGAGCTACGGAGGCTCGGGGGTAAGGCTCTGGAGGCTCGGGGGTAAGAGCTCTGGAGGCTCGGGGGTAAGAGCTACGGAGGCTCGGGGGTAAGGCTCTGGAGGCTCGGGGGTAAGAGCTCTGGAGGCTCGGGGGTAAGAGCTACGGAGGCTCGGGGGTAAGAGCTCTGGAGGCTCGGGGGTAAGAGCTACGGAGGCTCGGGGGGGTAAGGCTCTGGAGGCTCGGGGGTAAGAGCTCTGGAGGCTCGGGGGTAAGAGCTCCGGAGGCTCGGGGGTAAGAGCTACGGAGGCTCGGGGGTAAGGCTCTGGAGGCTCGGGGGTAAGAGCTACGGAGGCTCGGGGGTAAGAGCTCTGGAGGCTCGGGGGTAAGAGCTGTGGAGGCTCGGGGGTAAGAGCTACGGAGGCTCGGGGGTAAGAGCTCTGGAGGCTCGGGGGTAAGAGGAGGCTCGGGGGTAAGAGCTCTGGAGGCTCGAGGGTAAGGCTCTGGAGGCTCGGGGGTAAGAGCTACGGAGGCTCGGGGGTAAGAGCTCTGGAGGCTCGGGGTAAGAGCTCCGGAGGCTCGGGGGTAAGAGCTACGGAGGCTCGGGGGTAAGAGCTCTGGAGGCTCGGGGGTAAGAGCTACGGAGGCTCGGGGGTAAGAGCTCTGGAGGCTCGGGGGTAAGAGCTCTGGAGGCTCGGGGGTAAGAGCTACGGAGGCTCGGGGGTAAGAGCTCTGGAGGCTCGGGGGTAAGAGCTCTGGAGGCTCGGGGGGTAAGAGCTACGGAGGCTCGGGGGTAAGAGCTCTGGAGGCTCGGGGGTAAAGAGGAGGCTCGGGGGTAAGAGCTCTGGAGGCTCGGGGGTAAGAGCTACGGAGGCTCGGGGGTAAGAGGAGGCTCGGGGGTAAGAGCTACGGAGGCTCGGGGGTAAGAGCTCTGGAGGCTCGGGGGTAAGAGGAGGCTCGGGGTAAGAGCTCTGGAGGCTCGGGGGTAAGAGCTCTGGAGGCTCAGGGGTAAGAGCTACGGAGGCTCGGGGGTAAGAGCTACGGAGGCTCAGGGGTAAGAGCTCTGGAGGCTCGGGGGTAAGAGCTCTGGAGGCTCGGGGGTAAGAGCTACGGAGGCTCGGGGGTAAGAGCTCTGGAGGCTCGGGGGTAAGAGCTCTGGAGGCTCGGGGGTAAGAGCTACGGAGGCTCGGGGGTAAGAGCTCTGGAGGCTCGGGGGTAAGAGCTCTGGAGGCTCGGGGGTAAGAGCTCTGGAGGCTCGGGGGTAAGAGCTACGGAGGCTCGGGGGTAAGAGCTCTGGAGGCTCGGGGGTAAGAGCTACGGAGGCTCGGGGGTAAGAGGAGGCTCGGGGGGGGTAAGAGCTCTGGAGGCTCGGGGGGGTAAGAGGAGGCTCGGGGGTAAGAGCTCGGAGGCTCGGGGGGTAAGAGCTACGGAGGCTCGGGGGTAAGAGCTACGGAGGCTCGGGGGTAAGAGCTCTGGAGGCTCGGGGGTAAGAGCTGTGGGAGGCTCGGGGGTAAGAGCTACGGAGGCTCGGGGGTAAGAGCTCTGGAGGCTCGGGGGTAAGAGCTCTGGAGGCTCGGGGGTAAGAGCTCTGGAGGCTCGGGGGTAAGAGCTGTGGAGGCTCGGGGGTAAGAGCTACGGAGGCTCGGGGGTAAGAGCTACGGAGGCTCGGGGGTAAGAGGAGGCTCGGGGGTAAGAGCTATGGAGGCTCGGGGGTAAGAGCTCTGGAGGCTCGGGGGTAAGAGCTCTGGAGGCTCGGGGGTAAGAGCTCCGGAGGCTCGGGGGTAAGAGCTCCGGAGGCTCGGGGGTAAGAGCTCCGGAGGCTCGGGGGTAAGAGCTATGGAGGCTCGGGGGTAAGAGCTCCGGAGGCTCGGGGGTAAGAGCTCCGGAGGCTCGGGGGTAAGAGCTATGGAGGCTCGGGGGTAAGAGCTCTGGAGGCTCGGGGGTAAGAGCTACGGCGTTTGGGTTCCTCCGGCTCCGGTTCCTTCCTCGGCCGCGGCTGCTGTACCTCGCTTTACGGATAAAACTCTCGGGTGTACAACAAGGAGAAACACTCTACGGCTAATCCCTGTACGCTTTCCAGGAGACACGTTACTGAAGTGACTCTAAATGGCCCACAGGCACGAGTGTGCGGCTGAATGGTGTGGGTGCCCTGCTTTAGATTGGAGACCTGTCCAGGGTGCATTCCTGCCTCTCGCCCAATGCATGCTGGGATAGGCTCCAGCACCCCCCCGCAACCCTGACTAGGATGAGTGGGCATAGATAACGGATGGATGGATGATACTAAAGCAGAATATCTCATGAAACATGAATTTCGATCTGAATGTCGGTACAGATATTTAATTTAAATATGTTGAAAAAAACGGATTGCAGCTGCTTCATGTAAAATTGCTGTCCTTTATGATGACCTGGAAGTGCCTCAGTGAACCAGGAAGGAGTGCAGACTGCGGTTTTCCTTTTTCTTCTGGAATTCTGACCCATGAGCAGTGTGTGTATGTGCATGCACGTGCATGCGCTTTGTGTGTGCGAGCATGTGGGCACACGTGACTTTGCCTATGCTTACATGTGAGTATGTGTGCGTGTGTGTTTGTGTCCACGCTTATATTTGAGTGTACATGTGGGTGTGAGTGTGTATGTTTGTGTATGTGTGCGCGTGTGTGTGTGTGTGTGTGGGTGTGTGTGTGTGTGTGAATAGTGTGCGCGTGTGTGTGAGAGTGGGAGATAGTGTGTGCGTGTGTGTTCGTGTGTGTGCTCTGTGTGAGATATGTGTGCGTGTGTGTGTGTGAGTGTGTGAGAGTGTGAGAGTGTGTGTGTGTGTGTGTGCGTGTGTGTGTGAGAGAGTGTGTGCGTGTGTGTGTGTGAGAGTGTGTGCGCGTGTAGGTGTATGACAGGGTGTGGGTGGGTATGGGGGGGGGTTAATATGAGAAACAGGAGCAGGGTGGGAGAGACCTGCACCCCCCTGGGCCCAGCGGTCGCCGTGAGACAGGTGCAAGGCATTATGGTCTCGGTGAGAATTCCAGCTGTCGCTTCCTGATTAAGGGGAATGTCGGGGTGTGGGGGGGGGGGGGGGGGTTTTTGTCGTTGGGGGGGGGGGGGGGGGGGGGGGGGGGGGGGGGGGGGGGTATGGTCTCACACTGTTCCCCAGGCAAGCCCGTACTGGGACACCCATCACCACAGGCCCCTGGCCCCCCCACTGTGCACACATGCCCCCCCCCCCCCCCCCCCCCCCCCCCCCCCCCCCCCCCCCCCCCCCCCCCCCCCCCACGGTGTCCCCCTAAATCACATGTCTGCCAGTCACTTAAGCAGGTGTCTGGCAGCAGGGGGGAAGCCCTATAGCAGCTAGGCATGCCTGCTCTGAGTAAATAGAGTGTGAATCTACTGAGAAGCCCTTGGCTGAGCAATAAAGAGCCCAGTCTGAGTCACACGCATTACCGAGCGGATTTATGGGAGGGGGTGGTGTTAAATATAAACACCACCAATCGCATGGCAACCATACATCGCTGCATGTACTAAATTGCATTTAGACTGTAAATAAATGTGTTACTACTTCCCCTCCTCCTTTTGAAATTAAATATGGCAGCAAAAAGGCAGGAAGTTCGCCCCTGCAGCGTCATCCGGGCCGAGGGTGCACCGTAGAAGCAGGGACAAGTCAAACCGCAATCACAGCCTTCGCTACCGCCTCAAAGCAAATACCTTCAAAATCGAAATCCGAAATAATCGACAAACGCGTCGGGTTCTGTTGCAGGGACATTAGACCATTTCGTTCAATTGCTGGCGAGGGGTTCGTGGAATTAGCTCAAGAGCTAATTGACGTAGGTGCTGCGCACGGCCGTGTGCCAGCAAAGAGTGTGCTGCCCGACCCCACAACCGTTTCTAAACGGTGCCATGATCTAGTGAGCGAGAAAAGGAAACCGCCGGTCCATCAGCTCAATGACGTGATTCCTGAAGTTCACGTTGTGGGAATGACCACAGACACGTAGACTGAGGATTATCGTAAATTGAGTTACACGGCAATCACCTGTCATTTCATCTCCAATTATTAGCAGCAGCTCGTTGGAAAGTGACAGACGTCTTCCCCCCACACACTCTGTTGTTTTTGCAAGGTAGCTAGCATTACATACTTATGTACTTAACATCAATGCTTTTAGGCAGTGAGCTGTGTATATTTTAAATTGTGTTGGGTTGGGCTCGGTTCGGACACCGAAATGCAGAATGCTCCTCGGGCTTGTGTCGGGACAGGTACTATCCAGGCTGAACCGCACTCTACTCCAGCCTGGTGCTTTGTCTCAGATGGGCAGCTCTCTTTCTGTCCCGCCCCCACCTCCCCCGTCCTGTCCCCCCTCACAGCTGCCCCACCCCCGCTTTCATATTTTCCGCGAACCCGATGTTAGAACCCCAGCAGCCCACAGGAGCCCCTCTCACGCACTCTGATGTCTCCGGGTGTTAATTATTAATTTCCTAATCCCAATTCCATTACCCTCTGCCAGAGCAATTGTCTCCCCTCTGACACATGGGGGGGGGGTTGAGACCCAGCCCACCCACTCTCTCTATCCATGTTTCTCCTCCTCTTTAATCAACGTGAGGACTTCATTTCAACCTGGTGTGAGGGCATGTGTGTTCATATGTAATACACATACACACACACACACACACACACACACACACACACACAGACTGAATATTCTCTGTTACACACACATCCTCTGCAGCTCTGTCCCTGCAGAGGGTTTTCTGCCTGTATTGCTGGCGAGATGCAGGCCTTTAAGGTGGTCGAGGGAGATCTTATTCAGCACAGACTACCTCCTCAGCATATTAACGCACGCACACACACACACACACACACACAGTTCACACACACACACACACACACACACACACACACACACACACACACACACACACACACACACACTAGAGCACACACACACACACACACACACTCACAAACAGAGCACACACACACACATACACACAAACATACAGACACAAATAAATGCACACACACATGCATAAAGCACACACAAACACACAGACAAACACACACACGCACGCACACACACACACACACACACACACACAGATGCACAAACAAAAAACAGAAAAGACCAGAGCAATCCGCGCCTCACCCTTCCTCCACCCTCGGCATCCAATCTGACCCAGGCTGAAAAAGCAGACTGATTTTACGGGGACGGAAATAGCACAGTGGCTGTGACAGATCACAGTGTCCTCGCTGACACTTGCCTGCGCGGTGCACCCTGGGTAAAGTGTTGAAGAGCCGGTATGGACACTGTTGCTTTTTTGGCTCATTCTTTTGTGTGAACTCCCGGGAGAGGCAGAGGAGAAGGTGTGCACAGCGAGCCGCTGACAATGGCTGGTATTGTGCTCTTTCCCTTCAATGAAAAGTTAAAGAGGGCCTGAATAAAAGGCAGCCGCATGGGGCACGCGGGCAGGCCTGCATCACACAGCTCGCTGCGGCGCGGCTCTGCGCGGATGAGCTGTCTCACAGCGCGCTATCCCAGCAGACACTGGGGGAGAGATACTGCACCTCACTCAGTCCCCCACTACACGCTCGCTGAGGCCCCACTACTCTCATACACTCACTATGCACTCAGTGTACCCTCGCTATACACACTACACTCAGTGTACCCTCGCTATACACACTATACACTCAGTATACACTCGCTATACACACTATACACTCAGTATACACTCGCTATACACACTATACACTCAGTATACACTCGCTATACACACTATACACTCAGTGTACCCTCGCTATACACACTATACACTCAGTATACACTCGCTATACACACTATACACTCAGTATACACTCGCTATACACACTATACACTCAGTATACACTCGCTATACACACTATACACTCAATGTACACTCGCTATACACACTATACACTCAGTATACACTCGCTATACACACTATACACTCAGTGTACCCTCGCTATACACACTATACACTCAGTGTACACTCGCTATACACACTATACACTCAGTATACACTCGCTATACACACTATACACTCAGTGTACCCTCGCTATACACACTATGCACTCAGTGTACACTCGCTATACACACTATACACTCAATGTACACTCGCTATACACACTATGCACTCAGTGTACCCTCGCTATACACACTATACACTCACTGTATGTGTGTGTGTGTGTGTGTGTGTGTGTGCGAGTGTGTGTCTGGAGGGCCTGTGTGCAGTCAGGAGCCAGGGGCCGCTGCTGTGGCTCCTCAGATGGGCCGCCCTCCCTTCTCTCCGTGTCAGAACCAGAGAGGACCGCGGCAGAGTCGCCAGCAGCCGCTCCGCTGGTCCGCCACCGCCGCGGCGGCGTCGCGCGCAAGCCGTGCTCACGCCTGCTAGCCTCCTCCCACCTGCACAGCCTGCCTGCGGCGAACACGACTCGTGTGTGAGCGCGCGTGCCTCCATCCGAGCCGCGCCGCGCTTGTCCAGCAGTGCCGCCAGCGTAGCCTCCTGCCTGTGATGATTTCAGAGGGGCGGGTCCACTGATCAAAGGGTCACGGCGGTCGCGCGGCCCGTTTGGAATTCGAACCCACGACACCGTCCCCCCCTCAACCCCCCCAGGAAACTCCAACTGCCGTCCCTCCCCTCAGCCTGCCTCAAAGGGACCGGCCTGTTCAAGCATTCCGTTAGAGAGCTGGGGTCTCCAGAAGCACACACAGATATTAAGCCACATGAAGTATTGATTTCCTCCTCTGTCTTACTCCCCCTCTCTCAAAGACAGTGGCAGCAGTCTGTGCGGAAGTACAGGGGTTTGTGGGATTGATTTGACCCCGGCCCGCAGGGCCCTGCTCAGGGTCTCCGCACCGCAGTGCATTATGGGGTGCATTTTCCCCTGCCCGCACGAAACTGAGACGGCTCACCCCGTCCCGGTGCAGGGCTAGGGCATGGGTGGGGGTTACAGCAAATTTTAAACAGTGCTTTCTGGCAGACCGTCCGCCCCAACCGAGCAGTCTGCCAAAAGGCACCAGCTCAGCCAATCCGGCGTTCGCCCGCGTTCCCCAGGAGGCGGCGGCTACGCGGCGACGCCCACGACTGCGGCCCGCGAGCGAATAAGAATCCGGCGGTACCAGCGGCGGAGATCGCTGATCTCACACATTCCACAATAGCGCCCCACCCACGCCGTGACCCGCCCCCGCCCCCGCGTGCCCACACGCACGCACACTGGCATCGGTGACCTCTGACCCCCAAACCCGGGGCTGCCGACGGTAGGATCAGCGTGATAAAAGGGTCCGCCGGGGGGGGGGGGGGGGCGGGGTCAGCGGGACCAGCCGCGAGCCGCTTCTCCCACGTCAATTTCGGGCGGCGGCTCATTAATCACGTCGGGCCGACGGGGCGGCGAATCGGTGAACGGCGTGGAGCTGCGACCTCTCGCACCCCTAACCCCCGCCCCCGCCCCCGCCCCCCCCCCCTCTCCTCATGTCTACGAGCCTGTGAGCCAGCACAGCCACACTCATCTCTGTCACTTTGGCAGCTGTGGCACTTCAAGGCGTTTCTCAGACCTACCCCCCGACCCCTAACCCCCGCCTAATCCCCCTAAAATCCATCCCTCCCCCAACCCTCCACCCCTGCCCCCAGCACCCCTCTAACTTCAGCACATTCCCACATGGCCGTCTCCCACGGCAACTGCACCCGGTAACCTTTAACCTCTCCCTCTCTCTCACTCTCTGATTCACTCCTCTCTCTCCCTCCGTCCACTCTCTCTCTCTCTCTCTCTCTCTCTCTCTGTTTAAAGGACCCTGCCTCGTAGTGGGAAAACAGACAGAGAACACTAAGGCGGACTGGTACACCCCCCCCCCGCGCCCCATCCTGCCCAGGCTTCACATTTCACAGGCAGCGATATTTATATCGGCGGTATTTTTTCAGCCGTCTGCTGAGGCCGAAAGGCAGGGAAAGGGCCCAGGCCGCTAACCGCTAACCACGCTGGGGGGAGGAGGAGGAGGAGGAGGAGGAGGAGGAGGGGGGGGGGGGGTTCAGCATGGCTGACCTCCCTGAGACCTCAGAAGCAGGGAAGGCAGTAATGAAATAAACTGAGAACAGCGGCTTCATCATAAACAAGCAGCCTGCCGCGTTTGGGGGGGGGGGGGACAGGAGAGAGTGAAACAGGAGAGAGAAAAAGGAGGGAGAGAAAAAAAGGAGAAAGAGAATCAGGAGAGAGAGAAAAAGGAGGGAGAGGAACGGCAGTCCGCGCTGCTGAGTCGCTGCGTCGCGCTGCGCTGGGGGATGTGAATGAGAAACAGAAGAGCGTTCGTCCAATCACACGAGGCGTGGGGCGCGGGGCGCGGCGTGAGCTAAGCGAGTCCCTCCCGGGCTCTCAGGACCACAGCCAGCGCTGGGCACAGTGCGGCTGCTTTGCTCTTTTTTCACTGTGCGGTGGGGGGCGGGCGGCGGGGGTGTGGCGGTTGGAATGGTGCCGCCTTCACCCACCAAAAAGGCATCGTTTGTCCTGACTTGACAAATTCCAACACAAATCGGGAAACACAATAACCACCCCGCCCACCACCCACCCCCCCCCGAGTGCCTCCACTTCCCACCCGCCTATGTGTGCCAGCACCACCCCCCCCCTCTCTCTCTGTCCGCTCTCTCTCTCTCTCTCTCTCATCCCCCTCTCTCTCTGTCCGCTCTCTCTCTGTCCCCTCTCTCTCTCTCACCTCTCTCTCGCTCTCTCTGTCCCCTCTCTCTCTCTCTGTCCGCTCTCTCTCTCTCTCTCTCTCTCTCTCTCTCTCTCTCTCTCTCTCTCTCTCTCTCTCTCTCTCTCTCTCTCTCTCTCTCTCTCTCTCTCTCTCTCTCTGTCCTCTCTCTCTCAATGCACTCAGTCACCAGTCAGGTCAAGGACCCACAGAGAGGACAGCTGCCATTCTGTAGCACACAGAGCTCCCTCCCACTGCACACCCTGACCTCCCCCATCACCCCCCCCCCCCCCCCCCCCCCCCCCCCCACACAGACACACACACACACACACACACAAACACACACACCAATCTGAGCCTGAGTCATGGTGTAATGGACTGTGTTATCCACCCTGGAAGGACCCCTGTACTGACCACATGACATGGGGCCATTTTATATTACCTTCCCTGTGGAGCAGGGATTCCCAACCCTGTTACTGGAGATCTACCGTCCTGAAGGTTTTCACTCCAAACCTAGCAAAGTACACCATATTCAGCAGCTAGAGATCTACCATCCTGTAGGTTTTCACTCCAGCCCTAACAAAGCCACACCTCATTCAGCAGCTGGAGACCTACCATCCTGTAGGCTTTCACTCCAGCCCTAACAAAGCTTACCTCGTTCAGCAGCTAGAGATCTACCATCCTGTAGGTTTTCACTCCAGCCCTAACAAAGCACACCTCATTCAGCAGCTAGAGATCTACCATCCTGTAGGTTTTCACTCCAGCCCTAACAAAGCACACCTCATTCAGCAGCTAGAGATCTACCATCCTGTAGGTTTTCACTCCAGCCCTAACAAAGCCACACCTCATTCAGCAGCTAGAGATCTACCATCCTGTAGGTTTTCACTCGAGTCCTAACAAAGCACACCTCATTCAGCAGCTAGAGATCTACCATCCTGTAGGTTTTCACTCCAGCCCTAACAAAGCCACACCTCATTCAGCAGCTAGAGATCTACCATCCTGTAGGTTTTCACTCGAGTCCTAACAAAGCTTACCTCATTCAGCAGCTGGAGATCTACCATCCTGTAGGTTTTCACTCCAGCCCTAACAAAGCACACCTCATTCAGCAGCTAGAGATCTACCATCCTGTAGGTTTTCACTCCAACCCTAATGATGTACACCTCATTCCAACAGCTACAGATCTCACTGAGTTGCTAATTAGTAGAGTCAGGTGTGCCAAATGAGGGTTGGAGTGAAAACCTAAAAGACCGTAGATCTCCAGGAACAGGGCTGGAAACCACCGCTGTTTCGTGTGTGTGTGCGTGTGTCCCAGTTTGTTAACATGTGTCTATCTATGTTTGAAATGATGTGTGTGTGTGTGTGTGTGTGTGTGTGTTGGTTTGTGTGTGTTTGTGTCCCTGCATGTCCTGTGTATTAGCATGTGCGCATCTATGTTTATGTGTTGTGTCTGTTTGCGTGTGTGTGCGAGTGTGTTGTGTGTGTGTTGTTGTAAGTGCGTCCCTGTTTGTGTGTGTGTGTGTGTGATGAGGTGTGTGTTGTTGTAAGTGCGTCCCTGTTTGTGTGTGTGTGTGTGATGAGGTGTGTGTTGTTGTAAGTGCGTCCCTGTTTGTGTGTGTGATGAGGTGTGTGTTGTTGTAAGTGCGTCCCTGTTTGTGTGTGTGTGTGTGATGAGGTGTGCTTTCTCCAGCAGTGTAAATATCACACAGCAGAGACTCCCGCTCTTTTCTCATTAGTCCACAGATTTTCGCCAGATTTCCAGCAGGCAGAAAATGATGAACTAAAGCCGAGAGAGGGAGGGAGAGAGGGAGAGAGGGGGAGGGGGGGAGTATTCTCCTCTTTCTCCCCGATCCACCCACCTGACTCCATCCCAGGGCGTGTCTCACCTCCGGCCAAGACCCCCGAAAATCGCCTGCCGTGTGAAGCGCTTCAGAAACCAACAGCCCAGAGAGGCCTTCTGTTTCTCTCCCCCTCTCCCTCTCTCCCTCTCTCCCTCGCTCTCTCTCCCTTTAACAAGCCCGCTGAACACTCCAGTTTATTTACACTCCTCCGTTCGCTGCCTCTGATCTTCCTTCTCGGAGAGACGTTTAATTGGAAAGGGCTGGGAGGCATGCTCCCCTCTCTCTCTCTCCCCTCTCTCCCTCCCTCCCTCCCTCTCCAGATTACCTGCCTAATTATACACAGCATTAGGAACCGTGCTGCTGGTAAACAGCACAACAGCTGTAATAATATTAATATTGATATTAATTTGAGAGCGGATGGTAGTGCTCAGCGTGGGGGGGCGGGGGTGGATTGTCATAGGTCAGTGCACTGGGGAGGGAAACTTAACTCACTGTCCTGGGGGAGGGGGGGGGGGGGGGTGGTGAGGGTGAGGGGGAGGGGGGCTAGGAGATAGAGAGAAGAGGAAAGGAGAGGGGAGGGTGAAGGAGTCTGCCAGAATGAAGACTGTTTAATTAACACGCTGCTGTGCAAAAAAAAAAAAAAAAAGACTTACTTTAACAGTTCAAAGAACAAGAGAAGTTTTGCGAGCTGTTAGCTGGCAGTCTGCAGAAGTTATGGTGCTGTGCGACACCCCCGCAGGTACGATCAGCGAGTGCGCGTTTTTTCCAAAGGTGTCTTCCTTGTGAAAATTATGAAAGAAAACAAGATAATAATAAACTAATCTAAGTGTTTATCATTTGAATGTAAGAGAGAGAGAGATGGGAAAATGAATTTCACACAATGAATCATTGCATCCCTCTGCCCCTGCTCCAACAATAAGAACTTGCAAAGTCAAAACCTCTAAATGTACTTGAAAAAAGTTTGCTTGCGTAGGAGTGTTCTGTCTCTGTCTCTCTGTCCCTCTCTCCCTCCCTCTTTCCATCTCTCTCTGTCTGTCTTCCTCCCTCCCTTCATCCCTCTCTGTCTCTCTCCCACCCTATCTTAATCCCTCACTCTCCTCACTTCCCTTCATCCCTCTCTCCCTCCCTCTTTCAGCCTTCATCCTTCTCCCCCTCTCTCCCCCTCTTTCTTATAGACAGGGCAATGCCATTACTGTATGTGATTTTGTATTATACGTGTATTTTTTTGTAGACAGATGCTTGTGTTTCTCCCTCTCTCTCTCTCTATCTCTCTCAGGTGTGCTAAAGGTAGAGGGAGACGGTAAGCACAGGTGACTGAGGTGACCCCAGCATCCCTGCAGGCCTGCACCCGGTCATGCACGGGGGGGGAGGAGGCACACCCCCCCCCCCCCCCCCCCCCCCCCCCCACCACGCCCGGCCTACTTAGGCTGGCAGTGAGCAGCCAGGAATAGCAGGGCGGTATTGATATGCTATTTATAATTCCTCCTTGCATAAATTACATTAGTCAAAGAAAAGAAAAGCAGGGGGGGGGGGGGGAGGGCGGGGAAGAGGGGAAGGCGGGGGGCAGAAATACCAAACAGAAGCAACCCAGTTTGCTGCTCACCTCTGTAGACTCATTGGAACCCCCCCACCCCACCCCCACCCCCCCTTTCTGTTCTCATTAAGAGAGGGAGTGGGAAGGGCCGAGGCCAGTTTAATGAAGGCCAGAGGCCCTTGCCTAAAATGATCCTCTGAGCTCCATATTCCAAGCGCAGGGCTCTATGCAAAGAGACTAAGAGAATTCATTCATTAAATTTTTTTTTTTTTTGTCCTCCGTGCCTTTAGAGCTCTTATTAAGCGCTAAAAAAAGGAGCAGAAGCTGGAGGTGGTGGCCGACCGCTGAAATTGGCCCGCTCCTGTTTTTTTCGGGCCCGCCCGTGACAAAGACAGAGGAGCTGGGGCAGACAGTCCGGTCTGCGGGGGATGATTATCCAGCACGGAGTAAAAGCCAACCGCTCCAACTCTTTAGGCCACCGTCACTTTCCTTAATTACGGTGCCCGTTTTGGGGGAGGGGGAGGGAGGGACGGGCGGGGGAGGGGGGGGGGGGGAGGCGTGGCACGCGCGCCCCCGCCCCTCGCCACGGCGACCGACGCGTCCCAGAAACGTCGCGCGGCGTTTTAATTAGCAAGCGAGAGAGGGGACCCTGTTTAATCGACGACGCCTCGTCTTCGCCAGCGCGGACATGAGCGCGCGCTTCGCACGAGCGCGGCTCACCCGAACCAGTGCCACGCCCGTCCAGAGGGAGCTCGTCCAATCACGGGTTAAGCAGGTGTGGCACAGTAGAAACCCCGTTTCAAACAGAGCTCCCCAAACCGCTGTGTTTCATTTGGTTCACGGAGCTGACTGATAAATTCCGCTTGGCCCCGATGCTGAATTCTCATGCTGCACAGGAGCTCGCTGAACGTTTCTGTTGAGTAATAGAGCCGAGTTTTAACCTGTGACCCTGAGAACAGCAGCGCCTCCACACTCCAGATCCAAGCCTTTATCCGCTCCCGCTCGGGTCAAGGCCCAAAACCGAAAACCAGACCGTGGCATGTCAGTCAGGACCGTGTGCATTTATATGATCTAGCGCTACACACACACACTCACGCTCACACACACACACACACACACACACACACACACACAGTCACGCTCACACACACACACACACACACACACACACGCTCGCTCACACACACACACACACACACACACGCTCACACAAACACACACTCACACACTCATCACACACACACTCATACACACACACTCACGCTCACACACACTCATACACATACTCACTCACATACACTCATACACACTCATGCTCACACACACTCATACATACACACTCACGCTCACACACACTCACATACACTCATACACACTCATGCTCACACACACTCATACACACACACTCGCACTGCAGACAGACAAGACCTCCACTGCTGATCACCAAAAGCCCTCCCCATCCCTGCTTCAGACCTCCCCAACCTGTCCAGGGCAAGGATTTAGGACGAGGGGAGCACCACCGATCCTTTAAAGACCCCCCTCCACTCTCCGCCCACTCTCTGGCTACAAAGGCCCAGAGAGAAATAAATAAAGAAGAATAAAAAAAAAATCTTCAAGGTTTACTTGAAGGAGCAAAGATTAGCATAATGACGGAAGGAGTGAAGATTAGCGCAAGGACAGAGGAAAAGGGCCTTTATTAGGATTCATTACCGTGATTCATTTATGTAAGCGTAGGGATTCATTAATGTGATTCGCTTATGCATGTTGGGATTCATCACTGTGATTTGTTTATGTTTGTGTTGGGATTCATTACTGTGATTCTTTTATGTTTGTGCAGGGATTCATTACCGTGAGTCCTTTATGTACGTGTTGGGATTCATTACTATGAGTCTTTCATATACGTGTTGGGATTAATTACTGTGATTCTTTTATGTCTGTGTTGGGATTCATTATTGTGCGTCTTTTATGTGGGTATTGGGATTCATTTACTGTGATTTGTTTATGTAAATGCTGGGATTCATTACTATGATCTGTTTATGGGAATGAACGGCGCTTTCGATGCCGTGCCGTGGCAGGTGCTCACGCCCGTAGGCCCCGCCCCGCCCCGCCCCGCCCCGCCCCGCCGCGCCGGGTCCCATAACCTGATCGGCGGCAGGGAGCCGGTCCTCTGCGGGAGCTCTCATTTTCCCCGCTGCGCACCCCTGGTGCACCAAGGACACCGTGCCATTTCCAAAACCCCAGATTTAATCAGGCGACTGCAGCACGGAGGAAAACTCCGGCCTGATCTCTGCCGTTCCAGCTCTCGCTCTCCCCCTCTCCCTCTCTCCTCATCTCTCGCACAATCTCTCTCGGAAAAATCCTCTCTTTTTATCGAGTTTTATCTTTTACTCGCCCTCTCTCTCTTTCTTTCTCTCCGTCTCTCTTTCTCACAACGTCACTGACCATCTCTGGCGCTCTTTCATTTTCTCACCCCCTCTCTTCTCTCTTTCTCTTCCTCCCCACCTCCCTCTCTTTCTTTCTCACCCTCTCTTGTTCTCCCATTCTCTCTCTCATTCTCTCTTTCTCTCTCACTTGTTCTCCCATTCTCTCTCTTATTCTCTCTGTTTTTCTCTTGCTTTCTTCCTCTGTAAAGCCCCATACCCGCCCACACCACCGCAATCCAATTCAATTCCGTTCAAGTGTCATTATTGGCATGACAAAAGACATTTTGCAGCGCCATAGAAAACGCACCACATCAACAACAAACACGACAAACCTGATTTAAAAGCGCAATTCACAAGTTACTAATTCACAAAGCTGCAAAAACGCACAACTAATGGTGCCAATTAATTAGCAAACAAATCATAACTGCACAAACAGTTGGCTGAATTATCTAAAGGTAATTCAAATTCCAGCATGAATGGGAGACTGGTGGGAGCGAACGGGAGATTTAAGGCAGGGTTCTTGGGCAGGGACGGGCCCAGCGGTCGGGTTCTGGTTCGGACGGCACCAGCGCCCCCTGTGGCGAGCATGGCCGACGTCTGACAGCGGGATGAAGAGGAGCGGCGGCCGTGATGTCACGCGACTCAGAGGAGAGCGCGTGCGTGTGCGCGTAGCGGCCAGGAGCGCAGGCACACGGAAAAGCAGCCGTGTGGAACTCTTCAGTAAAACGGGGGTAAATGTCATAAATAAGTGAATGCATAAACAGATAAATAAACGAACAGTGAAGTGTATGACGATCGCCCAAAGTAAAGTTTGCGTCTCTCCGCGGGGAGGGGGAGACGTTGCCGGGGTGACTAATCGCGGGGCCCCGCCGTCCGTAACTCTGTCACTCTCCTGACAGCTCCCCCATCAGGCCGGAGACAAACTGCGCCCATAAATCGCGCCTGAGCCGCCGCCCAATCGATAGCCTCCCGGAGAGCCTCCCCATCCCTCATAAAAAATGGCTGCCCTGCCACCCGCCTGCACGAGCCGCTCTTCCCATGATGCACTGCCTCCCCCCCCCCCACAGTGGCTACGGACACCCGTCACTGTCTCTCACTGCTTGGCCCCGCCTCGTCGCCGATGGCAACGCACTCCCTCATCTCCGACGGCAACGCAATTCCAGGCACAGCCCAGGCAGGTGCACAATTTTCTCAAAGCCAAAGATCAAGCGTTAGCTCCACCAGACAGCTACCTGGTTCCATTAAGACTCGCATCTTAATTTGTGTGATATTAAGGTGTTTAGCAGATGTTCTTACCCCAAACAACTAATGACACCTTTTCTTTTTTATATCCTAATATAAAGCCGGATATCCACAAAGACAGTTCACGTTAAGCTCCTTGCTTAATGGCTCAGTGCAACAGCAGTAACCCACCTTAAATCAAACCTGCAGTCTTTTGAGTTACAAGCCCACTTCCCTGACCATTACATTACACCGCTGTAGTTTTCTCTCCCTTACAAGGCCCTAACACTAGCCCCCCTAGGGAGACATGTATTGATTTATCGCACCCGGGGGGGGGGAGCTTGCACCTGACTGTGTAGAAAACACACTGTCGTACAGGGAAAGGCAAGGGCTGTGAGTGAGGCAGAGCCGTGCCTCGTTCACTCAGGGCCTGGACCGGCGAAAGAGCAGAGGGCGCCCCGCCGCGCGCTAACTCGATCCAAACCGGCGCTGCTTGACCCTTCCCGGACTCCGTACCTCTCCCTCGCCCCCCCGCCGTCGCGCGGGGGACCGCCGTCCTCAAATGTCGCGGCCGTAAACGCATCATCCATTTTGCATAAGCGTGGCCTTTCTCCCCGCGACCCCCCCCCCCCCCCCCCCCCCTTTAAGAGAAGCGCTGGGCTGCATTTAAATGGGGAACTGAGCGGCCCGTCGCCGACGCTCCGCTCTCCGCCGCGCAGAAGCCATTTCAGCTCCCATCATAAGGTCACTCCACAAATTCTTCTTGTTTTTTAAAAATATTTCTCCGCGGAGTATGGCGGGCCTAGAGGGCAGCGGTTACTCAGCCTAAAGAGGTTTATCTTCCCGCCGCCGCGGCTCGCCGAATCCCTCGCAAAGGTTAATTCTATCACCGCCACTTTGTTTCTGACACAAAGGGCCCAATGAGAAATGGTATTCAGCAATGTCACACAGGAAGCCTTTTTACTGCAGCACACACACACACACACTCACACAGACGCACACATACGCGGGCACACACTCACACACACACACACATACACATGTGCACACACACGCAAACACGCACACACACACACACACACCCACACACAGCACACCGCTCATGTTTTTTCGACCCAGGGAGAGGTGAAAAGAAGGAAGATCGTTTTAAATTATTTTTTTCTTTCTCATTTCTGCTTTTCTTCTCGGGTTCCTTCCTCTGAAAAGGCACAAAAGGTCATTAATCGAGAGGGAAGCAGAAAATCTTAATTACATAAAGCGCAATTAGAGGGTCAGTTCGGAGACCCCGGTGATTTCACGGTCACACAGAGTATTTTCTCCCTCTTTCCGTCGAGTAATGCACATTAATTGCTTCCAATTTCAAACGACCCGTTTGTACAGCGCACACATTATTTCAGTTAAATCTATTAATTCTTATTAAAAATGGATGCCCCCTGACCGCGGATCCTGCCCGCCGGTGAATAAGTTCCTCTCCCTGCTAATGATAGTTTGTCAGGTGAGAGGTGGAGGGCCGCTTTAAAAAGAAGCGCGGCGGCCGGTGTTCAGGGGCCTCGTGAAGAATTAATATCTCTGATAGCGGCGGGCGCCGCCGCCGCCGCGCGTGCCGCCCGAGGCCTTCGGGTCCGGTGAAACGAAACGGGACAAACCGCCACGCGCTGTGGCGGCCTCGCGCAAACCGCTCCGCACTCCTCCTCCTCTTCATCGCCGGTCTGCTCTTCCTCATTACCGCACGGCTTTGAAAACAAAAAACAAAAAATACAAATCAAAGTAAAGCAATTTGCGAATCTAAAGGGATATAAAAGTATATCGAGGAGAAATACTGTTGCCTCCAGAGAAAGCAGCTTCTTTTTTTCTTTTTGTTGCAGCTGTTTGAATCCTCCCTGGACCCATATTGTCTGTATAGGCACGCAATTCATCATTTTTTGTCAGGCACGGTATCTATATATGAGGGGATAAAAATGGATTCATAAAGTCAGTCTCATCTTGTCTCATCTTGTGCTGTTCTGTTTTCCTTCTCTTTTTTTTCTTTGCGAGTGGCAGAAGCACAACTGGCTGTCAGACTCGAAATTACCTTACGTTGTTTCTTCATCACTGGCGATGAAGTCACCGTCTGCCGGTACTTCCTTCGTCCTGCTTGTACGAGGTCATGCCGAAAGACTTTACCATTGTGTGAACGGGGAATCATCATTGGCCGAAAGAGAAAAAGCATTATGGATCCTCATTGGTGGATGTCACTCAGCCAAGTGAGTGATGCACAGGCACCACGATGAAGGCTTCAACATTAGGCCTTAGCTTCAGCTTCCACCAGTTCATTTTCCTGCTTGCCGAACTCACCCTACCATGTTTCAGGAGAAAAAAAATAAGTCTTGCTTTTAATTATTTGTGAGAATTAAGGACAAATGCTGATTAAATCCCAGCCAGACTCGGGACAGACTGGGAGTCTGTTAAGCCTTGTGATTGCCAAAGATGGCTGCCAGGCTGCTGCTGGCCTGATTTCTGGAAAGGACCCTCTTTGAACAGGGCTTGAGTGTTTCCTCAGCTTCCTCTTACAGCTGTCTATAGCCACTCCTCATTTAGCATGATTCACTCAGCAAATGAATTACTAGTGCTATCATGCATTGGTTGCAATATTATAAAACAAACATAATATTTACAATATTAACATTTTTTAATGAGCCTAACAACAACAAAACAAAAATCAGAAAAATAATATTTATTGGAAGCTGTAAAAACAATATTAAATTATTATTATTATTATTATTATTATTATTATTATTATTATTATTATTATTATTACCATTATTAGTATTATTATTATTGCAGTTCTGCAGTGGTCCTGATCAGCCGTTGCTTCACTAAATGAAAAGCGAGCGCAGATCTGAGCCTCTCGGCCCGGAGTGTTTTACTGCGTGAGAGGGAGGACTGTCACATCAGGCATTTAGTGCGAGCTCCCAGCCGTCCCCCGGACAGTTTTACACCTCGCCCCGTTAAACCCGGGCTTTAAGGGCATGATAAAGCAAACAAATGGCTCATCACCGCGGCGGTAATGAGGACACGGGGTCATTAGTGGCCATATTTATTCCTCGTGAAATACCAGGCCGCGGGGCCCCTCTCTTTGTGCCGGGATGACTGATCGTCTCTGGCAGGACCTCCACAGATTCTGCCTCCCGATTGGGTGAATCCTCCTCCTTCCTGATTGGGAGTATTCTTCGTTTTGATACGGTGAATCCTCCTCCTTCCTGATTGGGAGTATTCTTTGTTTTTATAGGGTGAATCCTTCTCCTTCCTTATAGGGTGTATCATTCTCCTTCCTGACTGGGTGAATCCTTCTCCTTCCTGATTGGGAGAATCATGTCTCCTTCCTGACTGGGTGAATCCTTCTCCTTCCTGATTGGGTGAATCCTTCACCTTCCTGATTGGTGAATCCTTCTCCTTTCCTGATTGGGAGAATCTGTCTCCTTCCTGACTTGATGTATCCTTCACTTCCTGATTGGTTGGAACCTCAACTCACCAGCTCCTCATCTGTGCTGCCCAGCCCCATTCCAATTAGGACTGCACCAATCCGATACCAGTTATCTGTGACACTGACTGCATTTGTCCAATCCAGAGATTCAAATAGGCCGCAAGCACGCGCGACGCGAACGGCGACAGAATGTGCTGCACGCTCGAAGAATGCGACCAACACATTCAAGCGCCTCAAACGCAAGGAGTGCGTGAAGGGTTTTGCCAAGTTCACTTCAGTGACCGTAATCAGAGAACACACGGGACACATTAAGCCTTTGCCTCGTCTCACCGCCTCGCGCTACCGCTACCCTAAGCTTCATCATCTCATTCAGCGGTCAGCTTGCGTTTTTACTCTCGCTAATACCGTTTACCCTCCTGCCGGGTTCGTGAGCTCAGGCCCGCCGGCCGCCGCGCGTAGCACGGACGAATCAGGGCCGCGAGCTGACGACGGAGCCACGCCTCCTCGGTTTTTACAGGCCAGCGACCCTGCAGTGTGGACAGTTGAGCGAACAAATGAGAAAATTACAACAACAAAAAAGCCAGACCTTTTGAGCACCTTGTCAGCTGGACTTTTCATCAAAAAAACAGATAACTGATACAATGGACAGCGCCCACCTGGGTGAGCATGGCAGCCATTTTGTGTCAGAACACAGTAGGTGCCAGAACACCCAAAATACACCCTAAATAGGCCACGGAGAGAGACTAGACTGCAGGACAGACAGCTGGTCCCTCTGGCAGTGCTTATGGGGAAAAGGGGAGGAGAAACAGAGCGTGGAGCTTTAAATAATGGCCCAAACGCCCCCTCCAACCTTCAGTAACTTTCAGCACTTGACCTGAGTCGACGGGGTGCTCGTTCCAGACAGGCACTTACCGGAGGCACTCGCTTCCACTAATCACTCTTCACTTTTAATTGTTCCAATTCAGCTTCGCTGCCCAGCTTTGGGAGAGTCAGCATTTCACGGGGAGCGCTGCGGAACCTTCCAGACCACAGGCCCTCCAAGACCGGGTTTGAGCCCCAAAGACAGAGTCCTTGATGCTAGTCCCAAAGGCGGCCTAGCGTAGCGGCAAATCCATCCCCACGGGGAGATGCTGTTATGTCTACGTCTTGCATCATTCCCAAAGGCTTCTATTTCTCGAATGACAGGGTCTTTGCGGATCCTTCGAGTGGCGAGCCACCAGTTAGGCGTCAAAGCGCGGTACCCATGACAACAGGCCTGTGATGGAGTTCCCTCTATAGGGGGGCCGGGGTGGGTGGATGCGATCAGATGTCACACGGGACTAGCAGGCGAGACACTCTCCCAGTGCTCTGAGCGAGGCTGACATTTCCGCCAAATCAATCGAGCTTCTGTAGCGACTGAGGCATGCCTTGTATGGGGTGTCCCCAAAGTGACTGAACCTGATTGGGTGACTGTACCTGCATGGCTTCATTGACACTGTAAGCAGTGAGCTATTGATCAGATGGATATGTAAACTACAGCGATGCATTGTAGATGATTTCTTCATGTAGACAAGTGTTAACTCACACACACACACACACACACACACAAGCTCTCTCTGTCAGACATGCATGCGCACACATACTGCACATACGCACATACGACGGACACACACACACACACACACACACGCACACACAAGCAAAAGCACATGGAACAGCTCAGTAAAAGCTACTTAAATCACGTCCATTTACCTACAATTTATTTTCCTGTTCAAAATAATCGCTCAAATAAACCATTCTAACCATGTCAAAGCTCTCCAGAGCCATCAGTCAAAAATGAAAAGAGCTAAGAGCTAAATCTATATTCAGCATTGAGCTAAGCCCTTCACAGAGCCAAACTTCACAGGCTACGCACAAGCAAGAAACAATCTCATTACCCCAGCCTTCCATATTAAGTTTTTGTCCACCAAAGCCACTACGGCTAACACGAGGAATTGAAATGCATTCAAAGTTCAATAGTGAAAGCATCTGACACACTAGCATTCCAGGCCATTTCATTACCTAGCAGTAAGCAGGTTAGTCATGGCTAACACAGAATTATACCCCCCAACCCCTCCCCCCTCCCCCCCCCCAAAAAAAAAGTATAGCATTCAAATTTTTTTCTCCACAAACCGGACTCACAAACTCGCATAACTCTATAATTAAATTCCAACAGAGGGGTAAAAAAAATCAATCTTTCATCCTCTCCCTGGAGCTTGGTAATCATTGATTTTAGTTTTTTTTTTTTTTTTTTTTTTCCCTGGCATAAATATGAACGACAATTTTTAAAAAATTTTCCCCTGCAATCAATATGCTTTAATTCATCAGCGCGGAGAACTGTCAAGAAGTGGTGTGTGGATTTAGGGGTCCTCGGTTGATTGGCAGGGGCCCGGGGTAGGTAAGCCATCCGCACACCTGCTTGCGATCTATCTTTAATACAGAGGGAGCAGGAAGGGAGAGCATGCGAGAGAATGGGAGAGATTAAAGAGGGGGGAAAAAAAACAGCTTTCATTCTGGTGTATAACCCCCAGCCAATTCCCCGACCTCAGTCAGCTTAAGTCCACTTACACGGCAGCTAAATCTGCCGAGACAGGTACCGGAGAGACATTTAAAGCGTTTTATTCCAGTTGTTGTACACCCCAAGCACACAAAAAAGATACCTACACCGCAGGTCACAGAGCGGATAGGCCTGGCATGCCTGTGTGTGTGTCGGTCACACGGTGTGTGCATACGCTCATGCGCATGAGTGTGTGTTTGTGTGTGTGTATGTGTGTGTCGGTGTGTGTGTGTGTGTGTGTGTGTGTGTGTGTTTGTGTGAGTGTGTGTCTGTGTGTGTGCAGCATACGTTCATGCGCATGAGTGTGTGTGTGTGCATGTGAGTTTGTGTGTGAGTGTGTGTCTGTGTGTGCGTGCGTGTGTGTGCCTGTGTGTGTGAGCATGTGTCTGTGTGTGTGTGTGTGCATGTGTGTGTATGCATGTGTGTGTGTGTGAGTTTGTGTGAGTGTGTGTCTGTGTGTGTGCGTGTGTGTGAGTGTGTGTCTGTGTGAGTCTGTGTGAGTGTGTGCGCGTGTGTGTGCGTGTGTGTGAGTGTGTGTGTGTGTGTGTGTGTGTGAGTGTGAGTTGTGTGTGAGTGTGTGTCTGTGTGTGTGATGTGTGTGTGTGTCTGTGTGAGTGTGTGTCTGTGTGTGTCCGTGTGTGTGTCCGTGTGTGCGCGTCTGTGTGTGCGTGTGTGTGTGTGTGTGTGTGTGTGTACTGTACGTGTGTGCATCCGTGTGTTTTTTCTACTCTCCCCCTGCGTTTGGTTCGCCACCAGCAATATTCAGCCAAATAAACAAACGGAATGGACAGACAGGCCAGGGAAAAACACTGTTTCGCTTCTTTTTGCTTTAAATTACATTCAGTTTGTTTTACTCACTCTCTGGTTATTTACGGCAGTAATGATCCGTGACAATGCATGCAGCGGGCAGAAATAAATCTCAGTTTAAAGACGGCGAATTTGCTCATCCCACAGGTGCTACTAGATCCAAAGGCCTGAGTCTCTTTCTCTCCCTCTCTGTTTTGCTCTTTCTCTCTCTCTCTCCCTTCCTCCCTCCCTCCCTCCAGCCCAAGAATAACATCTCTCCCTCTCTCCCCGAAGAGCCATGGCACTATGGCGATGTTTAGATGTCGGTGTAATTTCACGGCTCGCTCCTGTGGGGGGGGGGGGAGGGGTTCCATTAGCCCGGATGGAGCCACGTCCACCTCCCCCGCCCACCAACCTGACAGACTTCATCCTCACCTTGCCCAACTCCATCCAGCCCCTGCCCACCCCCCCTTCAAACCCAACATGCCTGCTCAGAACATCTGATTCCCACTGTCCCTTCTCACTCTTTTCGATTTTTTCTCTCGTTTTTCTCTCCCTCTCTCGTTCCCTCTTTTCCGCCCCTTCGTGTGGCGGCTGTCAGCTCCGGCTCTTTCCGCCATTATTAAAATACGCTTCCAATAAAGGGAGCAGCCTGGCTGCGGGCGAGGCCCAGCCGTTTAACAGGAAACAGGGGAACCATAGAGTTCACATCCACTCAGGACCTGTCTTCTATCATTATCCTCCACACCAACGCCCCCCATCGCCCTCCGCCACCATCTCCCCCCATCTCCATCACCGCACAGCTCTGTGCAAGATCAAAACAAATAAATCAGCCCAGGAGAGTGAGAGAAAGAGACTGAGAGGGAGGGAGGGAGAGAGTGAGAGTGAGAGGGAAACAGAAAGAGGGAGAGAGATATACAGAGAGAGGGA
This sequence comes from Anguilla japonica, assembly GCA_025169545.1. NCBI lineage: Eukaryota > Metazoa > Chordata > Actinopteri > Anguilliformes > Anguillidae > Anguilla > Anguilla japonica. The sequence goes on along the minus strand of CM045884.1, from coordinate 62,558,702 downwards.
GCGAGGGAGAATGAGAGTGTGTGTAGGGAGGAGGTACAGAAAGAGTAAAGTGAGAGAGCGAAAAAAGCAACAGTACAAAAAGGAAAAAACACAAAGGATGCGTTTCATCTTTTGTTTTCCTCGTGGGATGAAGTGTCACCCTCACCTTCTACACAGAGCTGCAGTCTCCATCAGCACGGAGTCTCCATCAGTGCAGAGCCTCAGTCTCCATCAGTACAGAGTCTCCATCAGTACAGAGCTAGTCTCCATCAGCACTGAGCTACAGTCTCCATCAGTACAGAGCTACAGTCTCCATCAGCACTGAGCTAGTCTCCATCAGCACTGAGCTACAGTCTCCATCAGCATAGAGCTAGTCTCCATCAGCACTGAGCTACAGTCTCCATCAGCATAGAGCTACAGTTTTAATCAGTACACAGCTAGCAAAGGTTTTTAGAGCTGTCTGTGATTTTTCATCAGTTTTGGATGGTAACTATAGAGCAGCCTGCAGTCAGTAGTAATATAATGATTGACAGCTCCTGTCAACAGCCTTAATGCAGCTCACTCCTTCTCCTGTAGTTATGGGAACATTATCAGTGGCAACAGGCAGGCGCTACAACAAAGGCTCTAATCTCGCAATATAGGCTACAGCATGTACCAAACATATCTTTAAAAAATAAAAACACACAGTAACCCCATTCTTTCCACTATTTCAGTCATGCAGTTTGATCATGGAAAGAGCATGCTTTTTTGCCTTTAACAAAACATTACTAGAAACAGCATGCTCTTTCCATGGTGGACAAAAGCCATTAAATTCACCAGCCTATCAATGCATTTACTCATTTTTTTTTTTTTACTATCAGGAACTGGCTGCTGATTATTCTTTTTTAACTTCAAGCACCTGTTATTGTCGCTATAGTTGCACATGCTATTTCAATCATTTCCCACTGCTGTGAATGAAATCTAATGGTTAATTTAATACATACATTTTTTTCAACACTCCCTGATTTCTGCCACTTCTTAAGTTTTCTGTTAGTTTGAACAACTTTGCCATTTCCGTGACGAATACCCAGCCTTAATTATTGCCTGGCTGCTTAACATGTAGGCTACTGTTTGATGATTTCTTGCTCGAGGAGCTGAAATGGCGCACAGTAAAATTTCTAGTGTTAATTCAACTCTAACAGCGTACATAAGGTCCTACTCTGGACCAGAGCAGGACCATAAATGCACTGAAAATGTTCATTTAACACCGGACATTTTACTGTCCGTGACTCCTGTTGAGAAGATTCTCTCGGTGCATCTTTGAGGTTCTACACCCGTGACTCCATCTTGGCTCTTTGGCCGCGGAGGGCTTCTGCGATTCAGCGGAACGCATAAAACAGCTGCTCTTGCATCTCCCCCCGTCATGTGTCCAATCCTCCCTCACACGCATCACTGAGGAGAGAAGTGCACCTTGCGATGACTCACGCAGACCACACCCGCACACTGCGCCTCCAGCCCCGCGCGCCTCTTTGAGTCTGATACCCAGCATGCACGTTTCCGGGGCACAATGCGCTGCGTCTGTGCCGGAAGGGTTAGTAAAAACCCGGCCTTATCTCTTGATTGATGGAGCGTTAAAAAAGCCAGCAGATCTCAAGGAAACCCCCAAACCCCATTGTCCCAGAAAAATCAACAGCCACCTTCAAACACGCCCCCCACCACCCCATTTCCTGCATTCTACAGCAGCTGCATAATTTATGCATTCTCTCAGCACTATGAAGAGCTTTGCTATACTGCATACAGTCTCTTATTTATCGACCTATCTGTCTGTCTGGCTATCCATCCGTCCGTATGTCTGTCCATCTATCTATCTATCTATTTATCTATCTGTCTCTGTCTTTATGGATATCTGTTGGTCTGACTGTCTGTCTGTATGTCTATCTATCTATCTATCTATCTATCTATCTATCTGTCTGTCTGTCTGTCTGTCTGTCTGTCTGTGTGTCTGTCTGTCTGCACTGGGCCAGCACAGTCTGCCTGTAGCCCATTCACACAGCGGAAGGCTAAATCACCTGCTGAAGAGTCATAAGAGCGTCCCACCTGGGACTGGAGCCAGCGGGCTGCACCCCAGGGCTGCCAACCCAGCCCACGAATTTAGGCCACTACACCCCAACCACGCGGGCGTCCCGCGCGAGAGAACAGCACGCGGGCGAAGGACCGGCGGGCCTTCCTCCCAAACGCAGCCGGGCGAACGGCACCAGACCGGGGGTCCGGTTCCAGACGGGGGGGTCCAGTTCCAGACGACGCGTCACGGCGCGATCGGCCCGGACGGCCCGTCTGGCCTTCGGCGTGTGTCGAGTTCACGGCTCACGCACAAAAAAAGTTCTATTTTCAGAGTCCGGCTCGGCAGCGGCAGAATCCGGCTCAGTTCCGGTGCGCCCCCGGGCCCACAGCAGCGGCACGCTCTGTGTTCTGAGAGCAACCCGGCTGAGCTAACACTGAGCTCTCAGAGCGGGGTGGTAACATCCTACCCGGCCCGCAAAAACAAACAACAACCCCCAAAAACACAAAGCCTTCCCAGCATCCCGTGTGCAAATAAGCCACATAGCTTAGTTTTTTTTTTTTTTTTCTTGGATCACCTGATTTCCACACCTTACACTTTTCATTGTGTTGCATTGCAGAGAGCAACCATTAACCTTTCACATTAAAAACAAGCTAATGCTGACCAATCAATCATTATGCATTTTAAACACAGAAGTTCACAGAGTTTCGCCCGTTGGACAGTTGTGTAGGGAAATATTTGAGAAGTCTTACACAAGTGACATCACATACGCGTCGCTCTTCTCAAGAGGATATTTAGCAACACAGCTGCACAGAGCACAAATCCAGAAACAGCATGTATCTGCAAAGCCTCAGGCACGGCACAGGTACCCTAGCTTAAATGTCCCTGCTGTTTTATAATGGCAGTATAATGGGTAAATAATAAGGTCCTGTAACCAAAAGTCCTGTCACAGGTTCGATTCTCAGGTAGGGCACTGCCATTATACCCCTGAGCAAGGTACTTAATCTACATCGCTTCAGTATACACATCCAGCTGCATGAACGGATGCAGTGTAAATGCTGTGTAAATTTTGCGTAAGTCGCTCTGGACAAGAGTGTCTCCTAAATGCCTGTAATGTAATGCGCATTTTCTGTAGAGCTGTGGTGTGTGTACCGTACATGTGTACACTCTGAGTGGAAACATGGCTGTGAGGCGGGCCGGATAGTACACTTCCTCCGGGTGGGGGAACGTGTTGAGAGGACGAACGCGCTGAGGGGATGAGTGTGTTGAGGGGACAAGAGCGCGTTGAGGGGACGTGTGTGTTGAGGGGATGAGCGTGTTGAGGGGGCGAGCGTGTTGAGGGGATGAGCGTGTTGAGGGGGCGAGCGTGCACGTTGAGGGGATGAGTGTGTTGAGGGTACGTGTGTGTTGAGGGGATGAGCGTGTTGAGGGGGCGTGTGTGTTGAGGGGGCAAGGTGTTGAGGGGATGAGCGTGTTGAGGGGACGTGTGTGTGGAGGGGGCGAGCGTGTTGAGGGGATGAGCGTGTTGAGGGACGTGTGTGTGAGGGGGGGATGTGTTGAGGGGACGAGCGTGTTGAGGGGATGAGCGTGTTGAGGGGATGAGCGTGTTGAGGGGATGAGCGTGTTGAGGGGATGAGCGTGTTGAGGGGATGAGCGTGTTGAGGGGATGAGCGTGTTGAGGGGACGAGCGTGTTGAGGGGATGAGCGTGTTGAGGGGATGAGCGTGTTGAGGGGACGACCGTGTTGAGGGGACGTGTTGAGGGTGGCGTGCTCCAGCTCTTCAGCGGCGCTGCTCATTAAAATCAGGCATGAAAATCTACTCCCACAATTCCCCCCACGGTGACACTTTCCCTTTTATCGACTGGCTCCTCTCCCGCCGTTATTAAACCAGTTAATTCAGCCGCGCGCCGCCGCCGAGCAGAGAGAAGACCGCCGCCATCTTTCAATACGGTCCCGCATGCCCCCCCCCCCACCCCCGCCCCCCCGCACCGCGCAACGTCAGGACCCCCCACCCCCCACCCCCACCCCCGCCCCCATCTGCACCGCAACGCCAGGACCCCACACCCCCCACCACGCTGCCGGCGTTTGGGCTCCACCGAAGGGGTGCCACACGTGCGCACGATCAATAACACAATAAGCACACGGGGGACACTAATAAATGACCCGGCCACAGCCCCGGCCTGCTACAGCGCTCTGGCACAATTAAATCACCTTAAGAAGCTGAGAGAGAGAGAGGGGGGGACACAGAGGGAGAGAAAGAGAGAGAGAGAGAGCGAGGAAACAGAGAGAAAGAGACTGAGAGAGTGAGGGAGAGAGAGAGAGAGAGGGAGAGAGAAATAGAGAGAGAGAGAGAGAGAGAGAGGGAGAGTGAGTAAGAGAGAGACCAGGCCTGTGCCTGAAGCAGGCTTGCTTCTGTTTCACACCCTGTTGATTTTCATCCTCGGTGAAAACCTTTCCAAATTGCCTGCGTGTTTTCCTACACAAACACAAAGTGAAACGAACATTCGACACAACAAGGGCAGAACGAGGCTTGTGCAGGAGCCCCCACTCCCCAGCCCTCAGATTACTGTCCTGCTGCTGGAGCTGGAGCTCACCGGGGCCTCCATATGGCTGCTGTGTGTGTGTGTGTGTCTCATAGAGTATGTGTGTGAGAGTGTGTGTGTGTGTGCGTGTGTTTTTGTGTGTGTCTCATAGAGTATGAGTGTGTGTGTGATAGAGTGTGTGTGTGCGTGTGTGTTTTTGTGTGTGTCTAATAGAGTGAGTGTGTGTGATGGAGTGTGTGTGTGTGTGTCGCATAGAGTATGAGTGTGCGTGTGTGTGACAGAGTGTGTGGGTGGCTGTGTGTGTATGTGTATGCGTGCATGCGTGTGTGTATGTGTGATAGAGTGTGAGTGTGTGTGTGTGTGTGTGTGTGGTAGAGCGTGTGTGTGTGTGTGTGTGTGTGGTGTGTGTGTGTGTGTGTGTGTGTGGTAGAGTGTGTGTGTGTGTGTGTGTGGTAGAGTGTGTGTGCCTGTAGGCCAGGTGGTGGCACAGACTCTGACTGTCACACGGATCTTAGCCTTGGGCTTGGCAGCTGAACTCAAGCAGAGGAAGCTGCTGCTGCACCCCAACTCCAAATCCACACCCCCCCCCCCCCCCGCCCCAGTCACTTCCCATCACCCCCCTACCCACCCCCCCCCCCACCCCACACACACTCCTGAGCGACAGCCCCCCCAGGCGCACCACCGCCTCGCGCCCTCAACCTCCCCACAATGCACCACAATCCCCAACCTCTACACACAGACCCTCCTGAGCGACAGCCCCCACCCCTCGGCGCACCACCGCTCCTCGCCGGCATCAGAGGTGCAGCAGCCCACACATCGGTTCCAGAGCCGTGCCCCCGCCGCGTGACCACCGCCCCCGGACCCCTCCGCTGGAGGCCCACATCTCCCAATTATAATTTTATTCAGGGGTAATTTAGCCTCCCATAAAGACAGGATGGAGGGAGGGAGGGAGGGAGGGAGGGAGAGGTAATTGGGTGAGGTCTGAGAAAGTGATGGAGTCGGGGGGGATTTACGGGCCTCTCCGTAAACACGGCGCGGTGAAAGATGGCGCTCCCTCCTTTTCCCCCGCCGGAGGTGTGACCCCCTCTCCGCCTCGCCCTCCCGGACTCGCCGGAAGATAGGCTCCTAAACCCCGGCCCCATTCCCACCCTCCAGACAGCATACACCCCCCCCCCCCCCCCCCCACCCCTGAATAAAAAAAAGAGAAATAGGAAGTATATAGCAGGGCAGGACAGGAACTATAGACAAATCACAGCACAGATGACAGTTCGAGGGGTAAGAACACCAGGACGAAGGAACAGAAAGGTAAAAAATAAAAATTAAAAATGAGTACGCTTAAACATGAAACTTTAACTCGGGCAAAGCCGAACATCCAGAAAAACAAACGGCGCGGCTGGAGGAGGAGAGAGCGGCTCCACCCGCGAGGAGGCGGGTGGATCGAGGTGAGTCTGGTGTTTACGCCGAGAGACGCCGCGTCAGAGCCGCGCCGCTGTTCCCCGAGCGACGAGCGGGGCTTACGGAACGATTTCGCGAGCCGCGCGGGACGGGCCGCCTCCCTAATCGAGCGAGCGCGCGGCTAACGAAGGAAAGGAACCGTGTCTGCGGGCGAGGAGACCGCTGGACCGTGAACGGCAGAACAACAGCACCAAAAGTATTTCTGCGAGACGTGAATAAAATGTTTTATTTTTTTTTTAAACCAAACAGACGATGGGGAAAAAAAGTGAGGCGTTTTGCGCGTTTGCGTGGCTGTGGGTGTCTGGAGGAACAGACAAACGCCACTTCTGCTGAGACCATGGAGGCCAAAGCGTTCCTTCATCTGTTTGTCTGCATGGGCTTATGAAAATGGATTCACTTTATGTGTGTGTGTGTGTGTGTGTGTGTGTACAATTTGGGTTAGGTATATAAACACTGATGTTGGCACATAAACATGGGCATCCATATAACCCAGTTAATGTTTGATCTGAAGAATCACCCTCCCAGGCAAAATAAGAAACAAGGGACGGAATTAGAAAGGAAAGACTCTTCATCCGTGAGGCAGAAGAGGGAGCGGAGGGCAGGAGAGACAGGATGAAGTCACAGCGCGTAACGCCTCATAAACGACGCAGAGAGGGGAGCGTCTGCGCGTCGCTCCCCGACGTCG
>CM045884.1:62539502-62547002 GCA_025169545.1 Anguilla japonica | reverse complement strand
TCTCTCTCTCTCTCTCAGGCCTCTTCAAAGCTACACGAGGAACCCCATCTGACATTAAGCCTTGCCACTGAAGACCGGCTGAGTTTAAAGAGTCGCCATTAAGGGGGGTTGGGGGGGTTGGGGGGGGGGGGGTGGGGAGGGAAAGAAGACGCCACAGAAGATTCCGGCAGGAATCTGATCCCCCTCTGAACCCGCCGACAGGACCATCAAGCTGCAGCAGCTGCACATGATTCAGAGGCCAAGCTCGTTAGTGTAAAATAAACAAAAAGATGAAATTAAATAAACACACGAAACTACGACTGCGAAGGACCGCTCGCTAGACCAGGCCGCTCGGGTTAACGTAAAATTTGTTTTCCTCCTCAGACAAAAAAAAAGGGGCCAGTTTAGCCCTTTTCTCCTCTATCTTCCCTTTCTCCATACCTACCCAGGACGGATGTTTTTTTGTTTTTTTTTCTTTTCTTTCTTTGACCTGCGCGTTTGTGTAATGGTGCCGAATGAATATTGCATAGGCAGGAAACGCGAGGAATACAAAAGGAACAGGAAGACGAGGAGAACAGACAGACGTTTGCAGTGAGGGAGGAGTGGGGGAGAGAGGGGGGAGGGGGGGAAGGTGGGGAGGCGGAGACGATAAAAGAAATAAATAAAAAATAAAAGAACGTCTCTGCAATCTTGCGGAAAGAGGACTCTGAATATTTATGGCGGGACGGGACCCGCTCGCCTGCACGTTATTTAATGCCCCAAACCCCCACCCCCCACCCCCCACCCCCACGCCCCCTCTACCCACGACCGCTGCTTTGTGGAGAGGCTGCAGTCGGCCCATCAAACTTGTATGAGGCAGCGCCCGGAAGCCAAGGCAACAGCCTCTGTTGTTCTTTGATTTTGTTTATTTGTTGTTTTTGTTTTTTTTGGGTGGGGGGGGGGGGGGGCAAAAACAAAGGGCATGGCCTTCATACCATTCTGTCTTTCTCTCTCTTCCTCTCTCATTCTTTCAATTCAATTCAAACATGCTGTATTGGCATGATGTACACAGATAGCCATTGCCAAAGCATGAAAATACAACAAAGAATAAAAATATAAACAGAATACAAACAAATGTGTGTGTGTGTGTGTGTGTGTGTCAGTGTGTGTGTGTGTGCGTCTGTGTGTGTGTGACTATGTGTGTGTGCGTGTGTCAGTGTGTGTGTGTGTGTGTGCCTGTGTGTGTGACTATGTGTGTGTGCGTCAGTGTGTGTGTGTGTGTGTGTGTGTGTGTGCCTGTGTGTGTGACTATGTGTGTGTGCGTCAGTGTGTGTGTGTGTGTGTGTGTGTGTCTGTGTGTGTGTGACTATGTGTGTGTGTGTGTGTGTGTGTGACCATGTGTGTGTGCGTGTGTCAGTGTGTGTGTGTGTGTGACTATGTGTGTGTGTGTATGTGTGTGTGTGACTATGTGTGTGTGCGTGTGTCAGTGTGTGTGTGTGTGTGCCTGTGTGTGTGTGACTATGTGTGTGTGTGTGTGTGTGCGTGCATGTGTGCGACTCCGTACACTGCTTGTGGAGAAAACCTGAAGTGACAGAAGTAATGGCAGCTCACGCAGGGAGCTGCTTTGTGGGGGAAAGGAGATGAGCTCCGCGGAACAAACTCCTAGTGACACGGCGAGAAATGAACATTTCAAACGAGCGTCTGCGCCGCGCCGACACGCCACGACTCCGCCACGCGCTCACAGACGCTCCGTCACAGCCTCCAGGAAACGCTCGCGGAGTGGAAGAAAGAGCAGAGGAACGGAGAGAGAGTGAAAGAGAGGATGGGGCTCTTCTAAAAACGTTCTCATATCAAATTACCCCCTCCCAACACACAAACAAACGCACGCTCACACATACGCTCATACACACACACACACACACACTCTTCGCTAGAACTGCCAAGTTGCTCACCGGTGCTCCATGAACGCTTTTACAAGTTCCTGTAAAAGAATATTCTTTAAAAAGTTATTTTGCAGTAAAATAAATGCCTGTAAAACAAAGAAGGGAAGGACAGAGGGGAGGGAACTCACAGGTAAAGGTCACCCGCCCCTGAGAGAACGCCCACCAGAATGTGCCCATCGCTCACACCTGTGATTCTCTCCGTCCCGGGGGGTCTCTCACTATGGGGGGGGGCATGTTGGCTCTCTCTCAGGTCTGTTTCAATTGCTCGCATGGACCAGTGTGGTGGGGCCTCATTGTACATTCAGCATCTGGTCATGTGATGTGTAGCTACGCAGTGTTTATGTGTATAGCCACCCTCCTCTTTACACACACACACACACACACACACACACCCCTGTACGTGCAGTAATCTGATTGTGGATTTATCTGGATTACGCGTGAGGTTTTTCTGGGATTCGGTGGGGGAAAAGGCCCATTACACAGACCCGACAGGAATAAGCAAGTTATTTGAGGGAGGATTTTCCATTTCAGTGGTGACGCAGGCAGAATTTAAAAGGGATTCCTCTCTCTGTGCCCTGCCCCATGACTCCTGCTCTGCACCGCGAGGCGGGGTGGAATGGCCTGGGGAGGGGGCATTCCGGCGCACCCCCAAATACCCCAGACACCAGTCCCGCAGCTGATATAAAAGTCCCCCGGCCCCTGACTCTGCCACCTGCACCTCCGCAGCCGGGTTCCATACTCGGGGTGGGGCGCTGCTGTCACCCCCCCGTAGGTAACGGCTAAATCGAGCCGTGCCAGTTAGGACCCAGCTGTGTGAATGCCTGAGTGCAGAGAGAACCATGGACTGTGCCATCGGCACACACACACACACACACACACACACAAACACACAGACACACACAAACACACACGCGCACACATACACACACACACACTCACACACACACACACACACATGCACACACATACACGCACACACACACACGCACACACACATGCACACACACACGCACACACACACACACACACATGCATCGGCACGCATGAGCACAAACACACACATTTAACCACATCCATACACACACACACACACACACACGCACACACATGCACAAATGCACACACACGCACACATACACACACATATAGCGGCACACATGCGCACACACACACACGCACACACACAATTTACCCGCATGCACATGCAGTAAACACACACACAAACGCACAGACACACACATACGCACGCACACACACACAGTGCTGTGACAAAACTGCTGCTCGATGAATACATTTACATTTACATCTAGGCCTTCAGCAAACACTCTCATCCAGAGCCACTTGAGTACATATGTATAGGGAACCCTTTAGGCAGCAAACACAGTCCCCATGTCATCAGCTTCACAACCAGTGGCAGCAGTTACACCCGCAGCATAACGCTAAAGCAGGCACAGGAGAAACGTCTGACAGACCCCAGGGGCTCGTACCACACAGTCAGCCGGATAACTGCACCCGAAACCCTCCCAAGCCTCTAACACAGACTGGAGTAAGGAACGCTGTTCTGGGCTTCACTCAGCACAGTCATCCGGCTAACTCAGCAGTCCTGCTTCCTGGTACAGGCCCCAGCGCAGGCACGGGGTGCCGGTGAAGAGGAGGAACACGGAGCACAGGTTTCAGCGCTGGGCGCGCGCGCAGGAAGCGGAGGAGGACGAGAGGAGGAGAGGGACGCGGCGAGAGGCAGGCCCGCCGGCGCACGCCGAGGCCTTTAATCACGGCCAATCCGACGGCCGGAAGGCTGTCGGCAGCCCGCTGTCCCAGTCACTTATTAAGACAGGCATCCATTAAGGGCCCGTAATCTCCGCAGCGCAAAGGGAGGACAGGGGCGCCGTGAATCACGGGGCCCCCCGAACAACACCGCCCGGAGCCTTCCGCCCTTATCGCGCACGTTAGCCGCCGCTATCTCGCCGCTCCCGAAAAAAAAACAAGGCTCGTTAAGAAAGAGGGGGAGGCGTTTAAATGACGGGGCCCGCCAGCCCCCTCGCCCGCCCGCCCGGCCGCCCGCCGACGCCACGCTCGCGAGGCGCTCCTCGTTAATAATTCAGCTCCGCGCACGCCCGCGAAGCCTCCCCAGGCGAGAAATCCCGCCATCCTCAGGGACGTTCAGAAGCAGCTCCGGCCGACTCCGAGAGAGGGAGGGAGGGAGGGAGGGAGGGAGGGATTATTCTTTTTTTACTTCGGTCTTTTAATTAGCGATAATTAAGTTCCCCTTTTTTACTGCATTTTTCTTTCTCTGCATGACCTCACAAAGATTTTTTTTTCCCCCACTGAATTATAACTTGGGAGACGGTGATGTATGAGGTATTATTACGAGCAGGAAACAGCCCTGAAGGCAGAGAACCGCTACTTTCATCAGCCGAGCGTGTAGAACATTCACGTCTTCTAGAACATTCTCACGCCTGCCCTAGAACATTCACATGCCCCTTTTAGAATGTTCGCACACGCCTTTTAGAACGTTCTAACGCCTCTTTTCGAACACTCGTGTGCTTCTTTAAGAACATTCACAAGCCTTCTGGAACATTTTTACGCAGCTTCTAGAACATTCACAAGCCTCCTAGGACCTTTTCATGCATCTTCGAGCACATTTGTGAGCCTTCTAGAACATCCACCTGCCTCTTTTAAGACATTCTCATGCTTTCTAGAACATTCAAATTCCTTCACAGAAGACAGTGGACATCTTGTAGCGATCATCCCTTTTTTGCCAAACTGCAGTTTTACACCAGCAAAACGGGTTTAAGACAGAGGGAAACTCTGAATTCCACCAGTCACACCTCTGTGAGTCTGAACTTGGAAAGCATATATAGCAGCAATGCTTTTCATCTTTGCCAGCGAGGGACTGAACTGTTATGACAAGGGTGGGAGTTGGGAATGACATCTATAAAACTGCATCTAAAAATAAGCCATGCGGTGGATAGGCAAGCGCACAAACTGTACAGCTAAGCTAAATGTGCAGAAGTGGGTGTATGTGTGAGTTTAGGCTTCCGTTCAACAGCTATACCCTTTCAAGGCCTTTGTGAGGAGTGGAGATAGGACATCAATGGGGCCGATTTTAGTGACTGTCTAAAGTCCGGTTTTGAAGACAGGACTTGTTCTGTCAGAGTTAGAACTCTGGCTAAGCAGACAAGAACATCAGTCAGAATCAGTTTAAACTCTAGGGCATCCTTCCGGAGTACTGGACTCCAAAACCATTCAACTCTGAACTTCAGTGAAAAAAGGGGGCTCACCTAGATAAATAAAAGATACATTGAGGAAAGCTATGCTTACATTCCGGAGTACTAAAATCTGAGCGTGTTCAAACAGTTGTTCAGAGAAGTTCTATAGCCAGAGGCAGTTTCATTTCTGGGGTCACATCCAAGGACATTACAGAAGTCAGAGCCATGGTTCAACCCTTCAAGGTGCAAGATCATGTCAAAATTATGTGATTCAAATGTTCTCAACTGAACATTCCAATGCTGACGTAACAATCACTACTAGCAAATGCAATGGAGTTCCAGAACACTGACTTAGAATTTTGAGGGAAAAAAATTCCAAAAAACTTGATTAACTTCATTAAAAAAAGACCCTGGCTGAATTCCTGCACATTTCACTGAAGTTGACCATCTTGGGAGCGGCGCTGAAATGGCCATCTTTCTCAGGGGGGACTCTTCCGGAGAATTCCCCCACCTGCCGTGCAGCCTGCGCTCAGCTGGAGGGCCGTCAGGGAGGACGGGAACGGGAGCGAGGGGCGAGAGAGACGCGCCTCTCTCTCCAGACGCCACGGGGAGAGGAGCGGAGTTTATTATTACCCTCTTACGGCGGGAACAAAGGGAACCTAAAAAGGAAAATGGGTCTCTAACAAAAGAGCCCCGCCAGGCACGTTGGACTCGCTCACTAAACAAATTGCGGATTGCGGAATTAATTTCCGGAAACATTGTCCCATTTTAAAAAGAAATAAATAAATGTTGTTTTCTTTTTTTTCCTTTTTCTTTTTTTAAATGGAAGGAAGTCTGGGCTTTATTACCATAGCCATTAATTAAATATGACAGCCTCGTTTGTTACTGCAATGTGTGGGAATTACAGCACAATCCCCAGTTATAGGAAAAATGGGCTTTTTAGCTGAATGCCTGTGTGTGTGTGTGTGTGTGTGTGTGTGTGTGCATATGTGTTTCTTTGTGTGTGTGACTGTGTGTGTAGCATAGCTCTATCCTACTACAGTCATAACACAGCAACAGCCTGACGTCAGCAAGACTAAAATCAACTGCTACTTCACTGAGTCCCTTAGTGGAGACTCTGATCATTTTGCATCATGCAGCACAGAGGTTTTACCGTAACCACCACGTTCATCACCGTTGTTCTGCATTAGCCAATCTGAAATGCTTCTGATTCCAACGCCCCGGTGATGCCACCCCCCCCCCCCCCCCCCCCCCAGATCTGAAAGTCCCACAACCGGCCGCCACTTCTTTTCACTCTGCAGCCCGGGCCAGCAGGGAGGAGGACCTACCACAGGGGGCGCTATTGTGTGATGCGAGCGAGCAACACCACGCCGGGTGAAGCGAGCCTCCCCGGATCAGCCTGGGAGCCTTGTGCAGAACCTGCCCCCTCATACAGCGCTAGCCTGAGAGCCTTGTGCAGAACCTGCCTCCTCATACAGCGCTAGCCTGAGAGCCTTGTGCAGAACCTGCCTCCTCATACAGCGCTAGCCTGGGAGCCTTGTGCAGAACCTGCCCCCTCATACAGCGCTAGCCTGAGAGCCTTGTGCAGAACCTGCCTCCTCATACAGCGCTAGTCTGAGCCTTGTGCAGAACCTGCCTCCTCATACAGCGCTAGCCTGAGAGCCTTGTGCAGAACCTGCCCCCTCATACAGCGCTAGCCTGAGAGCCTTGTGCAGAACCTGCCTCCTCATACAGCGCTAGCCTGGGAGCCTTGTGCAGAACCTGCCCCCTCATACAGCGCTAGCCTGGGAGCCTTGTGCAGAACCTGCCCCCTCATACAGCGCTAGCCTGGGAGCCTTGTGCAGAACCTGCCTCCTCATACAGCGCTAGCCTGGGAGCCTTGTGCAGAACCTGCCCCCTCATACAGCGCTAGCCTGGGAGCCTTGTGCAGAACCTGCCTCCTCATACAGCGCTAGTCTGAGCCTTGTGCAGAACCTGCCTCCTCATACAGCGCTAGTCTGAGCCTTGTGCAGAACCTGCCCCCTCATACAGCGCTAGCCTGGGAGTCTTGCGCAGAACCTGCCTCCTCATACAGCGCTAGCCTGGGAGCCTTGTGCAGAACCTGCCCCCTCATACAGCGCTAGCCTGAGAGCCTTGTGCAGAACCTGCCACCTCATACAGCGCTAGCCTGAGAGCCTTGTGCAGAACCTGCCCCCTCATACAGCGCTAGCCTGAGAGCCTTGTGCAGAACCTGCCCCCTCATACAGCGCTAGCCTGAGAGCCTTGTGCAGAACCTGCCCCCTCATACAGCGCTAACCTGGGAGCCTTGTGCAGAACCTGCCCCCTCATACAGCGCTAGCCTGAGAGCCTTGTGCAGAACCTGCCCCCTCATACAGCGCTAGCCTGGGAGC
>CM045884.1:62519502-62534502 GCA_025169545.1 Anguilla japonica | reverse complement strand
CCTGCCCGCTAGCCGTGAGTATTGCCGTCAGATATCATAATTTATTAATGCACAAAGTAACATTATGTAATGACCCTGGGCTAGGAGCGCGCTCTCTCTCTCCCTCTCTCTCTCTCTCTCTCTCCCACCCCCCACTCCCTCCCTCCCTGTATACACAGCTGTTGAAAAGGTTTGACAGTGACTCCCTGGCTTTCACACCTGTCTTCCTCAGCCCGCAGAAGTGAACACTGTCATTTTCCCAAAGACAAGGAGAAACAGACACTTCCAGTATGCGCTTATTTACCGCAGATAAACACCTCTGCTATTGCCTGAGGGAGGATCTCTCTGTCTCTCCCTCTCTCTCTCTCTCTCTCTCTTCCGTTTCTCTCTCTCTTTCAGGGCACCCTGGCTGTGTGCAAGAGGGTCTTGTATACAGCAGGTGTAAAGTGTCGGCTCCTTCTTTCCCTGGGGTTGGTGAGGGCGGATGTTTGGCAGGGTCTGAGACCAAAAATGTTATACTGGTCCTGAAGAATTGGATATTGTTGTATAAGGCACCAGCAGCAAATCGATCAGGATATCTCCAGTGGAGGCATATCCGTGGAGCCATAGCCACCAATAGACACCTGGCACATACAGACCACACTCTGGGGGCGGGCTGCCCTTTCCGTGGGGCGGGGGAATATGTGCACCACCTGTTCGTGCCATCCAATCATCTGTCATCATTGTTTGCTTTGTTGAGCGATCTGTGCGGGGGGGCTGGGGGTGGTTTTTGACATGGGAGTCATCATTCTGGGTCTTGGGTACACTCCGAAACACAAGTATCCACTCTCCTTGGTTAACTTCCTATCTGGGCAAGCAAAGCTTGCAATTTGGATCACAAGGAAGAACCGGATCAAAGAGGGGGGGGAAGTAACGGATCCATTGCTGGTTTATATGGGGATGGTTGTAGAACGTGTTCGTACAGAGAACGTGTATTTTAGCTTGCATAGCATAGTAGTTTCCATAGAATTTGGTGTGTAAATGAAGCTATTGGTATTGATGAAAGTTTGGAATGGTTTTGTTTTTTACTCTGGTTTTATTGTGTTTTTACTTATTCATTTTATTTTATTTGTTTTACCTTACCATCTGTTTTCTGGTGGTTTTATTGTTCCATATTGTTTTTATTGTGATTTCATTTGTTTCTTTTTAAATCTTTCTTGGCTTTTTTGTCCCTTTTTTGTGTCTTTTAGGAACACTGTTATGAAATGAAAGTTATTGTTTATTTATTTGTTTCTGCAATTATTTTATGTGACGTTCAAATAAATGGGTTATAAAACTAAAAAATCTTTCTCTCTCTCCCTCTCTCTCTCCCCCCCAGCGACATTGTACATCTAAGCCCATCACAAACAGAACAATGCAGAACGTGAGCAGAACGTGTGCAGAACACGAGCAGAACGTGAGCAGAACGTGAGCAGAACACAAGCAGAACGTGAGCAGAACACGAGCAGAACGTGAGAAGAACACAAGCAGAACATGAGCAGAACATGTGTAGAACATGAGCAGAACGTGTAGAACATGAGCAGAACATGAGCAGAACACAAGCAGAACACAAGCAGAACACAAGCAGAACACGAGCAGAACATGAGCAGAACATGAGCAGAACATGAGCAGAACATGAGCAGAACACAAGCAGAACATGAGCAGAACATGAGCAGAACGTGAGCAGAACACAAGCAGAACGTGAGCAGAACACAAGCAGAACGTGAGCAGGACATGTATAGAACATGATCAGGCGCATTCCACCTGGCAACAGCCCGATAATTGAAAAATGCTACTCGTCTGGTAAATACAGTAAGAGTGCAGAAGGCCACCCAGGAAGGACACACAGTTCAGCGCTGAATATAGATGCCAAGGTTCCTCGGCAAGCGGAGGAAAAACTGAAAGTGAAAACTGTATTATTCCTTTTGCAAATAAACCATGTGGAACTGATGAGTATTGCCCACAAAATAATCTTTAAACAAATCTGAATGTCGAAATGATTTCCGACTGGCTCAATTGATCCGCAGCCTGGATTCCGTCTTCATTTGCTAACTGTGCTACAGTAATGGAGGAGTTGCTTTCACTCATTTATGCATTTTTTCCCATTAAATGTACTCTTGCACAGCACTCATCAAACTGTGCTTATGAAGAAAACAAATAACAACTGCAATTAATTGCACGTCAAAGTTGATTAAGTCATTGAATAGAGAACTGTGACAAGCTCACGTCGCAAAAATAAGCCATAAATTAATTGAAAAAGGCCCCCATAGCCCGGAAATCCCCGTTGTCGTGTTTACGGTTCAAATTTTGAGCCCGGGCCAAAGGAAACTGAGTGCCGAACAATGGCATGATAAACAAGGACTGGATGTGGTCTATCAACGTTCATTTTTCATCCACGCGGAAGTAATTAGAATAAATGACATTATTGATTACTTCCAGCTGACCGGCTCGTTTGCCTCTTCTCCTGTTCGCAGTGGTTCTCGTGAGCAGATTAAATAATCCCCCCCCCCTCAGCCACACAACCCAAGCGGGGAGTGGTAGTGACAAGCAGGGAGTACAGGGGATGTGCTTATCATGGTCGTCCAGCCTTAATGTGCCCATTAGCTGAAATACAAACCCCCTCAAATGGGGGGGGGGGGATGGGGAGGGGAGTAAAAATACCCATAGCAAGTGCTTCTTTTTTTCACAAAATGCAGGCAGCGTAGCGTAATGATGAAAGAACATCGCTGCGGTAAATATTTAGCCGTTTAAACAGATTGCATGCGAAAAGAACATTAGCTGCATACTGCAGGTAAACGCATCGTGCTCAACGGCTAGAGTGCAATTTCTCCTCTAACTCCCACCTGAGTGCACGCTTATCCCAGCCTCAACTGGTCTCTTACTCATGCCCTCTAGGACCAGGTGCGCAGGAGAGATTTACACAGAGCCGCAGAACACCCCCTACCCGCCCACCCCCGCACCCTCCTCCAGCCCAATCACCCCCTGAACACAACCCACCCCCCACTTTTCAAAGGGCACCAACTGAAACCCAAAGTAATGTTTTCCAGGAAGGGGGGGGGAAAAAAAAAAGCCGTCAGGATTCAAATGCATTTCCTACGACATATGATACCTGCTTTCCCATTTCCACTCAGTGGCTGTAAATGAAATATTAAACTCTGCATATATACAGGATATTAGGACAGCCCGAGCAGCGTCTGCTTTTCAATCTGCCGCGGTGCGGAGACCGAGGCTTCGGGATCGTCCTTCACCCGGCGAACGCTTCCCAGGCACCGCCAAGACCGTCATCTTTTTTTCTTTTTGGCTTTTTTTTTTTTTTTTGCTGCTGTTGTTGTTGTTGTCGTCGCTGTTTTTTTTGTGCTTTTTTCTATTTGTTATTTTTTCAAACCTTCGATTAAACCTCAGCCAAAAACCGACGGAGGCAGTCAAAATTGTTTACGCGGAGAGAGGAACTGCCGTGAAAAGATACCCGTCTGAATTCTGAGCGAGTTCTTGGCAGGTTTTGTCTAAACAAACAGACGGGATCAATTTGTTTCAATAATGTCCACGAAAAAAAAACCATTAAGACAGCCTGTGAGCGAACATCTAGAGCAACTCGACAATTTGAATCAAATTATCTAAGTAGCCCTTTTAGCCCGTGATTCCAGCATCTTGTTTTGATTACAGATAAAGGCAGCCCAGTGGCCTCTACCCTACTGGGACACACACACACACACACACACACACACCCAACACACACACACACAAAGGCATTCACTCACACACACACACAGACACACACACACTCACACACATACGCACGTGCGCACCCACACCACACACACCCACAAAGAGTCACTCACACACACCCAGACACACATACACACTCACACACACACACACACACACACTCATGCACACATACACACACAGAAACTTGTGCACACCCACAGACACTTGTGCGCGTGCACACACACACACACACACACACACACACACACCCGTGCACACATACTCACAGACACAAGCACATACACAACACACACACACACACACACACGCACACACACACACACACACACACAACACACACACACACACACAGACACACACACACACACATACTCTCACACACACACACACACAGACACACACACACACACACACCCACACTCTCTCCACGGGTTAAAGAGGAAAAGCCTCTGGTCCAAGCGCACTTCATTACAGGGGTCACGCTAACTCTTCCAGGAAGTGTTTTAGCGAATGGGAAAATGGAGATTTATGGGCGGGGAGGAAGCGCTTTGGCAGATGGTGCGAGCGGAAGGCGGCCCCATTCGGGGGGCCCCCCGGCCCGAAGCGGGCACGTGGCTCCGCTCCCTCTCCAGTCAATTTGATATATTAAACAATTATTGAATATGCCACCAAAACAAAACTCTCCGGCAAAGAGGCCCGCGTAAATCTGCGCGGCTGCAAAGCCTAATTTATGTACGTCCCCATGAATAATTCATAAGAGTGTGACTCAAAAAAAAAAAACAAAAAAAAACAAAAACAAATATATTTCTTTTTTTTTTTTTTTTTTTCCTCTAGCACACATTGCATCTTACAGAAGGCGACAACGAACAGGGGCGTGCTGGGAAACGCAGACTACCCAAGCCCCTGTCGATACTTCCTGTAGACCTGATGGCAGTGACGGTGAAAATGACGATGATGAAGATGAAGACGAAGACGGTGGGTTTTTGTGGGTGGGTAGGTGGGTAGAGTGGAGTGCAGAAGGGGGGGGGGGGTGGGGGGGCGGGAGGTGATAAATCAACGGTTTCGTTTCGGTTTGCTCAACGCGATGTTGCAAAAATACATTTTGATTTGCACGTCGCCGCCCCGCTAGTCCCGTCGCCTCGGCGATGTGTGACCGCTGACATTTCCTGCTTCCCGTGCTGCAGCTTGACCTGCGGTCCCTCAGCACTTACAGCTCCGCCCGGAAATAAAACCCCCCCCCCCCCAATATAATAAATCTGCCTTAATAATGATTCTGTAATAACAGTTTTATTATTATAATAATACATTCTCATTTGCACATTAACAGCGGTAATGTGGGTTTTTACTCATCATTTCCTCTGTAGAGCTGAGGTGTCCCTGGCCTACAGTCTGAAAGTCAACGGCAGGAAAGCAGGTAAGAGAGGGCAACAGAAGGGAGGGTAAGAGAACGGAGAGTAAGAAAGGGGATGGGGGTAACGGAAGGGAGGGCAAGAGAAGGGAGAGTAAGAAAGGGGATAGGGGGTAACGGAAGGGAGGGCAAGAGAAGGGAGAGTAAGGGAGGGTAAAAGGGGATAGGGGGTAAGAGAAGGGAGTGGGGGGAGAGATGCGTCTGTGTGTCATACTGTCTTCTTTAGCTGATGTCAGGTTGGTCCTGCTAGCTGCGTAAGCCTCCCCAGTCATTCCAAAGGCCACGGCACTTAACTCTTCCCTCCAGAAGTACGTAAATAATTCAGTGCTGTAAATAAATCGCAGGTGGCGGTTTGTAAAACAAGACTGCGAGGGAAACCACGGCGACAGCGTTCTGACGCCCGCCTCCTCCGATTCCGATCTCCGGGGGGGCTAAGGACAGAGGACGCCCCGCCACCCCCCCCCCCCCCCCCCTCCCCTCCCTGTCCCCACCCCGGCCCCGTCCTCTCACCCCCGCCGAAGCGGGACGCGCCTGTGATTGAAGGATTAAAAGATAAAACAGAAATGAAAGTGGTCAGGGCAGGATCTTGTGTTCTATCCACTGAGGATTTGGGGGGGGGGGGGGGGGGGGGTGGTTCGGGGTGTGGGCGGTGGCTGGGTGGGGTGCGTGGGGATGGGGGGGGGGGGGGGGGTCAGCGAGCCAGGCGAAGCTCACAGGAAGGTGACGGTGGATTGTAATTATTGGTACACAGGTGCACGGCGTCTCCGTGCTGCGGTAAGTGCCCCGGCGCTGTCGCGCGCGGCGCTTTACATATAGATTGGATTACGGGGAAGAAGTCGTGTCCTTTATTTGTGTCCTCTGTGCTAATGGAGGGTCCGCGCTGTGCTGGCGGGGGAAAGGCGGGCGTGGCCGTCCGTCCGTCCGGCCGCTCGGGGGCCGCCGGCGGCTGGCCTTCTGACCGCAGACGCTGGGGCTACGCCGCGGGCTCGGCTGAGAACTTTCCGGAACCCAGTAACAGAATTAAGGTCCCCACGGGGAGCCAACAGGTGCGGAGGAAACCAGACAAATCTGTGCAAGTGTGTGCGCGCGTGTGTGTGTGCGCGCGTGTGTGTGTGCGTGTGCGCATGTGTTTGTGTGCGTGTCTGTATGCGTGTGTGTGCATGTGTGTCTATGTGAGTGGGTGTATGTGCGCGTGTGTGTGTGTCTGTGTACTGTGTGTGTGCATGTGTGTCTATGTGAGTGGGTGTATGTGTGTCTATGTGTGTGTGTCTGTGTGTGTGTGTGTGTGTGTGTCTGTCGTGCCCCCCTGACAGGGCCTGAACACCATGTGCTGCCAATCTGTCTCCTGCCATGAATATAGATCGCCTTCACAAAAGCACAGAGTTGCTATCAATTAGCAGATCCCTCTGTTACTCTATGGTGGGGCTTCATGTTGGAACTGCCCTCTGTCCCTTCTTTGCAAAAGTCCAAGGAGTGTGGTCAGCAGCGCTACTGTGAGGCAGATCAAAGGCGGAGGACATGGGGAATGGGGGGGGAATGGGGAGGGGGTGTCGGATTGGGGGGGATGATCCCTGACCGCATTCTCAGCTAATTTAGAACACATCTGTTTCCCTCAAACCTCCCTCACAGCCTCTTCTTTCTCCTATTAAGCTCTCTAGCCTCTCTCTCTCTCTCTCTCTCTCTCTCTTTCTCCTTCCCTCTCTCTCTTTCTCTCAGACCCCCCCATCTCTCTCTTTCACTCCTTCATTGTCTTCCTCTCTCCAGGTCCCTCACACTCTTCATCTCTTCTCTTTTTCTTTTTTTTGTTTGTTTTTCAGTTTCCTGCCAAACAGATTGTGTCGGGTGCCAGGTATCGTCAATCAATGGGGGAGGGTGTAATGCATGCAGGTGCTAATATGTGCCATCATTAAACCAGCAGCGAAAAGCAAACATGAACACAAACATTGCAAAGGAGGAGAAGGGGGGGGCGGAGGATGAAGACGGAGCTCCGGGTCCCATCCCTCCCTGACCCCCACCCCTGAACCCCCCCCCCCCCCAAAATGTTCAGGGCTCCTTCTGTCCCCTCACACCAGCACCCTTGCCAGTCAACTGCATGTTCAGGAGCCCCCATTTCCCTTTCTGTGTTTAGTACAGCCTAAACCTCATCCCCCCCCCCCCACCGCAGCACTACCCGGATTCACACCTTCAGAGAGCTCCAGTGCTACCCTCGCGCTGCTCCGCTCCCCTTCCCGGCCTCAGGCCCCGCTTCTCCGTCTCTCCGGGGCCGATAATTAGGACAGTTTGCGTCTAATTACCAACAGCCTCCTCTGTGAGCGCGCTCCCAGAATTCCACACTGCGCTGTGCGCAGACGCCCGCGCTGGCGCTCGCTGCTGCCGCCGCCGCCTGCCATCTCCCTGCTCCTGACTGCCCAGCCCGCCCAGCCGCCACCGGCAGCGAACAATTAGGAGAGAGAGCAAGAAGGTCAGCTGTGTGTGTGTGTGTGTGTGTGTGTGTGTGTGCAGTCTGTGTGTGTGTGTGTGTGTGTGTGTGTGGGTGAGAGTGTGTGTGAGCATGTGTGTGTGTGTGTGTGTGTGTGGGTGAGAGTGTGTGTGAGCATGTGTGTGTGTGTGTGTGTGTGTGTGCAGTCTGTGTGTGTGTGTGTGTGCGTGGGTGAGAGTGTGTGTGTGTGTGTGTGTGTGTGTGGGTGAGTGCGTGTGTGTGAGTGTGTGTGTGAGAGTGTGTGTGTGTGTGTGCAGTCTGTGTGTGTGCAGTCTGTGTGTGTGTGTGTGTGTGTGTGTGTGGGTGTGTGCAGTCTGTGTGTGTGTGTGTGTGTGTGTGTGTGTGGGTGTGTGTGTGTGTGTGTGTGTGTGTGTGTGCGTGTGTGAGATTGGGTTAGTGTGTGTGTGAGATTGGGTTACTCCAGGTGGCAGACAGGCTCAGACTGAGTCTGGTGTAGAGTGCTCTCTGCAAACATCAAAGCGGCGTCATGCTGAGGAAGAGAACAGGACAGCATGGGCATCAATTTACCCATAATCCCGCTGCTGGGGCGGGAGCTGCTCAGCGCTTTCACCCGAGACCCGCTTCCTGTCTCCGAAACATCTGCCGAGTGTGTGGCACCCATGCGTCAGGGCGGAACTTCCTCCCACCCCCACCCCCCCACCAGGTGTGACCCACAGGGCCTGGGTCCTCAGACACCCACGGGAGAAACTCACTGCCCTCCCCACCCTGCTAACGTAACTCAGCTCAGCTCAATCTCACGTGGACAGCACTTTCTACAGAGGCACTGTCACAAAGGCACTTTACACAGGAAACAGGAATGAAAACTGGGCAAAACCCAGGCCTGCACCACCAAAAAGGGAGCAATTAAGGTAAAGATTTATATATAAGCCAGCCGTCCTAACACCTGGTTATCAATCAGCATTTTTACAGCCCGCTGCTCTTCTGACAGACACGTGTAATGCTTAACTCACTTAGCACTTTTCCCCCGCTCGTTCATAATGTGTACATAATTCTCTATGATCCTGCAATAGACTGTCAGAGCAGGGGTGCAGGTGGGCATCTTTACAGGAAGATCATGCTTAATTTACTCTGATTCGCGCTAATTGGACATTGAACACTGGCACAAGAGCATGGTTCAGGTTCTCATAAACATTTGTCACTATTTATTACATTAGACTGCGATGCAGTGGGGCACGGGTACCTGCACATGCTCATTCGTGGGTTTGTTGTCTTGTACCTTTCCAAAACACCAGGCCGGAGACACAGGGACCCGGGTAAGAGGTGTCCCGTCAAACAGGGGGAGCCCTACGGAGCCAGACCACAGGGATTTACCCTGGGCTTTACCATTACCCCCCCGCCGCTGCACCCCCCCCGTCCCCCCCCCCGTCCCGCCCGACCCCACTGACCATGCAGATCCACACCTACCACAGCCCATGTTTTCCATGTTTTTAATCCTTTCAAGAGTAGGTTCATTGGATTGGTCTTTTTTTCAATATTCTCAGTCAGTGTTCTAGAACTCGATGGCTTTCAGTCACCGGTAGTGATCGTGACATCAGCATTAGAATGTTGGGTTAAGACCATTCTAATCACACATTTGAGATCTCACACCTTAAAAGAGCTTACTACTTAAGCTTATTACCTTAAGACCAACACTGAGCCTGCGTTCTGGCCTGTGTTTAGAATGAGCGCAACACCGCACAACACAGCGATGGGCCTGTGTCCTTAACGAACGTGCTGCCATGTGAGGACACGCCGCCCGCCACTTTGGCGTTCTCCTGTTGGTTGCCACGAGAAACCGAACGCACTCGCTTCCGCTCGTCTCTCCCATGCGATCTCTTTGATGCGGCCGACTCGAACCTCAAACCTTTATCACAAAACCCACGCGCGAAGGGAGCCCGCGACGGCGTTCGAGCGATAACGACCTGTCATCCTTACTTTCCTTCCCTTTCCGCCTATCGTTTCATCCCTCCCTCGTCTTCCTCGTCTTCCGAACGCATTTGTTAGGCCACTGGCAGGCGCTGCGCCACAATCTGAGATAGAGCCGGTAAGAAAAGGGGGACGCCAAAACGCAATTTGCTCCTCGCATTGTTGTCTCGTGAAACATTTTAATTAAATCAGCTTCATTAGGAAGACGTCAGAATGATAAATAAATCCAGCTCTGGCAATGCTGAGCAATTTGCATCCGGTTATTAATAGTGCGGGCATAAACGCATCAATTAAGACTGCCCATAACCTGAAAGAAGTGATAGCAAC
Source organism: Anguilla japonica (assembly GCA_025169545.1). NCBI lineage: Eukaryota > Metazoa > Chordata > Actinopteri > Anguilliformes > Anguillidae > Anguilla > Anguilla japonica. The sequence goes on along the minus strand of CM045884.1, from coordinate 62,524,636 downwards.
TTAAAATAATGATTATAGCCATAATTGCTACAAGTAGAATTGGCGGAAAAAAACATGGCATAATGAATCACCATATTGTTCTGCTGCAAACATGCACTTGGATGGAATAATGAATAAGTACTATTTGAAGTGGTTGCTAAGAAAAATATTTGGGGAATTGCTTAACACTTACGTCAACACAGTCTCTCTCTCTCTTTTTTTTTTTTTTTGTTAAATTGTCGCTGGTCATGAATACTTCATGAAGAGATCACTTTGGCAGAAACCCAAAAAAAAATTAAATAAATAAACTGCAGCCACCAACGTGCGCTGACATTTATAAAGATTGGCCCATTGTTGTCACGACAGTTTACTCCACGCTTAAATTCTGGTTATGCAAGACACTAGAACCACCAAAATGGCCACGGTACACAGAAGAGGACACCATACATATGGAGTAAAGCAGAGCAGATTAGCATAATAGTTAAGGAGCAGGTATCACAAGCTCTGAGGTTGCAGGTTTGATTCCCATGGGACACTGTACCCGTTAGCAAGGGTCATAACATGAGTAACTTCAGTAAATATCCACCAGGATAAGTGCAATGTATTTTAAAAGAACACAAGTCAAGTTATGAGCATTTGGTAAATGCCTGAAATGATTTAAATAATATAGCTTAATTATTTTTTTTTTTTACTGTATTAGTGAGAAAGGAAATTGTGAAGTCAAGGGCATGCCTGGCTCAAATAAGCCTTTGAGATGCTTTCCGTGCACTTGTTTCTTACGATGGGGGCACAGTCTTTGAACACTCGGCAAGATCGCTGAGAAGCACTCAACGGAAAAGGTTTCTGAACAAAACGTACAATCGTATCAAAGACTTGTGAATCGGTTCAGGAATTTAACTCGTTGTCTGAAAGGTCAAAGCGTTTCTGAAACGATTAAACACAGGTCTGGCGGCAGAGAGCGAGACCGAGATGGAGAGGGTGCTTCAGCGTCTTTCTTCTCCTCTTAACTCTTAACTTAGGAATTAGCGGCAGAAGGACAGCCCACGCCCGGCGTGCCGTCGCCCGTCGCCACGGTAATAACGCGATCAGAAACATAAAAGCGGCGGCGCTAGTAACGAGGAGCGGGCAGCCGCGTAGCCTTCGCTCTCACTGTTCTGTTAATTATCGACAAATTAGCGGGAATGCGTTTCATTTTACGGCTCGGTTTTCACTCGAACCGCCTCCTCCTGGGCACGTCCTCCCTCCCTCCCCCCGCCGCCCGCCCACCACCCCCCACCCTCAGCCTCACCCTCGCCCCCCCCCCCCCCCCCCCCCATTCCCCGATCTCTCCGGTCTTCTCCGAAACGCAGGAGCGCCGGCGGAGCAAAGCCACGGGAAGACGCGGGCAGATAAGGAGCTGCTGCTGGTGCCGATTTGAAAGAAAGAAAGAAAAGAAAGAAGGAAAGAAAGAAAGCGGGGAGGGGAGAGATGAAAGGGGGGAAGAGCGGGAGCGACCAGGCGGCCGCCGGACAGGAAACGAAGGCCCGCCTTTGAGCTACATCTGGTTTGAGTCCCGGGGTGGTTCCCCTGCAGGAGCCGAACATGGAGGGGGGATCTGACCCAACAGTGGGCAGAAGGGTACCCCCCCCCCCCCAATCATCAGGGAACCTGCCCTACTGACTCACACAGTGCCAGCTGGGGGTGAATTATTATTATTATTATTATTATTATTATTATTATGATTATTATTATTATGAAGATGCTAATGAAGACAAGAGGAGGGTTTCTGTGTGTACACACGTGTGATTGCGTGCGTGTGTATGTGTGTTCGCAGCCCCAGTAGAGGTGGCAGCAAACAGAGATGGCTGTCGCCTAGGAACGGCCTTTCGACGCACGTCTCTCCAAGCTGCTCCTGTCTGATGTTGCTACAGCGCCCGTCTCCACGCACAACACCCTCTCACCCTTTTAGCACCAGTGAGCCCCATGTGCCCAGCACGAGGGTACCCCACACACACACACACACACACACACACACACACAGTGAGCTCTCTCTCTCTCTCTCTCTCTCTCTCTCTCTGTCTCTCTCTCTCTATCTCTCTCTCTCTCTCTCTCTCTGTCTCTCTCTCTCTCTCTCTCTCTCTCTCTCTCTCTCTCTCTCTCTCTCTCCCACGCTCGCTCTCTTTAGTTTGATTAGCAACTTAAGTATTTTCCAGAGAATCAGGTGTGTAAACAAGGCTATCTTTGTTGTGGATGATGAAGGGGGCCACAATGTGTGCTTCTGAACAGCACCATGTCAGACAATGGGTGGGATTGGAATGAGTCTGGTTTCTATTCTGTTTTGCTTTATTGAACAAATAAAATAAATAAAATACTTTTTTATTTATTTATTGGTTTTATCATTGCCTCACTGGAGGTTTCCCGATGGTTTTATTGCTCAATTTTGGTTTTATTGTGGATTCATTTGTTTTTATTTAAATCTTTCTTGGCCTTTTGTTCCTTTTTAATTTTTGTTTAGGAGCACTGTTATGGATTGAAGGTTATTGCTTATTTGATTCGGTAAATATGTTTTGCAATGTTTAAATAAATGAGACATAAAATCTCTCTCTCTCCCCCTCTCTCTCTCTCTCTTGCCCTCCCTCTCTCCCTCTATCTCTCTCTCTCTCTCTCTCTCCTGAGAGCATCGTTTGTACACCATGAAGCTCATCAAAAATCCGATGGGGCCGCGTGAAATACGCAAGGTCTTCAGAGAGCTAACGCCGGGGAGGAACACGAGACACGGGGGGGAACCGGTGGCCCAAAAACAGACTGAGCTTCCCCGGGACAGGGAACTCATTTACCATGTGCCCCGCACACACACACCCCTGAGACACCTCCCAGCCTGTCAGAGAGAAGACAGCGAGAGAAAGGGAGGAGAGAGAGAGACAGAGAGAGAGAGAGAGAGAGACGGAGAGAGAGAGGGAGAGAGAAAGTTCTGCATTGTCTGCCCACTCATTGATCGTGGGCACCCTCCAAAGAGCAACACCGTTGCAATTAAAATAAATAAATGAACTTTACGGAACAGACGGTGGGCGGACCAGAGACCCACAGCACGCTGACTCCCTCTCATTTCCCACAAGAAAACTCCAGCCTTTTAGTTTTCTCTGTGCGGCTCCCAAACGCTTTTCTCCAGCGCTAAAATCTATATCAGAAAGCCTTTTTTAAGCCTTTGAAAAACTGAAATCGTTAATTTGGAGGGAATTAACAAGACCCTTTTATCTGCCCTAAGCAATTCTCTTTTATTGCGTTTTCAAGGCAGAACTGACCTAGGAGATGGGGCACAGATTATATAGAAGTGTCTTTTTTTCCAGACCACAATTAGCCAATGGGTTTGCGTTAATGAGAGTAAAGGATCTGACCGGCCAATCGTCTGCATTCCCACACCTTTGAAAGACCGCCCCCCACGTTTTCGCATCTGCAGAGGTGAAGCTCAGGGTTACACGCATTTCAGGAGTTACCACTGTTACCATGCCAACACTTCACCTGTTACCATGAGCTGCAGTCAGGTCCACACCAGGCACAGTTTTCAGCAATGACCCTCTGCAAGCAGGTGTTCTCCTTCATATGCACACCTGATTTTTTCACTGAAGTGCTTTAGGTGAAGTGGTGAACAGGAACAGTACACGGGGCAGCCTGAGAATCGAACCCGTAGCCTGATCCCGTGACCCAGAAGAGACAGCAGCGCAGGCCCCTCAGTGACCTGGGACTGCGTGTGCGTGTGTGTGAGCACACAGGGTGGAACTCAGAAATACAGGGAGACGTTACGAGCCCACATGTCCACATAAATGCCTGTCCAATAAGAGACAGACCACACTCTCACAACCAGAGTAGTGCCCTACGTTACCAACATCACCATCTATCCGCAACGCGTCACACGCTAGGAACGTTCAGCAGAGAGAGAGAGAGAGAGAGAAAATAAATTATCATTATCATTATCAGTGTTTGTTGTTGTTAAAGTTCGATATTACAGTTTTCTGGTTCAAGTTATGTTCATGCTCTCATGTATTTTCGTATTTTTACACGTGCGCTTCGGCGATATTTACTAATGCATTTTCTGCCAATAAAGAATTCTGAATTTGAAATTTGAGTGAGAGTTAGAGAGAGTGAGAGAGAGAGAGAGAGAGAGAGGGAGGGAGAGATGAACAGAAGATGAACAGAAAGGTGAGATAAAGAGAGATAACCGGCTGGCGGCTGAGAGGCGCGCTCTAAATTCGGGGTTTTGCGGAGAGATCTGAGCGTTTAGCAGCAGGGCTTTGAGCTGCGCTGTGCTACGCTACGCTACGCGCCACGCTACGCTATGCTACGCTATGCTACGCTACGCCCGCTACGCAAAGCCCCGTAAACTCCAGCAGAGCCCAGGGGTCGGGGGGCACCAGCGCGATTCGGGGGCAGGCTGCGGGCGACCTTAGAGAGAGAGAGAGACTGCAGAGACACGCCAGACTGCGTGACGTGTCACAGGCGAGAGAGAAAGAGAGAGAGAGAGAGAGAGAGAGAGAGAGAGAGAGAGAAGGGGAGAGGGAAAAAGGAGTGGAGGGAGACGGATCCTTGACTCATGTTTCACGTAAACAAACAGCAGGTAGCCTCCTCCACAGGCCCCAGAGATACAGAGCATGAGATAGGGGGAGGGGGGGAGGGGGGGGGGGGTGTAAAAAACCTACCGATCAATATGCACTTCAATTATATAAAATGCACTTCAATTATATAAAATTATATAAAATCTTTTTGTATTCACACTATTTTAATTATTAAAAGCTTTATTATTATTTCCACTATTATGCATTTTATATTTATAACTATTGTAATTACAACTGGTAATTATTATTATTATTATTATTATTATTATTATTATTATTATTATTATTATGTCTGACTACTATAAACAAGCAATGCAACTGATTGGCAAGATGTATTTTTAAATACGTCAATAAAGGTGTCTCAGTTTGAATTTCAAAGACAGGAGAGGAGAGGTTGGCTGGCATTGGTGGGAGAAGGGAATGATTATGGTTGCAAGGAAGAGAAAAAGAGATGGAGAGAGAAAAAGAGGGATGGATAACTGACAAGGAGAGAGAGCCAACACTTTGCAACCTCACGAGGCATCATTAACTCTCTCTCTCTCTCTCACACACACACACACACACAC
>CM045884.1:62331074-62491831 GCA_025169545.1 Anguilla japonica | reverse complement strand
CTCCTCTCTCTCATATACACACACACACGCACACACGCACACACATACACCTCCCCTCACACGCACACAGTCATAGCAGCGGAGAGCAGAGCAGGAGACACAGCCCCTCCCGCTGCTGGCTCCATGCTGGTGACAGTCAGGGGCGGAATTACACTAATACACTATGTTACAGCTCTATTAGCTGACTAATCTCACAGAACTTTATTTTATTAGTCCCACAAGACCACTGCCAAGCCTTTCTTCTTACTTTATGGATGCACTCCAAAAATAAACCACCTAGCCACCATTTTTCTCTCCCTCTCTCTCTCTCTCTCTCTCTCTCTCTTTCTCCTGGCTGTTTCCCTCTGTTAATACATCAATCGGCCTTGTTTTCTCTTTTGCCAGTCAGAACAAAAGCCCTTCAGCCACCAGCTACTCCGCACACAGCTTCACCCTGATCTCCTGCGTGACAGGCACCGTGAGCAGAGACACGAACACACCCCTCCCAGGGTTTGAGAGCCAATGGCGTCGCGCGTTGTCAAACCAGGGGGGGGGAGGGGCCAAAGACCTGGGCCGGTAACCATGGGAGCCACCCCACTGACCACTCTTCTGCTGCTCCCTCAGGCGAAGTGCTTAACCCCAACCTCTCCACTCCGGGAGAACGGATAACGAGCGGGCATCGCCCTGGTTACGGGCTCTCGCCAAACCGACGCACCGTCCATACCGATGAGGCGGGAGGAGCGCTAACGAAACAGAGCTGGCCCCCGCGGAGCGAGGGGGGCCAAAACGTGGCTCCGCCTGAAAACGGGGTTGGGGGGGGGGGGGGGGGGGGGGGGGGGGGGGGGGGGTCCGCGTCCTTGAGCCGTCCCCGCGGCACGGACACACCTCTCCAACCGCCATTCCGCTAGATGCCGTCTCTGGCCTCTGCAATTTGGTACCCCACAATCTGCAAAATGCTGGTTAGCGCAGTTTAGAACTTTACTTTCTGCTTCTATCTTTTTTTTTGAGGGGGGGCGGGGGGGGGGATTTCAGGACTGCAGTTCCATACAAAAACCTCACAGCAGCTTAAAACGCAATGAGTGTGGCTGGAAGGTGGGGGGGGGGGGGGGGGGTGTGGCAGTCATGCGGTAATGCCAAGATAATTCCCATTACAGGATACGGACACCCGGTTTTCCACGGACTTCACAAATCTGCCCGGTTTCTGGCTATCGCTATTCTACACCGCTCCTCTGCGACTTCAGAAAAGAGAGCAGCGTGTAGGGAGAGGGAGAGAGAGAGCGAGAGAGGAGGGAGCGAGAGAGAGAGAGAGAGAGGGAGAGAGAGAGGGAGAGAGAGAGAGAGAGAGGAGACCGGTCTCACGCAGGGACACAGTAAGGGGGACCTGAACCTGTAAACAACTGTACACGCACACACACACACACACACACACACACACACACACGAGACACGCACACTCACACACATCCACACACACACACACACACACATCCACACAGACCCACATGCACACACACACACACACGCGCGCACGCGCACACACACAGACACATCATACACACACACACACACACACACACAGTTTAGAAAGCTGCTCACGCAGACACAGGAGCGCAGGATGAAAGGCGCTGTAATGTGAGACACAGACGCGGTCCTGACAGATCTCACACGCCGGGTTAGCGGAAGCGAGGGGGCCCCGCCAGTCCGGGCTGCGGCGGGAGAGCGGAAGAGAGGGAGGGGCCGGGGGGGGGGGGGGGGGGGGGCCAGGAGATCACACAAAAGGGGAAGTGACATCACACAGCGGGGAGCTGCCGAGCGCGTGGGGCCGAGGCTGGGCTCCACGTCCGCGTCGATATGTCAGCCGGGAGAGAGAGCCCTCTGCCTCGCCCGGGCGATGACCCCCCCCCCCCCCCAAAAAAAAACCACCCCCGCCCCAAGGTAGGTCCATCGCACATTTTTGGTGGGCATTTCCAATGGGCGTGACTGACAGGCAGGAGCTCCCCCAGCCCCAGGTAAACGGCTGGGGGGGGGGGGGGACTGATGTACAGCCTGTCAGAAGCCTTCGCCCAGAGAGGGACAGCCTGCCCGTTCGTTAGTCCGTGACCGACAGCGAGCTCTCTGCAATGCACCATGGGACACCATGCAAAAACATGAAAGACTTGCTTTTCATAAGCCTGGAAATCTGTATGTGTAGTGTTAAGAAAGACAAACGTCCCAACCTGATGGCATCAGGTTGGGACATTTGCCTTTGCCATTCCGTCACCAACTGGCCCCCCCCCCCCCCCACCCCGTAACCACCCACTCAACCCCCCTTTTTTAAACAGTCACTGGACTTTTCCATTTGGCCAAAGGGCTGTGTAACCCTGTCTGTCAGCACTGTAGTTTGTGGGAGGGGGGGGGGGGGGGGGGGGGGTGTGTGCCCTTGGCCCCGACTGGATGCATCTGGGCGGAGGGGGGGCCCGAAATAACGGGACCTCACCAAAACGCTCCCCGGCATTCCCTAACCTCGGGGGGGGGGGGGGGGGGGGGCGTAATCTAAGAGCGTAACTAAGGCGACGAATCCCACATCGGCCGAGGAAAGCGAGGCTCCGCCTCTCGGCGTTCCGGTAGAACGACGCCTTGTTCGCCAGGATTCGCTTGTTTCCCCTTTTTTTCCGGTCGGAGGCGGAACGCATGGGATCGGAAGCGGCCGAGGCGCGCACCTTTTGTTGGGACGCACGGTCTAATTCGAGCTGATGGGTTTATCGCCAAGCCCCCCCGGGGGGGGGGGAGCCAGACAACAAAGGCTCGCAGGGAGGAGGTAAAAAAGAACAAATAAAAAAAGAAAAAAAGAACAAATCCCGACTCTTAAAAACCATTACTGTTCCAGAATTTAAAAAAAGAATCTTATCTTTGGTACAACCTCAGAAAATCCGCTGCATTTTTTCGCTTCTCATACTACAAATTCCCAGCATAAGAGACCATGAAGGGCCTCTGCGGTCCCTCCGTCTCTCCCTGTCTTCTCTCTGTCTTACGTCTGTACCTTTTTTCTGCTGTAGAACAGTAGACTGCAGTCCCCCCGTCAGTCCCAGAGGAGGCTGGGAAAAGAGCCTTCTCCGTAGGCTGGGTTTTGGAGGAGCCAGCCTCAGAAGGCCCCCCCCCCCACCCCCCCAACACGGCGTTCTCTGGCACGCGGCGGTGTTTACACACGCACGCCCGTGGGCGTAGAGGGACCGCCGTTTGTCGGGGCCGTCTGTTGTCAGCGAGCGAATCGAGTCGGTGGAAACCGTGGCGACAGAATGCCTTTTATGAAGAAAGAAAGAAGTTTTTTTTAAAAGCGTCGTCGGAATTCTGTCTGTCGGTTACAGGCCTGCTGTAAAATCACTGCGGTTCGCCATTGTTCTGTTGACGTTGCAGATGCTGCGGCTGAACTTCTGGGCAGCGCTTCTGGGAACGAGAATCGCCATCTCATGTCACTCTCCCTCCCCCCCCCCCCCCCCGCCCACAAATTGCGTACCCCCAACACAGCTCTACCGTCCCAAGATTGCCCCAATCCAGCTGTACCCCTGTCACCTCTGTCTCCACCTCCACTGCAAAGGCTCACTGCTGAAAATGAATGATCCCCTTACAACAATGCACAGCTCTGGAAAAAGGTCCGAGACCACCCCATATTTATTGAAGAAGAACCAGGGTTACTCCACCAAATATTTATCCAAGTTGAATTTATTCAAGTTGGACCCTTCCAAGTGCAGACATTGTTGTTTTAATTGTTTATTTGTGGATATAAACTTTGTTTAGTTTGTACTACTCAATGCATAACAACAGCGTGTGTTTTCAGCATTCTGACCAGCTGTCATTTTCTGCAAACAAATGTTCTGAATAACAATAATTTTCTCTGGAATGAATGTGGTCAGTAGTTCATGAAAGAATATCAAGAGTTAGATTTTACACAGACCCAAAACCATAAACTGTGAAACTGAAAATTTGATGCGGTCATCCAATTCTTTCCAGAGCTCTATGGTTTCTCTTTTCATTATAGAACCAGCCTGCAGGAGAGAGTGAGGATAACTCCTCTGACAATGAGTCAGTTTCAAGGTCACCCAGCACCCTACCACTCCCTCCCTCTCTATTTTCTCTTTCTCTCTCTCTCTCTCGCTCTGTCTGTTTTTATCTCTTTTTTGTGTATGCAGCCACATCAGCCCGTAGAGGACCGCAGAGCGAGATTCTCCTCCCTCCGGAGAAAACGCGTCGGAATTTGGGGCGCCGTCAGATTGCGAGATCAGCGAGTGGGCGTGTGGTGGGTATTGGGGGGGGGGGGGTTGGGGGAAATCGGTTTAAGAATATGCCGGGGGACGCTTCAAACCGCATGGCCCAGACCGAGCGAATCACTCCGCCCACCGACAGTGTTAAAACGCCTCCTGCGTCACCTCTCCCCCGTTAAACGGCCCCTTCCCCTCCGCGCGGGACGCTCCGCCCTCCTCTCCCAAACGCAGGGCCAGAGACAGCGGGACAGCGGGACGGCTGGGGGGGGGGGGGCGCTGCGCTCCCGAACGCTGCACCGCGCTCCCCCGTAGGCCTCGCCCCCTCCCCTTCCTCCATGAATAATATATACCCCCTCTCTCCACTGTTCAAACCACAACAGAGAGCCAATTACAAGCCCCAAAGTACAACACAAATTATTTCTCTCTTTCTTTGTATTAAAAAGAAATAGCGGGGAGCGAGAGGGGGCGCGTAACGCACCCCCTCCCTCTGAATGGCAGATAATGGGCTCTGTGATGTGCGGTGCCGGGGCCCCATGCTGAATGTCAGCGCACACAGGCGCTCTGTGGAGATACCGGGGGTGCGCCGTCCCTTTAAATGTCACCGTCTTTTCCACAGAGGAATATTAGGGTCCCCCCGGTCCCCGGCAACCACCCCTTTCTCTAAAAGTCTCCCGTGGATTTCCATGGCGACTCCACAGACGGGCCCGACAGTCCTTGGAGGAGGAGAGCGGGAGACAGAGAGAAAGAGAGTGAGGGAGAGAGGGAGAGCGAGGGAGAGAGGAGGAGAGGAGGAGAGAAAGGGAGACAGGAGGGAGAGAGAGAGAGAGGAGAGAGAAAGAGCAAGAGAGAGAGAGAGAGAGTGAGGGAGAGAGAAAGAGCGAGAGAGAGAGAGAGAGTGAGGGAGAGAGAGATGGCGAGAGAGAGGGACAGAGAGGGGGAGCAGGAGGGAGAGAGTATGAGGGAGGGAGAAAGAGCGAGAGAGAGAGAGAGGGAGAGGGAGAGGGAGAGGGGAGAGGGGGAAAGGGCAGGGGGGTGGGGTGAGACGTGGTGGGTGGAAATCTCGGCTCCCATCAACACACCAATTAATCAATTAGCCAGAGCGAATCGATACCCGAGCCCGGCCTGGCAGCTTGACAGCACTCAGGTGTAATTAAAATTGTAACTATTGACAAATCAAGATGAATGGATCCCTTCCACTGCAGCCGTGTGCTACAGAGAGCCAGCCCATCTGGGACGGGGGTGGGGGTGGGGGGAGGGTGCATCGGGGGCCACCGGCGTGCTCATTACGAGGGCAGGGGCCACTCCGCCGCCCCCGCCAGGTCCACGCGACTCTCCCGTTCATCCACCTCCGGGAACGAGATCGCTACGGCGACGCCGGCGAGCTGGGCGGCCGCTATCGTTCACCACGTGATTAACCGCTCGCACGATTTTAAAAAACGGACTGGGGACCTCTCTCTCTCTCTCTCTCTCTTCCCACGCGGTTCGCCCAGACCGCGTTTACAGACCTGTCTCTCAGAACACCATCGCTGGAAATGCAAACTAGCGGAAAAGCATTCCGTGCACCCCGGGAGCCGCACTTTATCAACACTCGTGCAGCTCTTCAAAACCACGGAAATCGTTTTTTCAAAAAATACGAACACGCAAAGGGTTTTTTTCAGTAATTCACTCTTAAAAACCCAAAAAGACCTGGTTTTCACACACAAAAGAAAGTGTGTTTCAGTGGTGGAAACAATATGCATATTAAAGTAGAAACTGCAAACCAAAGAGAACGCATTTAGCAGTGCTGCCCGGCCCTGTTCCTGGAGATCTACCGTCCTAATTTCGCACACCTGACTAATTAGCAGCTCTACAAGATCTCTAGCTGTGAATGAGGTGTGCTGTGTTAGGGCTGGAGTGAAAACCTACAGGACGGTAGATCTCTAGTTGCTGAATGAGGTGTGCTGTGTTTAGGGCTGGAGTGAAAGCCTACAGGATGGCAGATCTCCAGGGCAGCCCTGGTGCACAGAGGCTCTGGGCTTTGGGAAAAGTGAATAACCTTTCCCAGGCGCACAGCAACAGGTGTTCCACCCGAAAGCCGAGCCCACGTCCTCCTGGCGACGCGGCGAAGCCGCCACCTGGACATCGGCTCCCGCTCTAGCCGACACCGGGCTTCGCTCCACTGAGGGAGAACAAAAAAAGAACCCACAGCCCGCCGCGCTCTACTCAGTTCCACAAAAGGGACCCTTTTTAATATGTTCCAGATAAAAATCTGGGCAAGCGAGAGAACGGAAGGCTCTTGTGAGGGATTAAATCATGCAAATGCTCGTCCCCGCTCCAGCGTTCAGGGGAATAAAATACAACGGCGCAAACAATCAGATGACAGCTTAATAGTGTTTTTTGGGGTGGTGCTCACTGTGGGGAGAGAGAGAGAGAGAGAGAGAGAGGCTGAGGTTCTCTCATGTACAGTGCTTTCTTCCCCCAACAGACCATAATAAAAGTCAACATGACAGTACGAAAGACAGCATTTTCCCCTCATTGGAGAGTTTACCACAATACAACATTACCCATCATACCCCTCCCCAGCCCACCCCACCCTCCCCCCCCCGTTCTTTTCATTGCATATTTTCTTATGTATTTATATCTCATTTCGTCTCCAAGGTTACCTGATATACGGCTCCAGACACAATAAAACCGGGAGATCATGTGGCCTTACAGAGAGACTAAAAAAGAAGATAGCTTGGGAACAGGAAGGGGGGGGCTGCGGAGGGAGAGCCGGGGGTGGGGGTGGGGGGGGGGGGGGGGAATACTGTGGAGCAGGCAGGGAGAGCCGGGGGGGTGGGGGGGGGGGATACTGTGGAGCAGGCAGGGAGAGCCGGGGTGGTGGTGGGGGTGGGGTGGGGGGGGGGGGGGGGTTACTGTGGAGCAGGCAGGGAGAGCCGGGGTGGTGGGGTGGGGGGGGGGGGTTACTGTGAAGCAGGCAGGGAGAGCCGGGGTGGTGGGGGGGGGGGGGGGGATACTGTGGAGCAGGCAGGGAGAGCCGGGGGTGGGGGTGGTGGGGGGGGGGGGGTTACTGTGGAGCAGGCAGGGAGAGCCGGGGGGGGTGGGGGTGGGGGGGGGGTTACTGTGGAGCAGGCAGGGAGAGCCGGGGTGGGGGGTGGGGATGGGGGGGGTTACTGTGGAGCAGGCAGGGAGAGCCGGGGGTGGTGGGGGTGGGGGGGGGGCTACTGTGGAGCAGGCAGGGAGAGCCGGGGTGGGGGGGGGGGGGCGATACTGTGGAGCAGGCAGGGAGAGCCGGGGGGGGGTGGTGGGGGGGGTTACTGTGGAGCAGGCAGGGAGAGACGCCGGGGTGGTGGGGGGGGGGGGGGGATACTGTGGCAGCAGGCAGGGAGAGCCGGGGTGGGGGGGGGGGATACTGTGGAGCAGGCAGGGAGAGAGGATCCGGGGGGTGGTGGGGGTGGGGGTGGGGGGGGGGGGGGTTTACTGTGGAGCAGGCAGGGAGAGCCGGGGTGGTGGGGGTGGGGGGGGGGGGGGGTACTGTGAAGCAGGCAGGGAGAGCCGGGGTGGTGGGGGTGGGGGGGGATACTGTGGAGCAGGCAGGGAGAGCCGGGGGGGGGGGGGTGGTGGGGATGGGGGGGGTTACTGTGGAGCAGGCAGGGAGAGCCGGGGGTGGGGGTGGTGGGGGGCATGGGGGGGGTTACTGTGGAGCAGGCAGGGAGAGCCGGGGTGGGGGGGGTGGGGGGGGGGGGGGGTTACTGTAGAGCAGGCAGGAGAGCCGGGGTGGTGGGGGGTGGGGGGGGGGTTACTGTAGAGCAGGCAGGGAGAGCCGGGGTGGGGGGGGGGGTTACTGTAGAGCAGGCAGGGAGAGCCGCGGTGGTGGGGAGTGGGGGGGTGGGGGGGGGGTTACTGTGGAGCAGGACAGGGAGAGCGGGGGGGGTGTGTGGGGGTGGGTTGGGGGGGGGGGGGGGGGGTTTACTGTGGAGCAGGCAGGGAGAGCCGGGGGTGGTGGGGGGTGGGGGGGGGGGGTTTACTGTGAAGCAGGCAGGGAGAGCCGGGTGTGGTGGGGGTGGGGGGGGATACTGTGGGAGCAGGCAGGGAGAGCCGGGGGTGGGGGTGGTGGGGATGGGGGGGGTTACTGTGGAGCAGGCAGGGAGAGCCGGGGGGGGGTGGTGGGGATGGGGGGGTTTTACTGTGAAGCAGGCAGGGAGAGCCGGGGTGGTGGGGGTGGGGGGGGGGTGGGGGGGGGGGGGTACTACTGGAGCAGGACAGGGAGAGCCGGGGTGGTGGTGTGTGGGGGGGGGGGGGGGGGGTTTACTGTGGAGCAGGCAGGGAGAGCCGGGGGTGGGGGTGGTGGGGATGGGGGGGGTTACTGTGGAGCAGGCAGGGAGAGCCGGGGGTGGGGGTGGTGGGGGATGGGGGGGGTTACTGTGGAGCAGGCAGGGAGAGCCAGGTTGGTGGGGGTGGGTGGGGGGGGTTACTGTGGAGCAGGCAGGAGAGCCGGGGGGGGGTGGTGGGGGGGGGGGGGGGTTTCACTGTAGAGCAGGCAGGGAGAGCCGGGGTGGTGGTGGGTGGTGGGGGGGGGGTTACTGTGGAACGCAGGCAGGGAGAGCCGGGGTGGTGGGGTGGGGGGGGGTTACTGTGGAGCAGGCAGGGAGAGCCGGGGTGGGTGGGGGGGGTTTACTGTGGAGCAGGCAGGGAGAGCCGGGGTGGTGGTGGGGGTGGGGGTGGGGTGGGGGGGGGGTACTGTGGAGCAGGACAGGGTTTTTTTGTAAGCGCTCCTGTCAGAAACCCCACTTGATCACTCAGTACAGTTCCCTGCTCTCTTCTCTTACAGCACTCCTCCACTCTGCCACCCTTTCCCCGCTCATATCGTTCCAGACAAATCACACACGCTCACACTCTCTCTCTTTCACACACACACACTCTCACACGTACACACCCACACACACAAACATACACACACACACACACACACACACGTCACACGTACACACCACACACACACACAAACAGACACGCACACACACACACACACACACACACACACACGCACACGGACACACCCACACACACAAAAACATACACTCACACACACACACACACACCACACACGGGCACACGTGAACACAAAAACCACACACACAAAACAGACACTCACACACACACACACACACACACACACTCACACATACACACCCACACACACAAACATACACTCACACACACATACACACACACTCCCTCTCACACACACACACACACACACACACACACTCACACGTACACACCCACACACACAAACATACACTCACACACACACACACACAACACACACACACACTCACACGTACACACCCACACACACAAACATACACTCACACACACACACACACACACACACACACACTCACACGTACACACCCACACACACAAACATACACTCACACACACACACACACACACACACACGTACACACCCACACACACAAACATACACTCACACACACACACACACACTCACACGTACACACCCACACACACAAACATACACTCACACACACATACACACACTCCCTCTCACACACACACACACACACACACACACTCTCACACGTACACACCCACACACACAAACATACACTCACACACACACACACACACACACACACTCCCTCTCACACACACACACACACACACACCACACACACACTCTCACACGTACACACCCACACACACAAACATACACTCACACACACATACACACACTCCCTCTCACACACACACACACACACACTCGCACACACATACACACACTCCCTCTCACACACACACACACACACACACATACGGCGTGACTCACATCTCACGGTCTGCGTGAAAGATCTGCTGATGCCACAGATTCTATATGAGCAACCAGATGGTTAGCTGCTGCAGTCCTTCCATCCTCCATACTTCCTAACAACAGGCGGCTCCAGTTGATGAACCAGTCCTTGGTATTATACGACAGTACAGAACACCCGTCGACATAGCATCGCCCGCGAACACACCCTTAACAGTCATAATCTACAGAAAATTGCAATGCTTTCGCCGGTAGATGGACAGCACTTTCAACATTAATAATACAGAGCTGAGTATCTGGTAGTTGTACAGAATCTGCGAGCGGTCGGATGATTTCCCTGCTAGCAGATAATGGGCTCTCCAAATCAAGCTGCGAGGGTGGCTGGCTCACCAGTGTTTTGCAAGAGAAATATTGTGCAAAAAACAGAAATAAAAACACAGTTCTGCGATGAACATATCACCGTGTACAAGTGCCATCCCGGTGGTGCAATATATGCAAAGATACAAAGATCCTCTCTAATTTACGAATGTTTAGAGAGGCATGATTGGAGAGTAAAGGTGATCCCAGGTGAAGCTCCTGTCCTTCCTCCACTGGACCCCTGAAGGCGCACTTCCTTCAGACGTCTCAAACTCCCCCCCCCCCCCCCCAACCCCAAAAGAGGACCATACACATCCCCCCAAACCCCCACCGGGATGCGGGGGGGGTGGGGGGGGACGCCGTGTCCTAAACGTCAACTCAGTTCAAAGGAGCGAGCGAGGCAAATATTCCAGACACGGGCCTCTAATAGAGTCTTCAGGGGGCTCGGGGGAGCACGGATGCATCTCGCTCAGATAATTAGCGTCCCGCGCGCCCCGCGCTCTGAAGCCCCTTTTGATGCGCATGAGCGCCTTCCCCATTTAGCGCTGCTGGTGCAGCCAGCATCCCCCCCCCCCCCCATAACACAACGAGCCCGACAAAACGCCAGCAACGGCCCAGCCAACAGCTCCTGGAACATTCCAGAAAACTTGAGGGGAATGTTCCCAGCACTTCTTTTTTATTTTCGTTTTTCTGAATTATCCCCTTCAATGATTTTTTTTTTTTTTTTAAATTTTTTTTAAGATACAGAAAAAAAAAGAAAAACATTGCAGGAACAGTTTTGGGAGGTTATTCAGTTTATGAAAGGAATATGAATTGCAGATTCATGTTAATTTTAGGAGGAGACTTAGCAGTGGTCAAAGACCCTTGAATTTAACTCCTTGTATTGGGACTATTCTTAAAATTTGACACAAGGCCTGTCCTCCATGAATGTATTTCATGACTAACTTTAAACCATCAGAAGTGTTCAGTAAGTTTTATTTGATTTATCCAGAAGCTTTCTTCACACGACTAGGAACAATTTTGGAACAGTTAGTTTGTTTGGTGAACATTGTGAACATAATGCTACCTCATAGCCAGATGGAAGTCTCTCCGTGGTGTTCCTCAACATTTGTGAAACAGCTGGGAGTGAGAAAAGACTCCGTGCAAAGACACACACAATCTGGGTCGGTTTTTGGCGAGCTCATTTTTTTTTCCACCAAAAAACGAATCGGGGAGCGCCACTGCAGTAAGGCCAGGAGAAAAAGGCGCGACGCGCGTTGGAAAGTCGGCTAGCGTCTGACGAGGCACACTTCCCCTGCCGTTCAAATGACAAACTCAATCCCAGTGGCAGCTCCTGAATGTCAAACTGACAGGAGAAGAAAAATCATGACACATCAAAAAAAAAGTGAACTGACAGACAAAGCTCCTTGAAAACTTCTCTGCGAGAGAAGTTGAATTTTATATTTTCAAAGGAAGACTAAATGAATGAATCTCTCTCTCTCTCTCTCAGTATTCTGACCAAGCCGACAATTCCGTCCTTAGTCATCCAAAGAACTGTCCTCCCTTCAACCTGCTGCTAATTATAACAAGAATAAAACATGTCCCTTTTAGGAGAGACTAAGCTATCACTTAGCTTCACGATTTCAGGATTCCCGATGGATTAAGAGCAACGATTCTAACTCACTACTGAACACAAGCAGTAAGCAGAACACATTGCAGAAACACTGTTACAATGTTACATTACTGAAACACTGTCACAATGTTACATTACTGAAATGCTGTCACGATGTTGCATTACTGAAACACCATTACAATAAGACATTACTGAAACACTGTTACGATGTTACATTGCTGAAACACTGTTGCAAAGTTGCATTGCTGAAACATTGTTGCAATGTTACATTATTGAAACACTGTTACAATGCTGCATTACAAAACATTTCCACAACTTTTCACAACCAAAAAAAAGAAAAAAACATCCCTTGGATAGCTGGGGGATCTCTGTCAAAGTTTTTTTTTTTTTTTTTTTTTTTTTTAAGAAAAACTTTAAAATGCTTTTTCACACAGAAAACCGTAAAGTTCATATGTCAGTTGTATTTACGTAGGGAAACACGCAGGCAATTTGTAAGGGTTTTCACCGGGGATGAAAATCAACAGGGTGTGAAACAGAAGCAAGCCTGCTTCAGGCACAGGCCCAGGCTCTCTCTCTCTCTCTCTCTCTCTCTCTCTCTCTCTCACGGCTGGTGTGCAGTGTGGGGCATTTCACATCTGGACCAGGCAGAAGAACTGATCTGATGTCCAGGAGCGATATCGTGCATCAGCAGCCAGGGCATGGACTAGTGGGTGGAGCCGCTTTACTCACCAGAACGAGCACTCACCAGCAGATTCTTAAACGTTCGGAAAAGAACGTAACCAGCAAATTGGAATTTTTTTTTGGAAAAAGGAATCACCATAGCAATGGGTCAAAGCATGTATAGCCTATGTGCTGGATTTAAAGAGTTAAGTCCACACAGGGCAGAAAACTGCTGTTGTACCGCTCTCTGTAGGTTAACATTTTAAGCCCGAAAGCACTGCTGGCCACGCCCAATCAGTGATGTCATTACAGGTATACTGCCTGAGCCATCAATAAAAGATAAAACATGCTCAAATGAACCCTATTTTATTAATAATCGGGCGCTGAATCCCAAAACTGTATGAAGCACGGTAAGCACATACATTTTGGCAAGAGCCTTCTTCAGTATGCTAAATGTACAAAACCAATACTCTGTGCTCAACCCTTGAGTATTTTTCTCACGTTTAGCACACTGAAAAAAGCTGTTGCCGAGAGGTTTGTGCTTATCGTGCTTCATGCATTCATGTAATAAATCAACAGTTTGATGTTTTCTAGAAAGCGCCGTCTGTGTTTTTCTCCCTATATAGCCTGAGCTGTCAATGGAAAAATACCCGCTTTGACATCGCAGATTTAGATGTAACCAGCACTGCACCCTAGTTGAAAAACTTCAACCCACGGTGTCAAAAAAAATGCAGCGGTTTTTACAGAGACGAAGTGATAAAAGAAGGGCAAACACGGAGGCAGACTGATTCAAAGCGATAGCAAACATTCAGGATTTCAGACATCCAAGTGACTGCATTATCTCGGGGATTAGCGTTAATGCCTGTCAAAAAAGGAAAAAAAAGAAAAAGCGAAAATCCCCACAAGACACAGCCGCGCTGAACGCCAGGTGGTCGGCTTCAGCTTTGCGGGGATGACGAACGGCGAACGGCCCCTCCACCCACACCCGCCGCTCACCCCACACAAAACAAAATCCCGTCGTTTGAGTCGACAGACTAAACATCCGCGGCCGGAACGCCGCTGGCATCTGCGCGAGGTCACGGGGGCTGCTTCCCGAAGGCCTTTCGTACGCCCGTCCCTTTAAGAGACTGAATATTTCCCTCGTCCTTTCGCCACGTTGCGACGGCGAGGCGCGGGCGTATTCCCTCATCACACGGAAGCGCTCCGACAAATCAAAGTTAAGGCAATTACATTCTTATTCTGTCCCTTCAAATGGCAACAGATGTTTCCCTCGGTCAAAATTGCACTGTAATTGCATATGGTAGCATATGGTTATAGTTGATTAATCCTAGCAGGAAGAATGTTCCATTATTTTCCGTAGATGGCTGGTAAATAGGCCCCTCTGAAGAGGGATTGCAGCGGGTGTGCGCTGGGTGGGGTGGGGGGGGGGGGGCACGGTGGCTTAATGAGACGCACGTTGCAGGAGAGGTGACCAGCTTAATCAGTTGGGGCCATGCCTGAGAGCACAGCCGTTATAAATCCACGCGCAAAAACACACTTGCGCACACACACACACACTCCCCCGCGCGCACAGATGCACAAAGGCGCTCGCACACACAGACGTATTTGCACGCACACCCACACAGCAACACACACACACACACACACACAAACGTTTTTCCCTTAAGGGGCCAGCCATTACAGCGATTAGAGGAGTGGTTCAACATATGAGTCCCGTGAGTCCACCGGAGTCATTACCAACTGCCAATTTCATTTTTATATTACTAGAAAAAGCCTCAATGAACCCACACACACACACAACGGTCCTGTAAGCAAAAGGACAGCAGCTGGCCATTGAGCCTGGTAATAACGTAGCATTAGCAAACATTGCCAGCTATTCTCAACCTGGCGCTAACAAAACATTAGCAAACATGGCAGGCGCTTCTCTGCCTGGTGCTAACACTATTAACAAACGTAGATGACTTTTCTCAACCAGCTGCTAGCATAGCATTAGCAAAAATGGCTGACTTTCCTCAACCTGGTGCTAGCATAGCATTAGCAATCACATCTATTATGTGCCTGGAACTAACATAGTATTAGCAAAAATGGCGGGCTATTCTTAGCCTGGTGCTAACACAGTATTAACAAACATAGATGACTTTTCTCAACCTGCTGCTAGCATAGCATTAGCAAACATGGCTGACATTTCTCAACCTGGTGCTAGCATAGCATTAGCAAACATGGCTGACATTTCTCAACCCGGTGCTAGCATAGCATTAGCAAACATGGCTGACATTTCTCAACCTGGTGCTAGCATAGCATTAGCAAGCATGGCGAGCTATCATGAGTCAGGTGCTAACATTATTAGCAAGCATGACTGGCTATTCTCAACCTGCTGCTAATATAGCATTAGCAAACATGGCTGGCTATTCTCAGCCTGGTGCTAACACAGCATTAGCAAACATGGCTGTCTATTCCCACAGGCTGCAGTAGAGAAGGCAGTCCCTGTTCCTAACTGCCACTCCGAAGCTGTGGGAGAGAGAAGTCTCCTCTCGGCTGATCCCCACGGGAATAGAGCCCCTCTGATGTTCGGCCGCTTTGAGGCTGATGTGTTGGGGCAGCGGCCCCAGAGCGGAGGGCCTGGGGGTGTTTTAAGGGGGCACTGGGCAGGGACACCCCTCAGATGGGATGAGACAGGGCAGACCAGGGTGTCAGCTCTCTGTGTGAGGCACAGCTCACAGCTATGATCAGGCCACAGCGCCATCAGTGTACTAATGGAACTGTAAACTTCAAAAGACTCTCTCACACACACACACAGACGTACGTACACACACACACACACACACACACACACACACACACACACACACACAACACGCATACAAAACACACATGCACACAGACATATATGTACACAAATATATGCACACACGCACACACACTCACACACACATACATACACACACATATATATGCACACACACACACACATGCACACACACGTACACACACACACACACACAGACACTCCTCCGAAGTGTGGAAGCCGGCTGTGATGAGATCCAAACTCAAGGCTTTTGTGCTCTGCATCAGATTGAGTGATTCACTGCCACGCTGTGAAAACAATAGGCTATAATACAGCAAGCAGAGAGCAGAGCGTAGCAGCCTGCATTCAGCACAAGACAAGACTACACACCGCAACCCGCAGGACCATCAGCTCACATTCACCGCAGCGCACAACAGGGGTCAGGGCTCTGCACTGGCAGCCAGGAGGCTGCGGGTACAAATCCTTGAATCAAACGCTGCTGAACTGCCCCTCGTCCCCCGAGGAAGGCCATTAACGCAGAGCACTTGACTAAGCGTCACGTCACGTACACGGATAATAAAGAATTAAAAATGATTAGCCGCATTAATTTCGACGGCGCCGCTTCTCCGCTCCGGATGTTCAGGCAAACGGGGCGGCGGGAGCGGTTCTCTGTGTCGAGAATGGAGAGGGCGTGGCCTGTCTGACCGCGGTTGCCGTGGTTTCCAGTTTACTGGGCCAGTGGGTGCTCTTTGGGTCACGGCGCTGTTTAATAATGCACACGGGCAAACAGCGGGAAACGAGGAAGCCAGGCTCACAGCCGCCCGTTCACCAGGCCCAGAACACAAGAGCCAGATCGCCTGAAGGGTTCAGATCCAGACACCCCCCCCCCAAAAAACCCAGATCACCAAACCGCGGACAGAACCAGGTCCAGCCCCAGACCACCAAACGGCATTCAGAACCAGGCCCAATCCCCTGATCACCAAACGGCATCCGGAACCAGGTCCACCCCAGATTACCAAATCGGTGTTCAGAACCAGGCCCCAATCCCCAGATCGCCGACACCACTGACTAGCTGGACATTCTTACATGATGGAAGATTAGGGGGGGAAAAAACAAAAAACCCAGAGAATCTTTGTCAACCCCTGGCAGGCGTCATCCGCCAGTTATGTAACTTCAAAGCCGGGACTGTCACAAAAGTGAGGATTAGCTCTGACACAATGCGCTCAACGGCTTCAGAGAAACATGAAAACGGGCAAAAGAGAATGCGTTCAAAGCAGCGAGAGCGCTCAGGCTGAGGACGGCGACGCGTCCTGCGAGCCGCCGCGTTCTCCACTTCACGCTCGTAAAAAAAAAAAAAAAAAAGGACAGAGCGAGTTACAAAACGAGCGTTCTGCCTCCGCTGCCCCTGGAGTCACTCTTCTCCCCGCACATTACACAATATTAAAGCCTAAAACAAGCTTTAACAAGCGGGCCACAAATCCTCCAGCCTGAAAACAATATGCTCGTGTGTGCACAGGAGAGAAACGAGGGAGAGGAACAGAGAGAGGGAGGTATGGAGAGAGAGAAAAAAAGAGAGAGGGAGGTGAGAAGAGGAAGGGACAGGGGGAGGTAGGAGAGAAAGAGGGAGAAGGTGGGAGAGAAAGAGGGGAGGGGGAGGAGGAAGAGAAAGAGGAAATGAAGGTAGGGAAGGAGGGAGAGAGAGACATTGAGACCGCAGCAGGTGGAAGAGAAAGAGGAAGAGAGAGAGGGAGGTACGGAGAGAGAAAAAAGCGTTAGGTAAGGAGAGGAAGGAAGAGGGGTGGAAGGAGAGAGAGAGAGGCTGGGAAGTAAGGAGCAAGAGAGGAAAGGGGATGTAGGAAGAGAAAGAGGGGGAGGTAGGGAGAGAGAGAAGAAAGGAAGGTACAGAAGGAGGGGGAGAGAGAGAGAGAGGGACTGCAGCAGGTGTCTTTGCACCCTGTGTAAGATGGTCCCTTCATTGTAATGTTATTCTCAGGAATCAGCTCTCTGCCTGGTGCCTTGGTGAAATAGGTCAGTGACGATATCTCTATGATATGCATCTTTAAGAACTGAATGTGTGTGTGTGCCAGCGTGCATGCGTGCGTGCGCGTGTGCGTGTGTGGACGCGCACCAGGCATTAATCTGTACACAATGACATTCTGCCAGAAAAGGCCAATATGATTTTCCTTCCTGATATATTATGCAGCTTGACAGCAGTCAGCCATTTCCCAATCTTTAAGTCTCATGATTGCATTGGATAATCCCTCATACTCACTGCAAAGGGCCCTTGTTTAAAAAGACCAAAGCCACTGTGTGATTAAAACTCCCTGATCTTATGCATGAGTGAGATAAAGCTTCAGAGTACTAGTGCAGGGACACAGCACTACACACAACAAACAACACGGTACACACACACGCACACACACACACACGCACACACACACCCCCACACAGCAACACACACCCCCACACAGCAACACACACACACACACACACACACACACGAGTACACACACACAAACGCGCACACACACACACACACACACACACACACAAACGCGCGCACACACACACACACAAACACACACACACACACACACGCACGCACACACACACGCACACACACACACACACACACACACACACAAACGCGCGCACACACACACACACAAACACACACACACACACACACGCACACACGCACACACACACACACAAATAAAGGACGGTGTATTCTCCTGCGTGTTATGTGAGCGGTGGCCTCAGCAGAGGCAGCCACACGCGTGTGCTCAGGGGGCTGCCATGGCAATGCCCAGCCGTCATAGCCACGTCCCCCCAGCAGACTCCGCCAGGTAATCTCAGGTGGATTAAAGGACAGGGCTCCACTGCGACGCACATCCACCGCTAAAGAGGGTACCAGAGCTGCCCTCTGTACCGCCCTGACACCCCTCCGCATGGGGGAACTGTGCAGAGCTGAGAAAGGGGGGTAGTGTGTGTGTGCGTGCAAGGTGTGTGTGTGTGTGTGCTCAAGCATGTGTGTGTTCATGTGTATGTTTGTTTACAGTCTGTGTGTAGTATGTGAGTCTGTGTGTGTGTGTGTGTGTGTGTGCGTGTAAGCGTGTGTGTGTGTGTGTGTGTGTGTGCTCAAGCATGTGTGTGTTCATGTGTATGTTTGTTTACAGTGTTTGTACAGTGTGTGAGTGAACCACCATGGACTGGGGGAGGGGGGGTTGGAAGACAGTGACCTGCTGTCAATCAGGGATTAGCTAAAGGAAACTAAAGCGGGAGGGGGCGTCAGGGTCAGTGCAAATACAGTGTTCCCGGGAGGGGGGGGCGCACAAGCTGTCCCTTCCACAGTAATGTGTGTTAGAGGCGGGTGAATTTTCCCAATTCATTACCTGCCGCGAACTGGCAATGCCCCTCCCCCATCTCCATCCCTCTGCAAACATCTGCATCTCCACAGGGAGCAGCCAATCAGCCGCCAGTCCGGTCAGATAAATGACAAATCCCTGCATTAGCAAATTTTAAAAATCCATCCGCAGCATCATGACCATCATCATCATCATCACATCTTTTGCAGGCAGCAAGACTAATTAAATGCACTGTGCGCGGGTAGCGGGAAATACAACACGACCGCGCTCGCATTTATTCACTGGCTGCTTTAAAATTTAAGTGCCTTTTAAATGCACCTGTACAGAGGGCTCACCGGATAAACTCCCACCTCTGTGAGAATGAGAGGGCACCCTCTCTCTCTCTCTCTCTCTCTCTCTCTCTCTCTCTCTCTCCTCTCTCTCTCTCTCTCCTCTCTCTCCCCCTCCCTCCCTCATCTCCATCCATCAAGCTTTCCATCGCCCCCCCCCCCCTCCTCCCTTGTCGCTGGTATCCCATGAGCCCCACGTCTTCTTCTGAAGCCGCCCTTGTTCTCTGACGCGCGAGGTTTAGCCTTTCAGTCGGTCGGGCCGGACGCATGGCGGCGAGCGCGCGGCGATGCGCGTACGGGCGAGACGCGTGCCGACGGAGACCTCCCGCCCCCGCCGCCAGGGACTCTGAGTGACAGAGCGGGACGACTCCCTCGACACACCCGGGCCACGTGGCGGACGGATACGCATGCGCCTGAACCGCGAGCCGCTTCTGAGCGCCACAAGACGCCTCGCAGGCGGCTCCAGCGAAGGGAGGAAAGCGGGGAGACCCTCTGTCCCTCAGAGAAACGTCAGCAGCGGGATGAACGATAGCAATTAGCTTATTGTATCTCACAGGTGACGCTCATCCATCACCGCCATTGCTTCCATAAGTGAATCCAGCAACTACCCAGCATGCCCTGCAGCAGATGTGAAGCACAGGAGGGAGACGGGTTCTTCACCTGCATCGCCCGTCGCCGCACCATGGCCGACGTCGCAAAGATGCGAGAAAGACATGCAACAAGGGAACGGCCAATACTAATACACACACCAAGACGCCCAATCACGTGCCAAAGAGGGCAGGGGGCGGGGCCAGGACCCTTGCTCCCACCCTCCCGGCACATCAGTTTTTGTTTGTTTGTTTTTGTCCTGTTCGTGGCAGAGAGTAGGGGTTCACAACACATTGAACACATGTTCCTCAATAAAAAAATTTTATTATTTTATTTCAATTAAAAAAAAACTTTTCCTCCACTTCAGATCATTAAACTCAGCGGGCAGAATTTACTCCAAGTGCCTCAGCACGCAGTCCACTGAGCAGCTCACAGGCTGAGTTTGCCTCCTGTCTCTGATTTACATTGGTACAGTACGAGTGTTTGCATGTGTGTGTGCAAACATAGGTCAGGGTGTGAGGGGTGAGTGGCGGGGGGGGGGGGGGCAAATGGTTGTGGCGGCAGTAAAACCTATAGAATCCTGCAGCTGTTATTCCGGGGGGTATTTTTGTTATACATTCGTACGCATTATCCTGCTTGTGTATTCCTCTCCACGGTGCCAGCCTGATTAATTAAGTTGGGGTTTTTAATTAAGACCGTTGCTTCCCGCTGCCGAGAGTCAAACGCAAACTCCGGCTTCAGCGCAGGTCTGACACGGGTTCCGCAACGCGTGAAAAAGGCAATCCCATCGGTTTCAACAGTCGCCACTTAAAAATTCACAACCGGTTCTCCGAAATGTATTAACCCAACAACGCTTTTACGTTGACTGAAGCATAGCGAATAGGGTTTAATATTCGAGAGGTAACTTTACATGGGCTTGGTGTACATATGGACAAATACCCCCCACCCACACGCGTGCGCGTGCTTCTGCGCAAACAAAACACACACACACACACACACACACACTTTTCATTATATGATTAGTTTTCAATAACTGTTCGAGTGCAATGGTCCATTCAAGTTGCACTGCTGTGGTTGTGCAACTTGTTGTTCATGGTAACATTTTTTTTCGACAAAGATATAAAGGTTTTTACCCTAAAATACATCCTAGGTTGAGGACCATTATCTTTTGATGCTCAGAGGGTACTTTCGAAAATGCATCTGTTTGACCTTGACCCACTGTTCAGGAAAAGTAGGCCCTAAACCATACCCAAATTGCCCTTACAGAGTAAACACAGCTTTGCATCTCGCTCTCCTGAGGGAAGTTAAGCAGACACCATACGGGGTTTCTCCATTTCACATAAAAACCTTGGATGGGGGTGTGCGGGCGGTGTGTGTGTGTGTGGGGGGGGGGGGGGGGGGGGGGTCATTTAAATGAGCGCGCGAGAAAGGAGAGAGAGAGAGAGAGAGACTACATCCAAGCGAGATTTAGCAAGCAGGACAGAAACACAGAACAAATTCCAGCGTGATATCCAGAATGTACAACCCTCAGTTCGTGTGGGTTGCGTCCCTTACAAGGATATTCACGGTAATTCGCGCGTGCACAGCCTACACGCAGAACCACGTTTTATCCAAACCAGTTATACATACAGCCCGTTTTGAAGAGCAGCTCTGTACAGCCCGGACAATCAGAAACAGCGATACAAAAATCAATGCAGGAGCTCTTTTTCTTCTACTTTCTTCTTTTAAGCGAAATTGACAGTTAATCCCGGGCTTGTTGACGGTCCGGGTTTTAGCACGAATCTCAACGTGTTGTCAGAACGTAGGATGCGAGCCAAATATTTTTACGAGTCATTACATCCAAAGCATGTTCTTCTTTTTCTTCGTTTTCTTCGTTTTCCCAAAATGCTAAACACTGTGTTGTAAAATTAAATCGTAGGTACGTAATCTCCTTCAATATGCCATGCCGGAAAGCGATACAATAAAAATGAAAATTCACTCAGCGGCAAAATTCATAGTTGCAGCATAGCTCATCATATTTTTACGTTTTCGCGATACGTAGAAATATTTAAGTGCGGTAGTTCATTTTTATAACAGAAAATACATATTATGATTAACAACAGACCTCGGCGCTTTCTCCAACTCCACAAAGTTTCAATATTGGATATGACTTTTGTTCGTGAATGCGGTTGTCTCGCTTGATGTGAGGGTATCCTCTGTCTTGGTTCCCTTGTTAGGTTCGGTGAAGCGACCCACTCTCTTGCTGTTCGGTCCAGATGACGAGCGAGCGGGGACCTTGACGCTCTCCGGGTCGGTTACTGGAGGATACTGAGTAGATGCTTCTAACATCGGCAAGTTTCAAAGGCGCTGCCTGCTCTCCCGCGCATTGCTTGGAGAAAAGAAAAGATTTGATTGAACTAAATCAGTACATTGCAATTAAGATCTTCAACGAACTAGGGAAACGAGGAAAGGGAAAGAAACAAAAATAGTCAAGCTGTCATAGTTTCGGGCAGCGGAGGAGTCGGTCCGTCTGCATGCCTTGAAAGCAGAGTCCTCAGCCACATCTGAGCGAGGAGCGCGTGCATTCGAGTCTTCATCCTGAAGGCTCCGCGCGAGTGTGGGAGGTTGCCATCGCGCGGTGAAGTACAATAAAACACCGAATGTATCCTGTAGCGAACCGGTTGAAACATACGTGCGTAAACATAGCTGTCAAACGTTCTGGCAAAAAGCTTCAAAATTTTCAACGATTATATTAAATGAACAAATAATTACACAGCACAGCCCGTGATTCCATCGCACGTATCATTTCATACAATGTTCAGTTCAGCCACGTTAAGAATGCAGCGTAGGCTATGCTGTAATGACTTTTATCTGAATACTCTCAATTTGCTAAAAATTTCAAATTACTCATCAGTTGAAGGTTACCTGGAGGTTTTGATATGCGACTGCATTATAAGTACTAGCCAATTGTAAAATAAACAACCGTTGTGAGCTTATTTTATGAATGCGAACCAGACATGATCCAAGTCAATGGGGGTCGCGTGTGGTGAGAATTCCTGTCAGTCATCAAGTAATCCAATCCGCAATCTGGAGACGACTGCTCTTCTCTCAGAAGCTACGACTGGACATCGTCCAACAGCAAAAATATCCTGCCATTAATACAAACAAATGGCTGATTCGATCTCTTGTGCCTGCGTAGCTTGTCTGCAAATGCAGGCTAAGAACTCCGTCATGCAGTCAACAACCACAACGTACTCAATAAGTCAACAATCAATTAGTCAATCAATCAATCAAGGCAGAGTAACAATTTTACACGATGACTGGCAGAGCGATGATGGACTACAGACAGATTTTTTTTTTATATACAGACAACTATTTATCGTGATATTCAAAATGAAGACCCGCAAATATATGTTTTAAAACAATTATGATGCAATCACAACAGATCAGTATACAAGAATCCATAAAATTACGGCTGTAGGCTATTAGATAATTGGTAAATTTGGTAAATTCAAATAAACTGAAAAATCAGCTATAGCCATGCTTTCGACAGTGGTGGTAGAATGTTGCCAGCTGGTAAATTGGGCTGCTCAATATAATCTATTATATTCAATCGTGAATATGTATAAATTCAACACGTCTCATTCATGAAAAAGCACGGTTTTTCTGTGGAAGAAAAAACGATAAAAAGTAATCACAATACATCACCACCTGGAGCATAAAAATGTAGCGATTTATTAATGATGACAATTACATAGGTTATTTTAAATATTCAAACAGCGTAAAGCAGACACGCTGCAAGGGAATTTCAATCTAGCTGTGGGCAATCCCGGGTAATAGAAACGGAGGAAAAGTTTGCGCTTTGATCCGGGGAGATAGGCGCGTCTTTGAATTGAAAGCAGTTTCCCCCGTCAGCCTTAGACTTCTGCCGTAAGAAAATACGGAGGAGATGGTGACGGTGCAAACACACCGGCTCCCGTTGCTCAACGCTTTTAAAATTGTTTTTTTTTTTTTTTTTTTGCCTTCTCCACTCCCCATCCCCTTCCCTCCCGCTTTATGGAATCGGTAATTCCCCCCGCTAGCTCCGCACATGTTTTCATGACGCGGTTCCACCTGCGGGACGGTGAGCAATAATAATAATTTTTTTTAAAAAAAATAAACTGCAGTAATTTCCGCCTCTCCTGTCCTCTCCACTCCGTCTCCTACCCTGTCTCGCGCCACTCTCAGTTATTTTCCCCATCAGAAAAAATACAATACCTTCGCAGGGACTCAATAAGAGGGTTAGCGTCACAAAAACAAAGATGGACCGCGCTCTGGTTTCCCCTGAAGCATTTCAGAGGCCCACAGTTATGATTTTAAGCAATTTACAGCCCTGCTCTGAGCAAGAGGGGAGATTTTATAAACTCTGAAAGATGATTTGGAGGAAATTCAGTAGGTTTTTCTGAGCTCACACAATTCCTTTCTTGTTTTTTTTTTTTTTTTTTTTTTTTTTTTTTTTTTTTGCCTATTCTCTACGGTCCCTTGACAACCGTGGTTAACGGGGAGGATGCTGCTGTAAATTGGTAAATAGTCTCAGTAAATAGCAATTACAGCTGTGAAAATGTTGGTAATACTTGTGCAGAAACAATTCCAGTCCAAACATTTGAAAACATGGTGGAGGAATGTATAATATTTGTTGTGTATGTGTAATCATTATTTATTTATTTACTTATTTTACCCAGTATTGATTTAAATAATTATATTGAGGGAATGGAAATACAGTAGTATGCGCCATCAGCCTTATGTGCACACACACACACACAGACACACACACAGACACACACATACACATGCACCCACTCATACACGCATGCTCACACATGCACACACACACACACACACCTACACAGTGACACACACAATAGTAGCAGTGGTGTGATAGTAGAAAGAGTAGTACAAGTAGCAGTAAGAGTTGTGATGGCGGTAGTAACTGTAGTAGAAGTAGTAGTAGTATCAATAGCAATAGTAGTAACTGTAGTAGTAGTAGTAGTAGTAGTAGTATCAATAGCAATAGTAGTAGCTGTAGTAGTAGTAGTAGCCACAGCAGTACTAGCGTTGGTGTGTTATTTGTGGTCCCAATTGAACTATGTATATGTTTAGTCTGAATAACTGAATAACCCTCCCCCTTTAGTAGTACAGTAGTCGTAGTAGTAGTAGTATCAATAGCAATAGTAGTAACTGTAGTAGCAGTAGTAGTAGTAGTAGTAGTAGTAGTATCAATAGCAATAGTAGTAGCTGTAGTAGTAGTAGTAGCCACAGCAGTACTAGCGTTGGTGTGTTAGTAGGGTGGTGTGCCAGATTTCCGGTTTGTGGTCCCAATTGAACTATGTATATGTTTAGTCTGAATAACTGAATAACCCCCCCCCTTTAGTAGTACAGTAGTAGTAGTAGTAGTAGTAGTAGTAGCAGCAGCAGTAATAGAACTAAACAGTGACTCTGGTGTCAGGCTCCCAGGTGTTTGGGCAGGGTGGCTGCCTCCCCCTCGTTCTCCCCCTGCAGCTGCAGCGGGGAGGTACAGGGCCCCAGGGCTCCCCTGGAGGGCCCTCAGCCCAGCCCTCATGCTCCGCTCTCCCCCCCCCCCCCCCCCCAGCCTCTTCTCTCCTCTCCAGCACCATCCAGTGATGTCGAGCTACCGCTCTCTCCTCTCTCCTCCTCCTTCTTCTCCTCCTCTCCTCCCCTCCCCTGTCTTCTCTACTCCTGTCCTCTCCTGTCCTCCCCTCTTCTGTCCTCTCTTCCATTCTCCTCTCCTCCCCTCTCCTTTAATCTCCTCTCCTCTCCTCTTTTCTCCTCCCAAAATGAACATAGCTAGTAGAGCTTTTCGAGACACTTTAAGTGGCAGGAGATAGAGAAAGAAAGAGAGAAAGAGAGACAGATAGGGAGATGAAGAAGGAGAAGGAGGATAAAGAAAGAAAGAACTAGAAGGAGGGAAAAATAAAATAAAAATGGCTTTGTACAACAAAGGGCATCAGTCTATGAAATCAGTTGAGACGCGCTCTGACAGCTGGCTGATCAATAGCTGGGAGCTTCACTCATGCTGGGCGTGTGTACTGGGAAAGGTGCAGATGCACTCAGACCGGCAAACACACACACACAAACACACACACACACACACACACACACAGACACACACATACACACACATGCACACACAAGCACACACACACACACTCACACACATACAACATACACACACACACACACATACACACACACTCACATGCACCCACAAGCACACACACGCACATGAATTGAAACAAACACACACATGCGAACAAAAACACACACACACAGGCAATTCACAACTCACACACACACACAAAAACACACACACACAGGCACACACACTCCAACACATGCACAAACACACACACACACACACACACACAGAGGCGCATATGTGTTGCTGTGGACAGCAGCGTCAGTCACAGTAAGAGCTGAGAGGGGCGAGAGAGGGTCACTGCACACAGGCCAGCAGGCCTCCATCCCAGCACCGGCACAGGACACAAAGCGGCACCCCAATGTAGCGTGTGACACGCCATCCGCCACAGTGCCCTCTGACCGGGTAATGCCACCCCACTGCCAGCCGCCACAGTGCCCTCTGACCGGGTAATGCCACCCCGCTGCCAGCCGCCACAGTGCCCTCTGACCGGGTAATGCCACCCCGCTGCCAGCCGCCACAGTGCCCTCTGACCGGGTAATGCCACCCCGCTGCCAGCCGCCACAGTGCCCTCTGACCGGGTAATGCCACCCCGCTGCCAGCCGCCACAGTGCCCTCTGACCAAGTAATGCCACCCCGCTGCCAGCCGCCACAGTGCCCTCTGACCGGGTAATGCCACCCTGCTGCAGCACGTCCGCCACAGTGCCCTCTGACCGGGTAATGCCACCCTGCTGCAGCACGTCCGCCACAGTGCCCTCTGACTGAGTAATGCCACCCCACTGCATCTACCACAATGCCCTCTGACCGGGTCATGCCACCCCGAAGCAGGCCACCGCCATCGCCGTCGCCCAGCCACAACGAACCGCGTCCACTCTTGTCCCGCCGCCGAAATCGCAATTTACCCGCGACCGGCACACGGTCGGTCTGCTGTCCAAAACAAACGTTATTGATTTCCCGTTCTTTTTTTTTTAAAGAAAAAGAGAAAAGAAAAACAGCAGCAGCAGACAGACCGCCGGTGAGGTCAGTCTCATTACTCCGTCGGTTCTGTGACCGCTGGAGACCGATGACCCGGCCCTTCCTCTCCGGCGCCTCGCTGCGGAGCCGGAACGCCGCGCGCACGCGTGCTAATCAGCCGCTCGCCGCGCGGCCTCCCTCGGCGTGCAGGGGGCCAAGAGCCTCTGACCTTCATTTTCACGGCTTTCCGGAACACTCCGCGTGCGGAGAGGCGGAATGACTTTTTAGGCGGGGAGCCCGTCGGGGGGCGCAGGACACTCTGCTGGGCCCGCCTCGCGGAAGCTGATTCCAACGACACGCCCCGCGGTGATGTTTATGATCAGGAAGAGAGGAAAAAACAAAAAAAACACAGGGCCCTCTTTAATTGGGAGAAACTTCCCGCTATTCATTAAACAGCCTTCACGTCATTAACGTTCCTCTATCAATTAGGCCTGTTTAAAAAAATAAAAGAAGGAAAGAAGGAAAGCACTTGACATGCGGAAAGCCCCAGTCCCCCCCCCCCCCCTTTTTTTGTCTAATGAAACGGAACACATGAGGGATGATCTGAGGGCCTGCACTGAAACGAGCGGGAAATGAAAGCCGTTTATATGCGCAGGACCCAATTACTGCACAGCGCTGTCACTGTCGCCCACGACGACACCGCAGCCAGCCGTGTGACCTGCAGGAGCAGTGGCACCCGCCCACATCGAGCGCAAACACACGCACGCACTTACACTCGCGCATACGCACTCACGCACGCACGCTCATGTATACATACATACACACACACACACACACACACACACTCATACACACACACACAAACTCACATACATACACACACACACACACACACTCATACACACACACACAAACTCACATACATACACACACTCACACACACACACTCATACACACACACACAAACTCACATACATACACACACTCACACATGCACACATATACCCACACCATGCACAAACACACTCACACTCGCACATACGCACTCACACACACACGCTCATGCATACATACACACACACACAGACTCACATACATACACACACTCACACACAAACACACTCATACACACACACACAAACTCACATACATGCACACACTCACACACACACACACTCATACACACACACACACAAACTCACATACATACACACACTCATACACACACACACACATACACACAGGCACATACACCCACAACAGGCGCAAACACAAACACGTACAGACACATACACCCACAATGTACGCAAACACACACACAAACACACGTGCACAAAACCCATACACCATCCACAAGTGACACCAGACATACACAATTATATACACCCATATGTGCATACAAACAGACAAACAAGTATGCGCAAATTCACCCACGATGACTCACACGAATGCTCACTCACTCATACACGCACAAACACACAGAAGCATAGAAACACACATACATGAGTGTACAAACCCACACCTACTCACACAAACATGCACACACAGGCTCACACCACATCATTCCCTCCTCAGGCAGTTCATCTTGTTCACCAGTCCCTTGGATAATTCAGTTTTACAAATAAAATGTCATATTTTATCTTTCCCACTATCTGCCCTTTATTTATAAGATACTGTAATTTGTATTGGGGAGTGAAGCTTTAAAGCATGGGTTTCAAGATTCTCGCCAAATTTAGAATTTATTGATAGATCAAAATGCATTAGCCGGCTACTTCTAGCAAAATGTGTTCTGAATTAGAGCGCGAGGATTTGGCAGAGCCTGCTTCTAGTAATCTGTAAAATAAACGTTATGTGAAATTACGTGATACCGTGGCGGGGAAAAAAAAATGTCAATGAAAATTTGCCCACTAAAGTTTTTTTACACATTTTTTACAGGCAAACGCTGACACAGCACAAACCCAACTGTTATCCCAAAGCCAGCTGGGGGGGGGGGGGGGGGGGGGGGGGGGGGGGGGGGGGGGGGGGGACAGGATAACAAGAGCCTGATCTGGGGCAAAATAAACTGGAGAACTGCAGGAAAACAGTGTGTGATGGGAGACAAACAGCAGAGCAGAAACAAGGGAAAATTTTGTGGGTGAAAACAGTGTCAGCTTTCTGAATAAATCTCAAGATTGAAAAAAGCACAGGATTCTGCCGGTCTGTGACTCTGTATACGGTACAATTGTAGTTCCTGTGCACTTTCCACAGACATGCTCTGGGTGTGTTTCTGCTTCTCACCTAATGCATCTTGGGATAGCCCCCGCCACACCCCAAACCCCCAAAAAGGGGGTTAGATAACGAACGGATGGATAGTTAGATGTGTCAGTGAGAAAGTAAGTATGTGTAAATAAGTGTAAGTAAGATCACTATTTTGGCACGTGGTAAAACATTTGAATCCAATGCTTTTGAAGGCATTTTTTATTATTATTTTTTTTAGAAAGGGAGTGTCCCAGATAGTCCATTCACTCATTAAGTTGGGTCATGGGTTCTGGAAAGTTTGCTGATCCCTGCTGTACCTGTGGCCTTATGACTTGTTACAGGGGCGGGGGCGTTTTTTTTTTTTTTTGGGGGGGGGGGGGGGGGTATGGTCCAAACTTTACGTACAGGTGAGAAGGTTTTACAGTATTCCGCCCTCTGATTCAGTGAGCCGCGGGGCACCGCTGGTTCTGTTTTCACCGTAAAATCAGCCGCTGAGATCCGGCGAGGTGCATTTCACCGAGTTTAATTGTGTGTTTGTGCAATTAATGAATTGCTTTAACTGACCAATTGACTGCTGAGCAACAATGAAAGCCAGCCAACCCCGTGGCTCTCCGAGCTAAAAAAAAAAAAAAAATAGTGTACAAGTCACACGTTTGAATCGTTCACGTTCTCTGTGCATGACGATGCAGAGAACGAGTGCATTTTCCCGAGGGTCCCTTCAGTAGTATCAAACCCACATGGCAAAAATATTCAGTGTCAACACAACACTTCACAACTCTGACAGATTACACATTGACTGCACCAGGCTCTGCTCAGCCTCCCTAGCAGGCCAGACCAGATACTAGCTCTTACCTGGGACTTTTGGCAGTGTCCTCCATGAAAAAAAGGCCTTTATTGATTTTTGGAAACAAAAAAAAAGTATTAAGTAACGCAGTAACCGTGGCGATTGCTTTGCAGAGCCACTTCGACTGCTGCTCACTGCTGCTGCTGCTGCTGGGCATCTGGGACGTGCCACCCAGAGACAGGACAGGCCTTCCCAAAAATCCTCTCTGTGAGGACCCAGGGAAGAGAGGGGGAGAAGGAAGGAGAGAGAGAGAGAGAGAGAGAAAGAGAGAGGGGGGAGCAGGGTAGGACCATTGACTCCCTTTTTATTTTCACACTTAAAGGAGACAAACCATTTCTCATTACTCATCATTTCACAAAAGAATGCAATAAAAATCACAAAAAAACAACCAAAACCCACACACATGAAAATAAAAAGCACCCACCAAATTGATATTGGTAAGGGAGAGAGAGAGAGGATGAGAGGGAAAATGAAAGAGGGAGAGAAAGAGGGCAAGTGAGGGGGAGGAAAAGAGGGAGAGAGAGGGAGGAAGAGATGGAGTGGGGGGCAGCGACAGGTAGAAAGAGAAACAGAGGGAGAGGAAAAGGAATTCAAGAGAGGAGAGAGGGATGACTAGCGATTAGGGTGGTGTGTGAAAAAGAGGAATGAGAAAAGGAAGAGAGGAAGAGAGAGAGAGTTAGAAGTAGAGAAAGAAGAAAAAGGAGGGGAAGAACAGAAGATGGAGAGGGAGCATTACAGGTGAGTACTGGGGGCAGTTAGGGAGACAGGGGAAAAAGAGATTGAGAGGGACATTGAGCGGGAAGATGAGTTGTGGAGAGAGAGAGAGAGAGAGAGAGAGAGAGAGAGGCGGGTGGAGGGCCGGGGGAAATGGAGGAGTGTCTGGGCAGGTTTTGACGGCAGGGCCACCCAAGGCCGCGGCGCTGCTTCGGCACGCTCAGAATTCCAGCAGTGTGTCGCGGCACGGCGGCAAAAGAGGAGCTGACAGGCAGTTCCATTTACGTAAGGAGCTTTAATCGTGGGCGTTTCACCAGATGGAAAGGCAGGAAAATATAAATCCAACTGAGTTCAAAACAAAAAATAAAGCTAAAAAAAGTGTGTGTGGGGGGGGGAGGGAGGGTGTTAGTGAAAAACAGCAGTGTGTGTGTGTGTGTGTGTGTGTGTGTGTGTTTTGTGAGGCGGGGGGCGGGGGGGGGGGGGGGGGGGGGGGATGAAGGGTGGAGTGTCGTTTCCAGCAGCTCTCCCCTTGCGGCCACCAAGAGGTAATATCTGCTCTATCTGCTCACAGCACCTGCCACTGGGAACAGTGTGGCCAATCGGAGTGCTTCCACCCCGCGTCACCTGACCGGCAGCCTGCTGGGATTACATCACCGCCTCCCAGGCTTTAAAGACCGGCTATCGGAGCAGTCCGCTCTCTCTCCCCTTCCCTTCCCTCCTGCTTTAATTGCCAGGGCACTCTGATTTTTGAGTGCATTTCTTACCTTTTCGAGTGCGGCCCCATTGAGGTGAATGGGCAGCTCTCTGTTTCCATGGAGAAGCCCCAGGGGCTCATTGTACAGGGACCACAGGGGTGAGGGGGAAGAGCAACTGCCAGGGGCGCTGGGCACTTTCTCCCAGCGAGAGCCTCTGTCTCGAACCGTGGGCCGACACTCCACCCGGGAGGAGTCGAAAGAGAGAGAGACAGAGCATCGCCATAGAGACCCAGCAGGTCTTTTGGCATGGGCCGGCAGGACAGGCGGGGGGGGGGGGGGGGGGGTGAGCCACACCCCCAGACCGCAGTGAAGTGTGACACAACATCAGCGACAAACCTGGCTGTCAGCACGCGGTGCCTGTGTGTCACGTCGCAGATTTCGCCCGTGGATACCATCCCAGTGCACCACGTGTTGCCATGGCGGCGGGCACAGAGAGCTGTTCCCTCTCATTAAAGTTGATTAGGCTTGGCTACTTTTTGGCTGTTACTCTCCTTTTCTCATTCTCTGGGTCTCATCCTCTCTCTCTCTCTCATTCACTCACTCTCTCTCTCTCTCTCTCTTTCTCTCTCTCTGGATTGCCTCTCCTGTGCATGATTGCTATGAGGCACTTCTTGCAGTGACACCTCCATTCCGCCCCTGAGTAAGGGGACAATTTTCTCAATTTTCGGCTCTCCAGTGAAGGCTCTGGCCAGGTCCGAGGCAGCACAGGGCAGGGGGGGTTAAAAGCGGGCGGGGTGGGGGGGGGGGGGGTCTCGGCACTAAGGGACAGACCAATCCCCATCCTGCATCATAGATAATGTCACACATTCACTGGATTGTCCACTCCTGTATGGCTTCAGTCATCTCATTTCCTCAGTAATAGGAGTTTCTAGTGATTCTGAACATCCACTGAAACAGTAATGCATCTTCCCAAGATGCATCAGTTTGGAATGTGTTAGCATTAGTGAATGGGAGACAGAACTTTCAATGTTGCGAATAAGGAGCTGACCGTCTGATTGGTCTACAGCAGTGCTAATCAACCCTGTTCCTGGAGATCTACCATCCTGTAGGTTTTCACTCCAACCCTAACAAAGCACATCTCATTCAACAGATAGAGATCTCGTAGAGCTGCTAATTAGTGGAGTCAGGTGTGCCAGATTAATTAGAGTTGAAATGGAAACCTGCAGGCTGGTAGATAGGTGGCCAGTTATGTGTGTTTGTGAAACATGAACTCACCAAACTATGTATGCAAGGATACAAATGCGTATGCATTTTGTGCATGCAGTACTACTGGCCTCAAGGGCCAGATTTGAGTAATCCCTGTTTTAGGGTGTGCTCTGCACGTACCCTGGTCCAGCATGTTAGCATACAGCAAGGATATCAAATCCAAATCCGGCCCTGATTTTCTTTTCTCCCGGGGATTAAATGAACAATCACTGGCGCTGATTGGCCAGGCTGTCTTCGCACCTGGCTCTCGGGTAAAGGGAGGGTGGAAAACCAGCAGCTCTCGGCCCTTGGGGACCGTGATTTGAGGAACAGGGTACACACACAGGCAGCGTGTGACTCTGAGTGAGGCGGGGGGTAGTCAGGATTAGAGAGGGCCTCTCCTCTTCGGGCGCTTCCGCGCTCCGCTTTCTGGCTGACTTCCTGAGCCTGTGAGGCCTACAGGACCACGGACAGCAGCCACTCCACCTAGAGGCACGAGCACACCCGAGGCAGACTGTTAATCAGCCCAGGCGAATACACGAGGTGGTGAACCTGGGCAGGGAACTGGCTCTGCAGCTCCAGGCTCGCCTGGTTTGATCCCAGATGGAACACTGCCATGGTACCCTCAGGCAAGGTCCTTGACCTGAATTGCTTCAGTCATATATCTCCCTGTGTAAGCTGATTTTTTATTTTTTATTTTTTGTAAAAACAGAATATAAGCCGTGTAAGTTGCTGCGGTTGGAGTGTCTGCTGAAATGCCTGAAATATTTTTTTAAACGTAATTATGAACACACAACAAACAAAACAAGTTATTCATTTCATCTAGGCTCAACACGTACTTGCAGAACAGAGAGTATCCAGTACTGAATCAAGCCTGGGTTTGAACACCTGTGGGTCCTGAAATTCATGCAGAATTTACCCTGTCCTGACATTCAGCTGTGTCCCCGTGTTCTAGGGACACAGCTCAACCTGAAAAACCTTTTGTAGTTCACTTTGTTAATCCCTTTAATGAATTTAAAAACCTCGGACAAATCCCCCTTTAGTGTCCTTTCACTAAACCCAAAGGGATTAAGCCTTTGCGTGTAACTTTTATTTTATTTTTTTTCAGGTGTTGCTTGTTGCCTTTGTCAGGTGTTCTATAAAAGGCACGGGCTGCCTTTGGGACTGCCTTTTGGGAACGCTGCCGCGGAACTTTTCAGCTCTTCCACTCCCACCCATTTTGCTCTGTGAATACCCAGCGTCCTCCTGGCCTTTCCCTGAGAACCGTGGGAGAAAACCCTCGTTCCTGTGTCTGATTTGCTTTTGGACATCAGTTTTTCTTTGTTTCCTGATTCGCTGTGGGAGGGAATAAAGCTGTGATGGGAGAATGAGGGTTCATAAGACCACGAGTGGCTACCCTATGTGCTCCACCGCTTTCAGTGACACACTGGGGTCAACCAATCAGTTTGGCTGTGGAGAGCCGAGCCTGTTGACTCGTTTAGACACTATAGCTTCGCCCATAATTAGGAAATTAATAATAATAATAATAATAATAATAATAATAATAATAATAATAATAAATAATAATAATAATAATCTGGAAGTCATGAAACTAGGAGAGTTGTTGTGCATACTGCTGTTTGTATCAACCTCTATTCTGGCTTAATTTTCAAAATCTAGACGAGCAAAGGTTTAGTCCCATATCAGTCCGCAGTGTAAAGTTTTTACCAAAATCATATCAAAATGTCAGATCAAATAAATGGGTGGACTTATTAAATAATAAAGTTGGCATTAAGTTTCAAGAAGGCTCGACACCTTACGCTCCCCCAGTCTCATCCACTCGTCACCCACTGCTGTGCTGGTTTCGCCCCAGGACAACCGTGCTGATCTGTAACAGAATAGAAAGGGGATAGAGGCTCCAGGAGATACATGACCAAATAGGAAGAACATGACCCTCAGGAACCCTAAAGTGCCAGCTAGGAAGATGGGAGCATAAACTTCTCCCCCTTTGTTTTTAATCTTTTTTTTAAAGAGCAGCAGGGGGGAGGGGGAGGGGAGGAGTGTAACCCCCCTGCAGAAGCTGAAATTGAGCGTTATATTTCAGAAATGATTGAATTTTGTGCAATAAGCCCATCTGACTGATTTGAACTCTCATTTTATGTGGTGCAGACTTATTCCCTTATTCCTATGCTGTGAGTTAGATATGGAGGTAATCCTTCTATTGTCTGATTCACCACACTCTCTATCCCTTATACTCTGTGAAGGGTCTATATATATATGTGTGTGTGTGTGTGTGTGTGTGCGTGCGTGCATGCCCTTGGGGAAGAAAGGCAAGGGTGTTTTATCCTCCGTTCACCAAAGTACTACAGCTCATTACCGCTTATGCAGTGGACGATAGCTTGTTGCGCATTCATGCTAATGCACACAGAGAGTAACCCATCACAACTCAGGCTTTTAAAAATACTCCTTGGCGCAGTTGGCAGTATTGTGAAGAGCATGTATCTCGACGGCTTGATGTACTCACACAGCTAATCAAACCATGAGCGTTCTGGGGCAGGGTGGACAGGAGTTTATCGGCACTTTCTCAGAGCCGTTGTTACGGCGAACTCTAAAGGACTCCTCTTACTCTACCTCATCATTACATCATCAACAAAGTGCATTCCAAGCACATTTTAACGGCATAATGGAATCTGCAGGAAAACCGCATTGTTAATAATGCCCATTACATTACAGGCATTTAGCAGTCTGCTCTTATCCAGAGCTTTTTACACAGCATTTACTTTTCATCCATTTATACAGCTGGAGATATACACAAGCAATGCAGGTTAAGTGCCTTGCTCAAGGGTACAACGACAGTGTACCTACCTGGGAATCAAACCTGTTGCCTTCAGGGTTGCAAGACCAGTTCCTTACCCATTATGCTACACTGTACCCCTGACTTGAACTACAGGCATTTGGTGGTGTAGCTAAACCAATAGTGACATGGCGAACTGCTGACACTCATTACATTACATTACATTACATTACAGGCATTTGGCAGACGCTCTTATCCAGAGCGACGTACAACAAAGTGTATAACCATAACCAGGAACAAGTATGACGAAAACCCTAGAGAGAAGTACCGGTCCAAGTGCAGGGAACAACCGCATAGTTCAACTTGGACCCTGAAGGTTAAACTGATTAACACTAACACAACGAGAACAGCAACAACGCAGTCTATGGGAAAAATACAAGCAGTCGAACCAAAAACTTCACAGAATCCATCGTGGAAATGCAAACTGGATATGAGAAAAAAAACCTGTCAAACGATTTTCAACATAGAAAAACGTTAAAAATTAATGTTAAAATACAGAGTTGTTTTATGAGAAAGACTCAGACTGTTAGACTGTGCTCAGTTAAAAAAAGATGAATAGACTGAAGGGTAATAAAAAAAGAACAGAGGCCTTTTTGAATGAGTGTCATTCAGAACACTGCCATAATATAGTAATTATAATTTAAATAATTTATTGCAATGGTTCTTTGAACTAGCTAACACCTTTTTTGAGCATTTTTTTTACTGCAGTTACTCATTGTTTTTCTCCGGCAACTACCCTGCTCAAATTAAACTGCATATAGCACTGTTAACTATCTGTAAACAGTAGGTGAAGAAACACGTTTTAATGTTGTATTGCACACAGTCTTTGTGTTCTTTATATTATTATTTTTGTTTATTATGACGCTCCCTGTGAAATTTGCTCTCAATTGGCTGATTTTAGATGGACACGATATGAATGGAGAGAAAGCATGTCCATTTAAGGCTCACTTTTTTAGCATCAGTGTGAATGACACAGAGAACCTATGCGTTGTACAGTAAGGAGCGTTAAAGGTGTAATTGCTTTTGCTAGTACTGTGCTTTCATGTGCTCTTTGACAGAATTTCTGCTGTTTGGCCAAAGAACAGTGGGGTCCAGTGATTGTGCCAAAACTGTAAATAAAGACCAACAGAATGATGGGACATAGCAAAACACATTGAGCATAAAACCAGGAGAGTAAATGGGATAAATGGTTTCTGTTCTCCACTTTTGTATGACTCACCATCAGCCTCTCTCTCTCTCTCTCTCTCTCTCTCTGGTTCAGTTGCGCACAAGGAGGGCCAAGCAGTTTCAGGATTTTCTTGCCGACCTCTTCTCTCTTATTCATTCAATTAGCCCCAGAATTTACTTGACCCGACGATTTCGATACAGCCGCGAGCCACGAGCTGTGAACCGTGCACCTCGGTGTCCTCGGTGAGAATCTTTTTACTGCAGCGTGTACCATCGCCGCTTGTACATGGTATACAGTATGCTGTAGGAAAAAAAAGCAAAAGAAAACAAACATACACGCCAGCTCTCCCACACTGGGGCTGTCGCCACGCCCACCCTGTTCCGATCCCAGAGACGTGCGGCGGAGAGTGGAGGGTGCGTGTGGCTGAGCATTAGCACGTTAGCAGGGGGAAGGGCAGTTCTGGGGCTGTCACACTGTTCTGTGGAGCCCTGACTACAGTACATTCTCTCCCTCCCTGGAAAGTTGACAGGGCACAGCAGAGGGGTGCGGCAGACAGAGCCCAAACACAGGCTGAGCGTGGTAACCGGAATACAGAAGGGAAAGGGGGGGTGTGGAGCGGTGTATGGTGTGTGGAGCAGGGGGAGAGGTGGATGGGGTGTGGGGGTTGGCGGGGGGGGGGGGGGGGGGGGTTAAGAGAAAGAGATGCCAGGGAGTTACACGATACCCACAAATTACAGGACTGATCATACATTACCAATTTCAATGCTAGGGGCTATCGTGTTCAAGCGCTTTAGCTGTGGAATCTTTTTCTGCACGTCTCCTAAGGCAGGGTGCAGTACGACACAAAGAGCTGCACTCCGACCCCATAACTCCTCGTCACGCAAACACAATCGGCGTTGCAGCTCAACCTCTTCCGCCCAACGCGTGTGTGCAAAGTTCCGTATCTAAGGTTACAGAGCGGAGTGAATTAATGGCTTAACCTTTTGCACGCAATTTCGGGGTCAAAGAGGATTTATAACGCAGCAGAGTAGAAGCCATAATGGAAATGGAACACGTAGTTCAGTACTGTGTATGGTATACAGCATAGTACAGTATATCGTGAATATGGGGACATTTTGGTAAATCTTTTCAAGTATTTTTTTTTAATTAGACCACTCTGCGTCAACCAAACCCAATGTACTGATCTTTCTTATATTCATTTTCACATATTATTTTTGAATGAAGAGGACAACAGGCCATCCAGCACCATTTTGGCTCATTGTTTTGTAGTTCATATGGCTATGCTACTTTCCTCATGATATTGTTGCTCTTGCTTTTCTGGCTCCCAATAACACCACATTGCAATTCATTTTCCTGTCTGCTATTTCA
Source organism: Anguilla japonica (assembly GCA_025169545.1). Lineage (NCBI taxonomy): Eukaryota > Metazoa > Chordata > Actinopteri > Anguilliformes > Anguillidae > Anguilla > Anguilla japonica. The sequence continues at coordinate 62,453,866 of CM045884.1, read as the reverse complement.
GGGCTGCCAGCTTTGGCAGCGCACACAGAATTGTAATTCATGGCAATGAAGTAATTTGAACTTCAACCTGGGCTTGAAGGAGAGAACATGCTAGAGAAAGAGAGAAAAAGAAAGAAAGAGATAAATTATGAGAGAGTGAGAGTATCTGCCAAATAATAAAAAAGAGAGTGAAGATAAAATTGGGAGATTTGTCATACTACAGCCTCTCCTTTCCTCTCCCCCATTCTCTTTCTCTGTCTCACTCTCCCTCACTCCCTCAGTCTTTCCCCTGCTTCCTGGTGTGGGATTTTTCCTGTTTAACATGAGTATGCGCAAGTATACACAAGTATTAAGTAACAGCTTAAACAAGGATGCTGTGTGTGACAGTCCTGTCCTCACAGCCACCCAAGCTCTCCCACCCCCCTTGACCTCTTAAAAATTTCACAACACAGACATCCTATTTATGACTTGTTCCTCTGAAATGTTCCACATTACATTGCACCCCGTCCCCCTCCCCCACCTCTCTACTTCCCAGTGGAGGCAGTGTCATATCTGGCAGTTCGTGTGTGTATGCGTGCTGTGAGCGCACGTGCCAGGTGTACCGATAAGCACATCTTACCTGTTTAAAATTCATTTAAGGCCCGTGCCCCTGTCATATTAAATGGCTAATGGTGAGAGCCTCTTGTTGGGCTTCTGGGGGAATAATGGCAGTCCATTAGAGGACTGGAGGAGCCTGGACTCATGAAAATGAGGTTCTCCGTCAACGTCGGCGCTGGGGTGGGCACTATATACCCTCACCTGGTTAAACTGGGCCTGTCCTACAGGAGTATGGTTAGAGAGAGAGAGAGAGAGAGAGAGAGAGACAGAGAGGGGAAGAGAGAGAGAGAGTGAAAGAGAGAGAGAGAGGGAGAGATCAGCAGCCGTGTAAACCTGATTAGCAGATTAATGGTGGAGCACTCGATCGATAAAGCGCCATTGAATTCAATTGAATTCCTTTGAGAGAGGTCTGCAGGTTTTTGTTTTCACACAAAAATCAGCAACCCGTTTTAGGCCCACATAAAAGCTGATTATCTGTATCGTTAACTGCTTTAATTGAAAATTAAAGTGCACTCAGCACAAATGAAAGCCAGCACCCCATGCAGCTCTCTAGAACCAGTGCCTCCAATGTGCGAACTTAATTTGTATATAATTTTGTATATAATAAATATTATGTGAATTTACACATTTGATGCCCAAGCTTGTCTGATCCCTGCCCTAATTTGGAATGACAAATCATCGGCAGCCGCATTCAAGCACAAAACCCACTGCCGATTCAGGTGTAGACATCCACAGTTCTTCTCTGAAACACGTAGAGTCACCAGATGCTTCTTTTCACACTGCAGGCTACAGCCAAGCTCGCACAGAGAAAAGTCAGAGGGAGACTTTTCACACGCGGCTCTAACAGGCAGTCCATGGGTGCCCGATCTGCCATCGGTGGTCAAAAGACAGCAAATAGATAGCAATACACCGACTGAACCCTTTCATACCCTGGGTGATGCAATCGCCGATTAATCGTCACTCCGTGGAGCTGCTGAGCGCAGTCGGCACTGGCGAATAGTCAACTTTTAAAATAATTTCTCAATTAATATAAATATAGATACAATTCAGAGCAGTTTTTAAATTTTAGCAAATGCATAAGTGAATGAGTTCTTCATTTATTCAGTGTTATATTCAATATTCAGTGATGGGGTCAATCCCATTTGAATTCTGTCAATTCCATAAATGAAAGGAGATTCAATTAAACGCATTGAAAAATGCCCATAACGCTCTGTGAGGAATGTACAGTTAATTAATCGAATTTCATTTCCTTTTTCTTGATTGACTGTATTGAAATGGAACTGACCCCAGCACTGATCACCTCTATTTCAAGGATCGTTACGCTTTCCAGTGTGTGTGTGTGTGTGTGTGTGTGTGCGTGCGTGTGTGTGTGTGTGTGTGTGTGTGTGTGTGAGAGAGAGAGAGAGAAGAGAAAGAGAAAGAGAGAGAGAGAGGGAGAGAGAGGGAGAGAGAGAGAGAGAGAGAGAGAGAGAGAGAGAGAGAGAGAGAGAGAGAATTAGGGGACATGAATCCTTTTTTACCATATAAAAACCTCTTACATTCACAAACAGCAACAATGCCACAGCTGTAGTGTCCTTTAATGTAAATGAATCCGAGAGATTCTGCAGTCATCGTATTTGTGATGAGCTGAGCTGAATGGGTGTGTGGACCATGGTGGTCCTCCTTTAGCAGGTGTATGGACCATGGAGGTCCTCCTTTAGCAGGTGTGTGGACCATGGAGGTCCTCCTTTAGCAGGTGTGTGGACCATGATGGTCCTCCTTTAGCCGGTGTGTGGAACATGGAGGTCCATCTTTAGCAGGTGTGTGGACCATGACGGTCCTCCTTTAGCGGGTGTGTGGAACATGGAGGTCCATCTTTAGCAGGTGTATGGACCATGGAGGTCCTCCTGTGGCGGGTGTTTGGACCATGGAGGTCCTCCTTTAGCAGGTGTGTGGACCATGGAGGTCCTCCTTTAGCAGGTGTGTGGACCATGACGGTCCTCCTTTAGCGGGTGTGTGGAACATGGAGGTCCTCCTGTGGCGGGTGTGTGGACCATGGAGGTCCTCCTTTAGCAGGTGTGTGGACCATGGAGGTCCTCCTTTAGCCGGTGTGTGGAACATGGAGGTCCTCCTTTAGCAGGTGTGTGGACCATGGAGGTCCTCCTGTGGCAGGTGTTTGGACCATGGAGGTCCTCCTTTAGCAGGTGTGTGGACCATGGAGGTCCTCCTTTAGCAGGTGTGTGGAACATGGAGGTCCTCCTTTAGCAGGTGTGTGGAACATGGAGGTCCTCCTTTAGCAGGTGTGTGGACCAATGAGGTCCTCCTTTAGCGGGTGTTTGGACCATGGAGGTCCTCCTTTAGCAGGTGTGTGGACCATGGAGGTCCTCCTTTAGCAGGTGTGTGGACCATGGAGGTCCTCCTTTAGCGGGTGTGTGGACCATGGAGGTCCTCCTTTAGCGGGTGTGTGGAACCATGCAGGTCCTCCTGTTAGGCGGGTGTGAAGAGCGGGGCGAGCACAGCTTTCTGGGATCTTCGGCATCGCCGCGGTGACAACGCTTCTCCAGCACGCCCTTCTGGTCTTTGCTCTTAACTCCTCCTTCTTTATCTCTCTCTCTTTTTTGTATATTTGTATTTTTTTTTTTTTGTACCCCACACGCTTTTGTGATGGATACCGCTCTAGAATCTGTTTCTAGATTCCTTGCCAGCGTCAGAAATGAATTATTTAATCAGCCCAGTCAATTACACGATCTGACATTTTATGAGCAAAATTGTTCATAGGCACAGGAATGGCACCTCTGTGTCCCTGCATGAAACTTTAAACTGAGCCAGGGCTGACTGGAACTAAAAGAAAAATAAAGTAAATTCCTGCGTTACATACCAGCCCTTCAGAAATAGGGCCGCCCACCCCTGTGATTTATGACCCCAAATGGCCCGTCGCTATGCTTTAAGAGCATCTGCTGAATGGATGCAATTCAATGCACCTCGGGTCTGTAGCTCTGCTGAACAAGGAGGCGGGGCTTTGGTTGACAGGAAGTCCTGCAGCCCCTTTTCATGCGTCCCCCAGAGCGAGCCTTAATGGCCGCCCTGCTGTGACGCCTACAATGCGTCAAATAATTTCAGGCCTGGTCACTGAAAAGCCCAGAGTCCGGAACACTCACAGAAACTAAGGTATGAAAAAGTGCCCATGAAGGTACAAGCATTTGTCACTGGGGTGGCACCCTATAGGTAGGCGACATTAAAAAAAAATCTTTTTTTTTTTGCTTGTAAAAGGCACTTATTGGTACCTAGATAGAACATTACTGTATTTTCAAGGGACATTTGGAAAATGTGTTCCCTAAAGAATAAAACTGTAGCCCCATTGTACTGTAATTGCTGAGAGCGTAGGGCTGCAGATATTCGTCTTTTCCATTCAATTCTTTAGCCAATCAATGACTTGAATGAATCATTGGTGGTGAAATAAAACAAAAAATCAGCGTCATTGCAGCCCTCCTGAACTGTGTTCTGACCACCATGCGGTAGACTGCTAGCAAGGCCGTTAAAATGATTACCAATGTATAATGTTTACCAATGTTATAAATTATGCTGATTGGCTTGCTAGAAAGCTAATAAATTCAGTCACCTTGAAAATTACTTCGAATCTTGTGAGTGTGTGTGCGTGTGTTTTTTTTTTTTTTTTGTTGCGAGAATAAATAAACCCAGGAAATGATGTTTGCACCTGATTATCTTGCGTCTGTTGTGTTTTTCGGTTGAGTGAAAGCAATTTTCTTTCTTGTCCATGTCATATTAACCAATGTCACGACAAAAGCAAATAATGAGTCTCAGCAGGTGACTGATTATTGGCTTGTCCTACTAACCCTGTGAAGAGTACCTTTTTTTGTTGTATTTATTTTTATTTATTTATTTTTTCAAAATTTTAAGTCAGTTTTCTAGGACACCATTGCTTCCAATTACCCGTAGTGATTGTTACATCAGCATTAGAAAGTTCAGTTAAGAACATTCTAATTGTGACGTCACAACTTAAAACACTTTGTTCCATTGTGCCCTGAAAAGAAGACCATCCTAGAGCAGGATGAACACCCTGTCCCTGTCTTATTCTGTCTCATTCTTCATGCAGTCTGCCTGCTCCAACTGCGCATGAAACTGATTCCTCATGCAGTCAGTCTGCTCCAACTGTGCATGAAACTGATTCCTCATGCAGTCAGTCTGCTCCAACTGCGCATGAAACTGATTTCTCATGCAGACAGTCTGCTCCAACTGCGCATGAAACTGATTTCTCATGCAAACAGTCTGCTCCAACTGCACATGAATCTGACCCCTCAGGCCACAATGCTGTCTGCTCACAGACAGACTGTTAGCATTGGGAGAATATTAAAATCAAGGTATTTTTTTTTCTCTACTAATTGAAAGCAGTGGAGTTCCAGGACACTGACTCTGAATTTAAAAAAAATAAAAAAAAATAAAAACAATCCAAAAAAACCTACACCTTAATGGGTTAAAGAAAGACTGTACAAGTGAGAAGATTCCTGGCATCAGTTCCTGAATGTTGTAAGTGATGCTGTAAGCAAACTAATGCATTATGCTCTAAACTTCAAAACAAGCAAAAAAATAAAATTTAAAAAATAAAAAAAAATAAAGAAAACTGCATGGACAGCAGTTATTTGTCTCAGGTTCTTTTTTTACTTGCTAATGCACGGATGCAAAGCTATCCTGTCATACTGATGCTCCAAGCACTTTTATAAGTTGGAAATGGATGCCTTTCAGGTTGATGTAAATGTACATGTGAAAGTACAAAACTGCGGAAATTTCTGGAATGAAGACGAAGGTTGGACTGAGATCAGAAAGAACGACCGGCACATGATTGACAGGATGGACCAAGGCTGGTCTTTGGCTTTTGTGCAGCAATCACCCAAATTTCTCCTCCAGGCAATCTCCTGGTTCGCCTCTGCTGAATGTTGATAGATGGGGAGGGGGAGGTTTTTCCACCAGTAAAATTGACCTTATCATATACATTTATATCATTATACTATATGCTGATCTCGCTCTGTCTCTCTCTCTCTCTCTCTCTCTCTCTCTCTCTCTCTCTCTCTCTCTCTCTCTCTCTCTCTCTCTCTCTCTCTCTCTCCTCTTATCTATCTCTCCATCTTTCTCGATCTCTGTCTGCGATTCTGAGGACAATTGGAGTGACATCCAAATAATTATCAACTGCAACGGCCAAAAGATGTCATTCAACTAAGGGTGGAAACGTAATGTACAAATGATTCCCCACCTCCCAGAAACCCACTCACCCCACCCCACAGTGCAGAGGGGGAAAAAACACAAGCAGGCCTCTGCTAAACAAAACATATTCTTATTGATTAGAATTACATATCTGGTAGACTGGCCACAAGATATGGAAATGTTTTTGAAATGAGATGCATAATTCATTTTTTTAAATAATAATTTTTAAAAAAATGTTTCAGAGAGAGAAGAAAATGAAGTGCAGAGCAGGACTGTTCCACATTGATTTTTCTTCCCTGTTCAGCCAATAGCTGTACCAAAGATCAGATGCATTGGCCTTCTCTAGCAATCATTTCTCCTTTCATTTCAATAATGTATGTGTCCTGTTCAAACTGTTTCAGGGAAAGATCTTTTCAATTAAGCTGGGCCAGCTGTGGAATAATGGTCCCTCCATGTTCAAACTGATATGTAAAATAATGTAGATACAATTCACCGGAATATTACAGCGTCTGCTGTAATATTCCTCTAGCTCCCGACCAACTTCCACTTTATATAACAAAAATAATAACATCGACCTACATGCATAGAAATGTATTTGCAGATGCATGCCCACACATATGCAGAGAGAGAAAGAGAAAGAGATTGCATGAGAGACAGAACGAGAAAGAGAGAAAGAAAGCGACAGAAAGAAAGACAGAGAGAGATTATTATTTTTCATTATTCCATTTACATTAGATATAATTATTTTCTGTTCTATTATAAATCCCCAGTCAGAGGAAAGTTCCTGATTTCCTGTGTGGCTATTGTTCATTGGTTTCTAGTCTTTGATGTATATGTATTGCTCAGTGTTAAATGTATGCTTTGTTTAATACTGGCTGGTTTGCAATACAAAATATGGTGTTTTGTCATGCCAATAAAGCAAACTGAATTGAATTGAACTAAGATGGGGGGGGGGGGGGGGGGGGGTTAGGGTTAGGGTTAGGGTTAGGGGGATTTTTGTTACTGGTGTTCTTTGTAACTCTTGCTTTGGCAACACTGTGCATGCCATGCTAATAAAGCACCTTGAAATTGAGAGAGAGAGAGACAGAGAGAGAGAGAGCAAGAGAGCGATAGGGAGACAGAAATAATAGTAAATATGATAATAGGAATATGATTATTAATAGGAAATAGCCTGCATTGTCTTTTTTATGCTTATTGCGATTTATTGCCACTGTTATTTGTAAAGAAAGCCCCTGACCTTGCACACACGATGAGCTCAATTCCATGGATAAAATGCCACCATCTACTCACATTTAGGAGGGGACTGCACGGCGTTGGCTAGATGGTGTCTCTTCAGTGTTTGAGATACAAAGCAGTGACAGGTCTTGACCAAGGACTCAGCAATGTATAAAGCCAGCCAAAATAAGTCAGTGTTGCCATAAAATAGTGTCTGTAATAGCGGACAGGAAGAGGAAACACACTTCCTCCCACATTATGAAAAAAAAAAACAACAAAAAAAAAAAAAACATTCACATATAGCAAAAATATTTCTCTTCCATGACTACTGACGGCAAGCAGCTGGTTCTTTTAAAGGGTTAAAGGGTCAAGGGACTAGCGCACAACACAATATATCTCAGTCAGGCACATCCAGAGGAACAGCGAGTAGCTGCCCAAACTGCCTACATACAAATGAAAGAAGAAAGATCAAGATGATAAGATGAAGCGAGAGATGACGGTATCATAACGTAAAAGATGAAACAATAATTTCAATATAGTTCGATAAAATAAAATAAAAAATTGCATTTGTCATCTGATTATTACTTTTACAGATTTCATTATTATAATGATTGTTATCTTTGCCTTTTCATTGGCTTGCACAAGCTATTCATACAGCATTTGGCAATGACCTTTATGGAAATGTACTTTGTGGCTCTGAAAAAAAAAAATTCAGCTGAGATTAATTGCATTGAGTTAAGACACAGACAGATGCATGAAGACAGAGAATGTGGTAGAAATAACTAAAGCTAGAAAGCAGTCAAAGGAACAGCAGACAGACAGACAGACAGACAAATCGACAGACAGCAGGCAGACAGACAGACTAACTGAGAGTCAATGTGGGGCCGGTGGGCGGGGGGGAGCTATGTAATCCAAAACTACACCTGCACTGTGAGCATCCTTTAGCCTGATAATTATGCCTTAACTGAGCAAGAGTTGGATCATTATCTGAGTCAAAATGGGTTTAATAAGCATTTCTTTTCTTTTTTCTCTTTTGCTTTGATCACACACTCTCCCGCTCCCTCTCTTTCTCATATCTCTCTCTCGCACACAAACAACCCAAACACATTTCTCTTTTTATTCCTCCCTTTCTCACTCTCTTTTGTGTATGTGTGTGTGTGTGTGTGTGCATACATGCATGCATGTGTATGCGTGTGTGTGTTTGTGTGTATGTGTGTGTGCGTGCATATGTATGTATGTGTGTGTGTGCCTGTATGCGTGCATGTGTATATGTGTGTGTGTGTGTCTGCATGTGCGCGTGTGTATATGTGTGCCTGCATGCGCGCATGAGTATGTGTGGTCGTGTGTGTGTGTGTGTGTGCGTGTGTGTGTGTGTGTGTGTGTGTGTGTGTGTGCCTGCATGCGCGCATGTGTGTGTGTGTGTGTGTGTGTGTGTGTGTGTGTGTGTGTGTGCTTTAGCTGGAGGTGCAGTAGAGGGAGGTTTTATTACTGTTATAAAGGCTGACGGATTTTCCCACTGTGCATCAGATAGTCAGGCTGGGGAATTACCATAACCACCCCTGATATGTTTTTCCACTCTTTTTATTTAACTCATACAGTCTGCTCACTCAGGAGAGTACAAAAAAAAAAACCAAATCACTTTTGTTTTGAGAGGCTATCATTTTACCTCTCTTTTCCGTTTTTTTTCCTCTTCCAGTGAAAGCTCATAATGAAAACCCATAACTGAAACATATTCGAAAATGGGCCTTTAAAATGACTTTTAAAATACGCACTGTATGTCATTATTGTGCTTTCGGGTTTTCTCCCGACACTTTTCGGTTGCTAGAAGCTTTTTTCCAGCCTTGTTTAAGCTGATCGGACTCACTGAATATCTGTGAGTGATTTATGCCAATAGACCTTCCGCCACCTGACATGCAGACTTATTTCCTTTTATTTCAGAATGAACGTCCCAGAGAAAATAATTCACTTTATATTGAACTTGGGGGAACCATCTAGAAAATGCATTCAGGGATTAAATAAAACTTTTTGTTTGACACTGTCCAGGTAGTACATCGTGAACAGATTTGGCCATAGATAAGACATTGTATTTTGTTGGACGACGTTAAAACAAATGTCTTTTCGCAAAATAAATAAATAAATAAATAAATAAATAATCAGATGTGTGTGTGTGGGGGGGGGGGGGGGGGGGGGGGGGGGGGGGGGGGGGGGGGGGGGGGGCGTGAGAGGGGTTAGTGGAATCTGTTTTATAGAACTCCTCAGCTATCTGAACCCCTTCATCATCGGTGAATAAACATGGTGTCTCGAATCTCACAGAGCACTGTGAAGATCCATGTGTGGTGAGGAGATTATTGTTTTTTTTTTGTTGTTTGTTTTTTTTCTAGAAGACTTTTATTGTTGTTGTCATTTTTCAGTAAACAGTGGGGAAGATGACAACTTAGGACTCTTCACAAATGTGCGCAAAACAAGAAGCACAGTGACACAAAACAACATTAAAAAAAAAAAAAACTGTGAGTGACCTTGCAAAACTCCTCCATGCTGTTGCTGATTATCATGTATGCTGATGTAAGCCTCCCCCCCCCCCCCCCCCCCCCCCCCCCGCCCGCACCAAGCCCCCCCAAAGATCTGGTCCTGTCTGAGCCTTCATTTACAGCACTGGCCCAAGCAGGCTTCAGTTAAACCAGGTGTATGTGTGTGTGTGTGTGTGTGTGTGTGTGCATGACAGTGTGTGTGTGTGCCTACATGTGTGTGTGTCTGTGTGTGAGACTGTGTGTTTGTGTGCATGTGCGTGCGCATTTGTATGCCTGCGTGTGTGTGTGTGTGTGTATGCGCGGCTGTGTGTGTTAGTGTGTGTGTGTGTATGTGGGAATGTGTTTGTGTATCTGCACATAACAGTTAATATCTGTGTGTATGTGCATGTGCATGTGGGTGTGTGAATATGTGTGTGCTTGTACCTGTTTGTAGCATATCCTTCACATTGATTTCAATAGAAGCAGCTGTACCTGACCTTGAAAGAGAAGACACAGGGATGACCGGATTTGCGGTGCATTGATGTGGGAATGCTATGATACGCAAAGCCGTATTGTGAGCTGTAATTAGTCTTTTCAGGAATTTTGCCTTCTTTTGAAACTTTGCTCTGTGAAAGGATGCTGTGCGCAGATATGTGTGTGAGACGAGGCCCGTGGAATTCTCCAGCAAAAGTACTCAGAGAGGGCAAGAGCGGTTGTCATGGTTCTGTGTCTGTCTGCGTTTCCTTTTTTGGGCCGCCAGAGGGCGGTTCAGTTTGTAGTTCTGTTTCTTTTCCCTGTTTAATTGTATTATTGTTTTCAATTATTTAATTATTGTTTTTTGGTTATGTCTCGTTTTCCCTTCCCTCTCTGTGGTCTGATTGTGCATTGTGCCCTCCTGTGTCTCGTTAGTGTCTGGTCTATTTAAGTTCTTTTCTTCCCTGACTCGGGTGCTGGATCCTTGTGTTTCTGCCGGTGTTTCTGCCCTGTGTGTTTTCGCCTGAGAGAGCTCCCTGTGTGTTTCTACCCACGTCCCGTTGTTTTTACATGTCTTTGGATTTTTGGATTTACTTTGTTTTCTTTTAGTTTTGAAGTTTTACTTTGTGTTTTTTGAGAGTTGCCCTGCGAGGCCTCTTGTTCCCTGCTTTAGTTCCTGATTTGTAAAGTAAAGTCTTTGTTTCAATTTATCGTTTGGAGTTTGAGTTTTTTCCCTCACTCTGCGTTTGGGTCCTGACCCACCGTTATCGTGACAGCGGCATTCCGAAGCAACGGCATTCCAAAGCAACGGCATTCCGATGCAACGGGGTTCCGAAGCAGCAACCATCCTCCTGCTCCTCTGCAGAAACTGTTTTGCGGAATAATGCTAAGTGCACTGTGGGGATGGCATAAAAATAGCTAATGGAGATCATTATTTAATAAATTGCGAATTCATTACGTGTATTTAAAAAGAATCACTGCAGTCTGAGGGAAATTAAAAATGTATGAATCACCCTTAAAAACCTCGCCCTCCACTGAAAATGAATCTCATGATTAATTTGCTTAGATCCTGTATGCATGGAAACAACTTGTAATGATTTACAACAATTTGAGGAGAACCGCATTAATATTCTGACGGCGTCGCATCTAAATAGCCCACAGATTGCTCGAAAAGTAATTTTTCGTTTTTGTTTTTGCAATTGCTTCTTTTTTTTTCTACGGATGCACTTAAGGAAGAGGAACTAATGATAATTATCTCCCTTTATCATAATGCATCTTTAATCATCTTTTAACGGCCTTTAGACGGAGAGCGCCAGATTGCCGTATTTTCATTGCATTCGATTATTTAGGACAGCGGCGTACGCACTCAGAGAATAATGCAACCCGAAATGTGCGCCATTCATCTTCCTTTTAACGTTGCGCGTTTAAGAGAAATTACAAACAGTCATCCTGCGTTTGCCTCCTCGTACTAACCTGCGAGCGAGGGACCAGCATGCATTGCCACACCATTCCGACCTTGCACAGAACCAAAGGGACATTCCTTGTAAATTTCCAACCCTGTGGCCACCGGCAGCCCGGCACAAAAGCTTTCTTTTTTTAACAGGTAGCTGCTTGAGATAAGCGTCTTTTGCCCGCCTCTGAGTTTGTCTCACATTTTCAAAATCGCCGATTTTAAACACAAAAATACTTCAACCGCCATCTTCCAAAAAAAATTAAAGATCGAAAAAAAGAAATCAAAAACGGCGAGCGAGAGCATTTTCTGGGATGTGAATGGCGGTTTAAGAGCATACGCGGCTGGCCGGGATCCAATTAAATACACAACAAAAGCGGCTTCTCGAGAGTTCCGGAATATCATATTTCATCTATTCAGAAGCCGGCTTTGAAAAACCGATTAGAAAATGTTGAGTGAGTGGCACGAGCCATGTGGAATGCCTTACATCAGCACGGTATTTCCGCTGAAGGCAGTAAAAACATGCCCTAACACCGCGTGGCCCGTATGCTGTCGTTACACCGTCATAAGCATGACATAACCCTGATTATGAATGCTATTGGGAGCTTGTTACGGCGATTAACATCGCGCTGTCCCGGTGCATGCGGCAGTCGCTGTAATATTGGATTATGGGTAATGTTGACTTATTTTGTGTGAATATTTTATATTATTTTTTATATTATTTTTCAAACAAACCCCTCCACCACCATCCTTTCCCACTCTGAATGGTATTTTGATTCTGCAGGGTGCCACCCAAAGAGAGAATTTTGTTCGGTTACAGTTGCGTCTGTAAATACTTTGAATTTCACAGCAGTATTTCACCAAGCCAATGCAAACACATTGAATCCACAGCATGATGTGCAACATACTGAATTCAAAACATTTATGGTATATTTTGTAATGATATTGAATGGATTTTTCTTCTCTGCAATGTTGTTTTGTTACACAGCAGTTCTGTTGATTTTTGTTCTATATACTATGTTGTTTTCCTTTGTATTTGTCTACACTTCCCTCTCCCCTCCCTATGCTTTGAAAATATGAAAATCTCTGTTAAAATGTTGTTAAAAAGCTAATACTACACAGCTACCATGGGAGCTCCAGGCAGGCTGGCTTTAGCTGGATCAGTATGAGCTTGGCTTCCCACTTTTGTTTTTTTTGTTTTTTTTTTTGGAGTTTTTGGTGCGATCGGTTCGGCAGCTGAACCCGGCAGCCCCTCTCCGGTGTCAGCTGAGGTGACCTTTTCTAATCGCCATGGCAACCGGACCCCAGAAGCTTTTCATGACATTCCGATAAACTAAAAAGTCGAGTCCCCCCCGCCCCACGGATGAGGGCTTGTGTTTGTACACCCGTGGCGTACCGACGCCCTCCGAACACACGCGGGCGCCGCGTGACAAGCGCCCGCAGGAGCCGTCGGCCGCGTGGAGGAGCTGAGCGGGAGACCGGAGACCACGCTTTCCATGCCAACCAGCCTCGGCGCTCCCGTTCCAGCGCACGGCGCCGCCGCACACGCAAGGAGACGGCACGCAGAGAGCCACGGACTGCCGGCAAAGCCCGCCGGGCTTTCTGGGGTCTACCACTCCAGGGTCACCCTTGGCCACTAATTCCAACGTCACCTAGGCCACCATTCATTCCAGTGTTTCCTAGGCTACGAATCCAGTGTCTCCTAGGCTACCATTCCAGTGACTCCTAGGCTGCCATTCCAGTGACTCCTAGGCTACCATTCCAGTGTCTCCTAGGCCAGTGGTTCTCAACCTTTTTGCTCCCAAGGCCCCCCGTGTCCATGGAAATAGCCCCCCTCCCCCCCAACCAGGGGAACCACCATCCTAGGCCACCAGGTGTAAGGGTGGGATTGTACCTGGAGAGAGTTCTCCTCAAACAAGTGAGTTTATTTTATAGTTCACATGTTGGCTGTTCATATGTAGGTTTTATTTTTTTCATATGGGCAGCATCTGCAGTTTCCTTATTTCTCAGCAAAGTCCCTTGGCTCAACTGGTCTGAATTTGCCGACCGCACTGGTGATAAGCGCGTGGGAGAAACATCCAGATCTCCTGTTCTGGCAGCGGCGTCCCCTCATTTACTCGTAGTTCCATTCTCTTTATTGGTTTTAGAGCAACATTACATCACCTTTTGCTGGCATTTAGCTGACGCTCTTATCCGCCGTGACTTACAACGCAAACGCAAAGTGCAAAGATCAGGGATTGAAGAGCCGTAATTCCCCAGAGGGGGGGGGAGCACGGTCCCCAGAGAGAGGCCGCAAGCAGAAGAAATGCAGACTCAGTACACAACCTGTCAACCACCATATTTTTTAAAAGGAAAGAGTCCACCCTACTTTTTATTTTATTTTTTCTTTATGCCAACTTCCAACTTCTTTTTTCCAAATTCAGACAGGTAGAAAGCAGAGGTGCTAATAGACAGACAAGGGATCACAGCTCAGCAGGTGCCATATGATGAGGGATCAAAACCCCGCCCACCTGGGGGGGGGGGAACTTGTATATGACTCCAGTCAGCCGCCCCACATTAGACTTGTTGAACATTAAACTAAGTTATATAAACAAGGTCAAAACCACTCTGTTCAGTGTTTAGGTCTGAGCTGTCCCACATACTGTTATGCTGGACATACTGGGAGATTTGGGGTTCTAGGGAGGAGGCTGCATGTTGATAAAGGAGGGGGGGGGCACCAAAAGTACAGAACCTCAGAGGATTTTAGGGGTACATTTTTCAGTAACACTGGGGAGGGTGAGGATTTATGGGCAGCACAGTGAGCCGTCAATCAGATTAATTTAAACCAATCAAAGTATTTTGCCCAACACAGCAGATAGTAAAAGAGAAACCCTCGCAAAAAAAAAAAATAAAAAATAATCAAAAAAAACCTTTGTGTTTTGTCCTTGGCATGTTGGAAAAGAACCAGAAATGAGAGAAAAGCCTCTAGTCCATATGAATGGCTCTGGCCTACGTCCTGGTCTAAGACTCCATCAGCGTTCATTCAAGGTTTCAGAACCGTATCGTAAAACAGGAAGTCGTCATTTAGCATAGCTGCAGAAACGCCTCCACCGTGACAAATGACAGGACGATACGCCGACCCCTCAGCGTCAGCGCGAAACCCCCCCCCCTCGTTAACTGCCAATCACGTCAGGGAGAGAATTATGTTCCCCCGTCGCCTGAACAGACATGGCGAAAAACCCGAGTCGATGGCGCTGCGCTAGAGAAAAATCATCACGCGGGACCAGAAGGCCGAGGGGGAACGTCGGTGCGCCTTTGTGCCGGACGGACGCCGAATTCAGAAACCGCAGCGGAGCGCCGGGATTATTCGGCCCGTTTTTTTTGGCTTCCGGGACACCTCTCCCCCCTCGCTTCTTCTTTTCCAGACTCTTCTCTCCATATCGCAGGGTTCCAGGGTGTCAGGACTGAGTTTCGCCCGAGTTTAATTCATTACCTCCACTTCATTTTTTTTTTTTTTTTTTAAAGCAATTTTGAGAATTAAATTAACTCCATGCCTCAGTGCCACGCGGTGCTGTTTGTTTGAATGACCGATTGAAATAAGCGAAGGTGTATTTTAATTAAAGGGAGTGCTCTGGGTATTCTTCTTCCTGCCATATAAGGTCCTGTGGGCTTTCTGTCTGTCTCTCTCTCTCTCTCTCTCTCTCTTGTTCTGCACTTTAAGGCAAGCGCTGGCTCCCTCTTGAGCTTGGTCCTGAATATGAATGCTGTGTTTCTGTGTCGAATCCTCTCGTTTTTCTCTCTCTTTCTCGCACTTTATTTTCCCCCTTCCCTTCCCTTAGACCCACAATCTTTCTTCAGCACTTCTCTCTTTTACCATCACTGTAGTTTCATATTGTAGCCTGGAGCATGCCACATACACACGCATACACACGCACGCACCCACAAACACACACACAGACACACGCACACATACACACACATAAACACCTACACGCATGTACACACAGACATGTACATGAACATGCACAAGCACACACACAGACACCTATACACATGTATATGTACACACACAGGTGCACACACACACACATGACACACGCACCCAAGCGCACACATATACACGCACGGGCACACACACAGACATGCACACACATACACGTACACGCGCACACATGCAAACATGTTTAATTAAATGAACTTGATTGGCATGAAATGCATATAAAACATGTTGGCAAAGCAAAGAAAACATACAAAAACAAGTTGTATAACAGTAGAAGTAAAACATGAACAGTAGTTCACACTTCTAAAATTATAACTGAAGTTTAAATATAATGAAATAAAATAGTAATTTGTAATTAGACGCTCTCTCTCTTTTTTCTTTCTATCGCACGGTCTGAAACCCTCCCCCCCCCCCCCCCCCCCCCCCCCCCCCCCCCCCCAGTAAATGTTCACACTTAGCAGCCGGATAGCAAGTGCTTCCTCGTCCGTGTTGAATGAGTGCGATAGGAAGCATGAATTAAGCATGAATTACAGCGCGGTGTTCCCGCTAACGCTCGCCGAGGGAGCCCGGCGCTAATTCCTGCGCAGCGCGCTGGGGAGGGACTCCCCCTGACGGTACATCACCGTGAGCGCGTGACTGGGTGCTGAGGGAGGCGGTTAGTGAGGGGGGGGGTAACACGTGTCTTTTTGTGTGAACTGGCTGAATAGGGACTCGGGGGAGGGGGGGAGGGAGGGGGGGGGGAGAAGGTGAGAGAGCAAGAACATGTCAGAGCCTGAAGTAGCTCGGCGTTGCCACGGTCACGTATCGCCGTGGCGCCCCGTACGGATCGCTCGCCACCTTCCAGACACGTGACGGACCATCTCTGCGCCTTTCCACAGGAGGGGAGAAAAGAAAAAGAAATAACACTCTTTTTTTTAAAGCTTTTCCACCCAAAAATTGGCAATCTTATTCACCTGCAGCCTCCTCTTTGGGTTTGGGAGAGCACAGAGACGTGCTCCGACACACACGATGTTAAGCTCTACCGTAGCTTCCTTTCACTCTGAAACCCACAAGCTGAGTACCTTGCTCACGGGTACAATAGCAGCACCCCCTCAAGGGCACAATGGCAGGACCCCCTCTGGGAACGGAACCTGCGGCCTGAGAATCGTAAGCCCTGTTCCCTGCCCATTCCACTAGACCGCTTTCTGAAACCGGCTAAAAGCACACCCTCGCCGCCAGCACTCTGAGCACACCTGTTCCTCCTTTGTCTTCAGAACAAGCACCAAGTAAGTGACAAAAAGCTCCCTTTTCCTTCAGTGAAACGGGGAAATGGAATAATTGACTGTCTGTCAGATTGGCAGTTTGATGCACATTTGTTTTGCTCTTCAGGGTGCTTCTTTTTTCCCACACTGCGAATGTCGTGTCACTGTTTGCCAAAAAAAAAAAAAAAAAAAAAAATCAAAATATGTCAGCTTAGTGGCTTTTGCAAGCAAGCTGTTTGGTCACAGCGCTGCCAACAGCAGATCCCCCATTCCAACAAAGGCAAAGGAAGGCCTCGGAGGAAGAGGAATCACAGCTCCCCGCGCACCGTGACATCATATTCCATCACGCTATCTGTTTGCTTAGCGTCGCGCGCTTGGAATTTACACAGCTCAACATATCACATCTATTCCATCCATTTACATTGCTGGAATATTTACCAAGGGAGTACACTTTAAGCGCTTTGCTCAGGAGGGCGTTAAGGCAACAGTCTTTGTAAGACCTTAACAGTTATGCTTTTATTTGCATGTGTTTTATCATGGTTGTTACAAGGGTTATCTAACCACTAGAGCGTGCAGAGCTCTCGATACTCTCTAGTGAGCCGTAGACACTCTCTAGTTTGTAAACGGGAACCGTGGATACTCTCTAGTTTGTAGGTAAATGGTGAACCGTAGATACTCTCTAGTTTGTAAACGGTGAACCGTAGATACTCTCTAGTTTGTAGGTAAATGGTGAACCGTAGATACTCTCTAGTTTGTAAACGGTGAACCGTAGATACTCTCTAGTTTGTAGGTAAATGGTGAACCGTAGATACTCTCTAGTTTGTAGGTAAATGGTGAATTGTAGATACTCTCTAGTTTGTAGGTAAATGGTGAATTGTAGATACTCTCTAGTTTGTAGGTAAATGGTGAACCGTAGATACTCTCTAGTTTGTAGGTAAATGGTGAACCGTAGATACTCTCTAGTTTGTAAATGGTGAACCGTAGATACTCTCTAGTTTGTAAACGGTGAACCGTAGACACTCTCTAGTTTGTAGGTAAATGGTGAACCGTAGATACTCTCTAGTTTGTAAACGGTGAACCGTAGACACTCTCTAGTTTGTAAACGGTGAACCGTAGATACTCTCTAGTTTGTAAACGGTGAACCGTAGATACTCTCTAGTTTGTAAACGGTGAACCGTAGACACTCTCTAGTTTGTAAACGGTGAACCGTAGATACTCTCTAGTTTGTAAACTGTGAACCGTAGATACTCTCTAGTTTGTAAATGGTGAACCGTAGATACTCTCTAGTTTGTAGGTAAATGGTGAACCGTAGATACTCTCTAGTTTGTAGGTAAATGGTGAACCGTTGATACTCTCTAGTTTGTAGTTAAATGGCGAACGATAGATACTCTCTAGTTTGGTGAGTTGGACTGGCCTGAATGGCTTGCTTTCATTCACCGACTCCCAGTCACAGTCTTCCTTCCTCCGGACACCAGCACACGGCCTCCCCGCTCGCAATCACTAAAACGCGCGGAGCGGCGTTCTCCTCAGACACTGACAGAGCGGCCTGAGACTCCCGATGCGATGGATTTATTGCACAACCTGATAGCATCTCCCCTGTCTCCCGAGTCAAATGGCCCCTCGCTGTCCAGACGCGGACATCTTCATGAATATATTCACTCCACGCAGCCCAGAGAAAAGCTCTAACTTCATTGTTTCGCCTAAGAAAGGAGTCGGAATAATTACCCTTGGTTTTGAAAACAAAAAAACAAAAACAAAAAAAAAACATGGTGATTTAAATTAAATAAATCACATCAACAATAACATCTCATCGCTCAATTTTATAAACAGAAATGGAATTTGAAGCAAGAAGACAGCTGACTGATTCTTATAATGCTAATGAGAAATTGCAGGAAGGGTTCTGAAGTTCTTCAAGTTACGAAACAAAAAACACACTGGCAAGCTCTCAAAAACTCTTTCTGTAAGTTGACTGACAGCCTTTGACAAACATCACATATTTAGTGCAGCAGAATGAGTCAGAACGCTGTATGTGTCTGTATGTATGTGTGTGTGTGTGTGCGTCTGCGTGCGTGTTTGTGTGCATGTGTGCATGTATATGTGTATGCGTGCACGTGCATGTGAGGGGTCAGTGGTGATTGGACGAGGACAGGTCACATGTTGAAGAGTACTGACAGGCGAGCTGCTGGCGTTGCCAGTACAAATCCGCTAACTAACGCAAGCACTCAGCCCCCCAAAATAACTCCGTGGGTGTTTCTCTTTGGAGGTAAAGCACCAGAATCTGTCACTGGAGGGAACGGATTCTGGAAGCAGGCGTTCTCTGGGTTCGAGTCTACACCTGCACTGCACCCAGGTGCTTCACCTGAAGCGCTTCAAGGCAAACCTATCGATTTCCCCTCAGAAGTGCGGCCGATGTACACCAGAGCTATCCGCTCATTTTCACACTGAGAGAGCCGCGCAGACTGCAAATTAACTTTGCTTTCTTAAATTGTCATTTTTTTCCCTCCTTTCTCAAACCCAAGTAAATAAAAAGGCAAACTTGTAAATGCACTACATCAAAACAAGGGGTCAAGTGTTTTTAATAGCCAGACATGCAGATTGTCCTCACCATCCTTGACTCTTCACACGCTACATTTTCATTCTCTGAAAGAGCTATGTTTCTTTTTGGTTTCAAATCGATCCATAATTTACAGGTAGCCCACCACCGTAGCTACTGCTAGCGCTGAGCGCCATTTACTCTCCTGCTCCTCGTCCCGCTGATGCAACACTGATGCTGCGCTGTACTGCCGCCTATTGGACGAGGGAGTTATTGCTCACTGTTGGACTGTCCAGACTATTGCCAGATCCTGACTGCCTCCAAGCCCATTTCTGGTTGTGCTGTGATCGATGGACCATACATGCAAATGGCATCATTACTCTGAGCCACAAATCCAGGGTTTGCATCCAGAATTAGACTGGAGGGTGGATACTGCGTCTGCTGATCAAATGTGTATACAACCCAGGCACTCATTACAACTGAATCCTGATGCATTCGGTAAAATATCAGGCCAGAAGGATATACTATAAAGTGTAAATATAATATATGATGACATAAAAATATAATAAAGTGTGCTGGTTCTGCCTCAGCGAAATAGGATTAATGTGCATTTTTTTTAACATGTATCGACAGCGAAATGTGCAACCGTGCAGTATCTCGTGTGCCTTGTGAACGGTTCCGGACGAACACGGTTCGTTTTGTGGTCCTCTCCAGAGCGACGCGATAACCCAGCGGCCGTTCAACCGAAGGGATCAACGCTGCGTCCTTCTTGAGTTCCCTGTCGTAGAAAAACATGCCGGGGAGTGGAACCACTCAGTGTGACAGGGTGCGAGTAAAAAAAAGACCTCAGAAGAGTAGACGCTTTACCAGCGAACTGAGCGCGCAGGAGCCAGAGT
The DNA here is from genome assembly GCA_025169545.1 of Anguilla japonica. Lineage (NCBI taxonomy): Eukaryota > Metazoa > Chordata > Actinopteri > Anguilliformes > Anguillidae > Anguilla > Anguilla japonica. The sequence continues at coordinate 62,433,799 of CM045884.1, read as the reverse complement.
CAAAGGGGGTTATGGGACACGGGACTCCAGGCTTGCATGTTTTACAGAAAGAAAAAAAAAGAGAAGATCGTCCTAGAAGAATAACATGACGTCCAGACAGTAACACCGCACCAAGCTCACGGGCTTGTCTTCGCTACATGGAACAAGGTCGCGGAGGTAACCTTACGCTGGGGAGAGCTCGGAAAACGAGAAGAAAAAAGTCACAGACACATCCACATCCCTCTCTCCTGATGACACAGAGAGAGAGAGAGAAAGAGAGAAAAAGTGGCTTCTGAGCTACAAGGCCAGCTATCAGCAAACTCCCACCAGCTATCTGTTGCAGCCGATCAATACGCCCTGCTTCTACTCAACCTCAGAACGTCCATTAAGATGAGTTACAGCCACAGCCAGGCAACAGAGAAATAAACAGCGGTATTAGTCAAGAGGAACAGCAAGCAAGGGACTGGCCAAGAATAAAGAATTTATTTACATACATACACTCAGACATACTTACATACGTACAGAAAAACAGACATACATGCAGACATACAGTACTTACACACAGTACATACAAGCATGTATACATACATACATACAAGCATGCACACATACATACATACATACGACATACATACATACACACACACACACACATGCATATGCATATGCACACACACACACACACACACATGCACACACAGTACAGACTGGTATTAGGCCACCTGCGCTAGAAGAATACAGTTAATTTAGCTGCGTTTATTGAATAGCAGACCAATCTACAGGCTTTTTTTTTTCAAAATCTGCACACAATAACACAGAAAGATGATTTTCACTTCAAAAAATAATCTTAGACTCGAACCAATCATTTTGCAAAGTGGGAGGTGGAGGGGTAGCTAAATTGACTGAAATATTATCTACCTTAAGCTTTTTTTAGGCTTAGATGTGTGGGTATGCTATTCAACGAATGCACTTAAATTAACTGAATTTGTCTCTATCTATATTTTTTTAAATAAAAAATTGCCAGTGGCCTAATACTTTTAGCCTGCACCGTACATACATGCATACACATCCATTCATCAATAAATAACGTAAGATGCAGCGATACACTTTAAAAGTAGTACCATACCATTTTGTCTGTTATAGCTGACATTCACATATACCTCCTTGTGAAAAAAAAAAAAAACACTTTGTTTTGCTCTTGGAAAACAAAGTAAAGACAGTGGTGTGTACACCCAGGCCAGGAAATCGCTCTGACCTATCCAGGTTTACTTTAAATTATTTGGGGCCGGTAATGACACAGAGAAAAAAAACAAAAAAAAAAAGGGCAGCTGATGTCGTGTCTGAATCTCTGGAGACATGGGACATGTTACTGTCCTTTCTGCCACTTCCAAAAAACCAGAGCTGCACCCCTCTGCCTCTTTAGATGGAGATATGAGGGAAAGAGAGTGAGATAGGGAGACAAAGAAGGGTGGGATGGAGGGAAGGTGATGGAGAGGGTTAAAAAGGTGAGAAGAAAATAGAGAAAGAGAGAGAGAGAAAGGGAAAGATGGTGATGGAGGGCCAGAAATAGAGATTGTGTGAAAGGCAGAGGGAGAGAGAGCAAAAAAGGGTAGGTGAGAGGTGGAGAAGGAAAATGAGAGAGAGAGAGAAATGAGGGAGGGAGGGGAGGGAGATGTGGAACAGAGAGATACACTAGGACAAAGCCTAGCCTTCCCCCCCGCCCCATCTCCCCCATCCCCCTATTCCCTGCCTGTCACACAGAATCAGCAGTTTAGCAGCCAGCATGGACAGTGACTCTGGACAGTTATTTTTATTCCGCTGTTGAATTACTCATAAGTGAAATTCACAAACTCACACCCCCCAATCTGAGCCCACCTCACACACCAACCGCCCCCCCCCCCCACCACCACCACCACCACCACCACCACCAGCCCCGACCAGCCCAGCATTCCAAGAACGTCGGAAAACGGCCTATAAGGCACTCTGTGGTAAAGGGTAGATAGAGATTCAGGAACTGCTCAGCAAGACAGGAGGTTGGTGGAGAGGGAGAGAGAGAGAGAGAGAGAGAGCAGGAGAGGGAGAGAGAGAGAGAGACTGAGGAAGGAGTACATTAACAGAGTCTGGGGGTTTGGGGAAATGATTGTTTAAGTATCTATAAAGTATCTCAGATGGGTGATTTGGCTCCTTGTGTATTCCCTGTGTGTGTAAATCAGGAGAGGAGAGGAGCCCTGCGTAGGGAAGTTTAGTCTGTTTACAACACAGCCTCCCTCATTACACCTCCATCAGAGCTCTGAGCTTCCTAAATATACAACTAACACACACACATACACTCATACACTCATACACACTCTTACACAAATACACGTTCATACATTCGCATACACACTCATATATATACATACACACATACACATACCATGCACACACTCATACACTCACATACATGTAATGATACACTTTCATACACAAACTCACCTAAACACTCCTACTAATGAGTGTGTATGTGTGAGAGAAAAAGTGTGTGTGTGTGTGTTAGTGTGTGTGTGTGACAGAGAGTGTGTGCGTGTGTCCGTGTGTGTGTGTGTGTTTGTTTGTGTGTGTCTATGCATGAGTGTGTGTACACGTGTGTGTGTGTGTGTGTGTGTGTGTATGTGTGAGTGTGTGTGTGAGTACGCACAGGCTCTTTAACAACAGGCACTTGGAGGCTGCACAGTGTTTGTGCTGTGCTGTGTGCTGCCTGTAGATTTGAGTGTTTATTGGTGATTTGTGTTTTCATTGTATTATGTGTTGTGTGTCACACAGCAGGCGAAATTTCCCCCTCAAGGATAATAAAGTTTTCATTGATTGGCTCTGGGCTTTCTCTGTTCTTCTCTCTAGAAAACACATTGCTCTGCTTCTGGTGACAATAAAACTGCAGTAAACATGCTATATTAAATAGGTTTTGATTTCTTCCGTGATTGATTGATTGATAGGCCAAAATTTATCCAGCAAATATCCAGCTGCAAAAACCGGCTAACGCAAAATGTTCTCACAATGTTAATGGAATGCTTGGTCAGGGTTATGACATTGCCCCTATGCTACACTACATTATTCTTACCTTTTTTTCTTTAAAATGTTCCTACAAATAAAAACAATATGAGGTTCATGACACACGTGCAGACCTTCGTCTTTGTGTATAACCCAAGTGTATGAGATGATGAATGCTACATGTTTGTAAATTTCATGCGCAGTTCTGTTCATGTGATTTGCATAAGGAAACAGCCATGAACAAACGCAGATAAGAAAAAACATGATGCATGCCGAACTGTTCTTGACGATCAAATGTGATCGTACGCATGTTTTGTGAAAGAGGCCCATTTGTGAGGCTGTTTTGTGTTAGCTGGGAATGGATCAAACGTAGGGTGCAGTACGTAAGCCGACTGTGATGAGCTGATAAACCTGATAAATGGATAACATTTGACTTTTTTACAGCCACGTCCCATGTGGGCCTTCTCGTGGTTCTGAAGTCACAGTCAGAGGCTGGGCCGTGTCTGGCAGGGCCTGTGTCACCGTGGAAACCCGGCGTGGCTCCTGGGCCCTGCGCTGTAATCCCACGGGGCTGGGACTGCTCGTCGCGTCTGAAGGCCTCACTTCCCCTCAGGGCCTTCTGCATTTTTCATGTTCTTCGTGGAACGCCCTGTGCCCTAAACGAGAAAAAAAAAAAAACGATTAGCTGGGACCACCGTCCTCCCCTTCGGTCCGTTGCGCCTCCCTGACTTCTCCTGATGGCGATCCAGTGGCTGGCACCGAATGTTCTTTACCGCGGTCCAGCGAGCTTCCGCCGGCGGCTCCCAGCCGCGGTCCGGAGAATCTCCCCGCCTGTTCATGATTTCGATTCGCCACGGCCTCTGTCCATCCATCCGTTATCTAACCCGCTTATCTGGAGCAGGGTCGCGGGGGGGCGCTGGAGCCTATCCCAGCATGCACTGGGCGAGAGGTAGGCAATGCACCCTGGACAGGTCGCCAGTCCGTCGTCGCAGGGCACACACACACACACACACACACACACACCGTTCACTCACACACTCATGCCCTGGGGAGTGGAACCCAGGGCCCCCCTGCTGTGAGGCGACGGCGCCTCCCGCTGCACCAGCGTTCCGCCCCGCCGCCGTCTCCTTCCTTCGGAATTCATTTTCTTTGACCTTTAAGCGGGAACGTCAACCGAGGAGCAGCGCTCTTCCGCGAAGGCAGCCCAGCGGGTGGGGCGAAAGCAAGGGGGTAGCGCGGGACCCCGATCGCTCTGCCATTTGGCGTTAGCGCTTGACTGACGTTAGCGCTGTCAGCGCTGTCAGGTCAATCAAAGCAGCTAATTACGCGCAGGAAAACTCGCCTCACCTGGTCTCATGCCCACGAGCTGGGTGATTCTGAAGTAAAAACAAACCCACGCGCAGGGCTCAAGATATGTAACCATATGGGGGGGGGGGGCATGATTTGAGGCACCATGATTCGATTTAGAAGGCCAATTTGGCAGTTTGTGCGGGGGGGTAAACGATGCACTCAGTGCCGTGGAAGCCGCCGCAGGTTTAACTTCTCGTCTGTTAAACACAACACCCTCTGCAGTGGTGATTCTCACACTCTTGTCTCGGGGGAATCCTCTGCGTTCTGGTTTTTGTTACAGGCAATCTCTCCCTCAACGAAGGTTCTTGAACACAAGCGTTTAAACTCTGTCATAATTTTTTCCTCAAACTCAATAACACAGTGGAGATTTGGCTTGTTATCATTTGCTTTGTTTTTGAATTCTTCACTATCTACCAAATGGCTAGTTTTAGAGGCCACATGTGTACACCTTCAGCAATTAGAAGCCTATTGGTTCACCTCAGTCTCTGACCTTTTCATGATATTGTGTGCAATATAGCACAATAAGCACAATGTGAATATGGGGCTTTCATTCTTTGAGGCATGCATGGCTATCTGGCGTTAATGTGGCTTGAGTGGGTTAAGAAGTCCTCCACAACTCCTTGATGCAAAACACAAAACGTGTCTAATTAAGAAAAAACGAACTGCTTGTTAAAATTCTGCCACTGTAATGGTGGTCAGAGCAGAAACGAGCGTACACAACAGACCCCTAGACCAAGGTTGAGAACCACCGTACTGCAGCACAAAGCTCCCACTGGATTTGAACTGTTTTTTAAAAAAAAATATTTTTTTACATCCTTTATTTAACCGGGAGCGGTCCGTTGAGAACGTGTTTCTCTTTTGCAGTGATGCTCTGGAGAGAAAGATCAGAGCGAGCAGCTGCAGGTGGGGAGTCAGAGAGAGAGAGAGAGAACAGGGGTAAAGCCCCTGGAGCAGTTGGTTGGGTTAAGGGCCTTGCTGGAGGGCCCGACGGCAGAGCTCTTTCTTGTAGGGACCCCCAACGTCATCTCTCCAGATACAAGTCAGCAACCCCGTATGCCCACCAGGGGCTCGAACCAGCAACTCCATAGTTGCCAGTCAAACGCCCAACCGCAAGGCTTCCTTGGTCCAGAGTGCCCCCTACTGGCAGAATATGAACTGCTTTTAGCAGCAAATCTTTACAAAAAATGTATTTATTTATTTAATTTTTTACCCCTGACGGTCTCCCATCCAAGCACAACCGAGGACCTGCATGGCTCAAACATCTGGGTGCGAGAAGGCTAAGGGGGGGGAGGGGGGCGCATGTGCTCAGCTTATTTAACGCAGAGCTCGGGAGCATATTTCTCCTCCGCGCTATGCTGTAAAACATTCAGCCTGTTTCTGGTCAGCTTCCCCCTTATTGGAAATAATCAAATTGCAGTAATAAATTCGGGAGGGGGTGGTGGGGGGTGGTAAAGGTGAACGCGGTTCTCCTGTGGCTTGGCGCTGGCGGGGTGCATCTCAGATCAATGCTGATGCTCGTCTCCCTGATTTCTGTTCAGCAGCGGGGCGAGTTGAGGGCTTTTCCCCGCCAAGAGTTATGTGGCAATAATACGGCAATAAAGCTTAAACCATGAAAATGTAACATTAGTTTCAGTTATTAATACTGTAACGTGAAGCATATGCGCCCTCACCGATATGTGCACATTCACATGCGCGAACACAAATCACACGCACACACACACACATACACACACACACACACACACACACAAATATTCACACACACATACACACACACACACACACACGCACACAAACACTCACACACACACACACACACACACACACACACACACGCACACAAATACTCACACACACACACACACACACACACATACTCACACGCACACATACACACACACAGATACTCACACACACACACACACACACACATACACACACACGCACACACACACAGTGCCTGAGGACAGTTGGAGGGCAGACAGTGGCCTGGAGCCTCTGCCTCATCGTACTGCATCTCCCCTGGGCAGTCACAACATCACCTTCCCACCCCACCAGTCTTCCCTTTCCTTTTTCTTCTTCTTCTTCTTCTTCTTCTTCTTCTTCTTCTTATTATTATTATTATTACTCCCACAGAGTCAGTGCTGCAAGCTGTAAGTGTGCATCCTGTGGTTGCTGATGCAGGCGTGTCGGGGGGGGGGCAGTCAGAACTGTGTCAGGCTGCTCTCCGTGCTTATTAAACGGTGCGCTCCCCAGGGCCGGTCCCCAGTGCGCTTTAAAACACTCGCAGCTCCTTAATTACGAAAGCGCTTTATTCCACCAACCGCCAAGCTCCAACCGCCTACCCCTCTCTCCCTCCCCCCCCCCCCCCACCCCTTCAACATCTGCTTCCCTTTCTCCTTCCCTCCAACGTCCCTTCATCCCCCCCTCTCTCGTCCTGTCTTCTTAAAGGACGGGGCTGGAGAGGGGCCACGAGCGGGGGCGAGCAGAGGTTCCCGGGAGAGGAGCATTGTGGGATTTATGCGCGACGGGGTCTGTGCAGCGGATCCGCAGCCCGGTTGATTTGCACAAGGGACTCGGTATATGCGGCCATTTTCATGGACTGTCTCGTTTATCCAAACTGTGCAGTAAAACGTTCCGTGTTAATTAAACAAACAACGTTTATGAGTCCAAAATGGACGAAATGGACGAAATGTACTCTGCGGATGATTCAACATTTAGCGGTTTGCTGTGTAGGACTGCATTCATTTAAACTCACTGAGCAAGCTCTAAAAGCCATTCTGCCATTGGTTTTATTGTCCTTTTTCTTTTTTTGATTGGATGATTGGCACATTATGATTGTCTGATTTGCGATTGTCTATTTTTGATGTGGCTCTCGGTTTCAGCCAATGGCAGCTGTTCTAAGGTGATTAAACAGCCGCAGATATTCACCACACTGGGCAGGACCAACAAGATGCTTTTTCTGTACAACTTTAAAACACGCGAAAGGGGGAGTAAAGAAGCCATTCTAGCAAAGACGAGGTACACGTTTTCACCCCGTACATTCACAAGGTGCGAAGCATGAAGCATGAAACTCTTGCAAACACTTCAATAAATAAATATTTATCGAGGCGGTGGCTCCCCTGAACTGGAGCACGGCGGTGGGGTTTACCGCCTAAGCTGCTTCTCGCTCGGGCGGCTAGGCAATAGCGCCCGGGGGACGAAACTCTCGTTATTTATTTACTCCCCCCTGGAGCTCCCGGTTATTCAAGCTGATGAAATTAACGTGCTGGAACAACGGCAGGACGGGTTCGTCCTCCGACGACGTGCCTGTTTAAAAAAGAGGGATATCAGGAAGCGAGTGGGGCCCGCCCCGTCACTGCCGCCGACGCTCGTCGCCAGATTCGTTACGCCGAACCGCCGCTCTGTCGCACCGTCACGAGCCGCGGAGAACTCGGTCCCCAGTGAGCACGTCAGGGAGCACCGTCTCTGCTCCACCGCCTTTCTCAACCCGGTCAGGGCACGGGAGCGGGGAAGTACAGGCAGGAAACAGGGCCATGGAGCCAAGATGGAGCCACTTCTGTACTGGAGCAGTCAGTGCTGTTGGGTCAGTCCTCTACTGGTGCAGTCAGTGCAGTTGGGTCAGTCCTTTACTGGTGCAGTCAGTGCTGTTGGGTCAGTCCTCTACTGGTGCAGTCAGTGCTGTTGGGTCTGTCCTCTACTGGTGCAGTCAGTGCTGTAGGGTCAGTCCTATACTGGTGCAGTCAGTGCTGTTGGGTCAGTCCTATACTGGTGCAGTCAGTGCTGTTGGGTCTGTCCTCTACTGGTGCAGTCAGTGCTGTTGGGTGAGTACTTTACTGGTGCAGTCAGTACTGTTGGGTCAGTCCTCTACTGGTGCAGTCAGTGCTGTTGGGTCAGTCCTTTACTGGTGCAGTCAGTGCTGTTGGGTCAGTCCTCTACTGGTGCAGTCAGTGCTGTTGGGTCAGTTCTTTACTGGAGCAGTCAGTGCTGTTGGGTCAGTTCTTTACTGGAGCAGTCAGTGCTGTTGGGGACCTGGCTGACTGGGAAGGCCTGGGTAGGTGTGCACTTGGGGGAATGGGGGCGAGGTGCATGTGACACCGCACCAAATTTCCATCACTACTTCCATCTGCTAGACAAAGACAGGAGGCTTTTATCAAACTGCTCACCTATTTTTTCTCTCTCTGTCTCCTCTCTCTTGCTCTCCTCTCTCTCTCTCTCTCTCTCTTGCTCGCTCTCGCTGTGTCTCTCGCCTACCTGCCGTACGATGTTCCCTGCTGCGTTTGAAGTTCATCTGAGTGTCTCATCCCTGTCAGATAGGATGAGCGTGCCTGTCAGGCAAACTCAGCGGTGAGAGGAGAGGCAGGGGCGCTTACTTATTCATCGCTTTTGTTTTCCACTTCACTTGTGATAAATGGAGGGGGTGGGGTGTGGTGGGGTGTGGTGGGGGGTGAAGGAGAGAAAAAAAACCAAATGATAAAAAAAATACAGACAGACAGACTGCAGAGGTTAAAAAAATGTTGCCCTCAAGCCAGCATGAAATAAGAAAGCACTCCAGACTGTAGAGAAATGACAAATTTCTACTTCAAGAAAAAAATAATAATAATAACTGCACGGGCGATTTACAAACCGGTTTGTTTTTCTGAAAAAGAAAATGCTCCTCTTTGAGAGTGAATTGTTTTTTGTTTGTTTGTTGTTTAAAGGTGGACCGAAAACCTTAGTATCTGTCAGGCAATGTTTAAAATGGTGAACGGTGGACGTGGACCTTGATGTCATGAAATCAATCAGCATTTTTTCAGTTTTTTTTTTCAGACATTATTCCTTCTAAACCGCCATGTCTTTCCCTGTGTCCCTGGTCCCAGCGTTTTCCCTGCTAAAAAGCGCTGTTTTCTTATCCAGCCACATGGCGTCTGCCCCCTTTCCTCCGTCTTTACATTCATAAATACATATGTATCATTTTCTCATACCTGGGAGAGCCCCAGCTGAATTTCAATGAATTTCATTGAGGGAAACATGCATTTTTTTCTTTATTCTCATCTACCCAGGTGGTTGTGTTCACACCATTCCATATTTTCAACATGCCTCCACTTTTAGCTTGCTAATATATCACCTCTTCACTTTTCCTCTCTCTCTCTCTCTCTCTCTCTCTCTCTCTCTCTCTCTCTCTCCGCTCCCACCTTGTTTCTCTATCGGTATCTTGATTTCTCCCTTTGTCGTTGTAAGTGTAGTGTGTCATTCATGTTTTTATGCATTGATGACCTCACAAACTGAAGCGGGGCATGCAAAATGGACAGCGGTCCGCACTGCCTCTGATCAAGTAAACCCCAGGCACGGCCTGCCCGAGGATGTCCATGGCTGGGGGAGAGAGAGCCGGTAACACTGAAGAGCTATTTACTCATCTGAATAGTGGCCTTCCCAGTTTATACGGTGCCAGAATTTACCTGCCACCATACGGAGGGGAATTTCCCAGCACCGATCCTCAGGCTTATGTCCTTTTTTCTGTGGTCCTTCAGGATTCACTTTTATTGTTATTGCCATTGCAGAACTTGTAAAGGGCTTCTGCCTGGACCCTTACGGCTTTTTTAAAAATGTGCTTACGGACAGGCTGAGTCTCCCTTAGACATTGATGAGTAGACCCAGGTAGTTGTCGCTGGTTCGATGCCCCGTTTCTGCACTTGTTCAAACTCAAGTGCTACTTGTTTGTCTGAGACTGGGGATTCTTTTGCGGTGTCATAATTCCGGTCATGTCCAAACAGCCTACCGGTGCCCGGGTCTGACAGTACCGCTCTAACAGGGGCTGGCTCTCCTGCAGTCCAACTTTTGAAGGGGGAACAGGAGGAACCAGGCTATCTGCAGGAAGCAGGAATTCAATTTTAGTGTTAGGTGAAGAGAAGCCAGGGATTCAAGGCACTTCTAGGATTTCTGCCAGTGTGCTTATATGAATATCGAGCGTTCCCAGCTCTGCTTCACTCCGTGACTCTCTGGGTATAAAACTGCCCTTCGGCTGCTTGGTCGCCAGATTTTTTATTCCGTATTAGTTTTCAAAGTACATTGACTTTAATTATGCTGTAATCTTTACCATCAACCACAAATGGGCAAATGAGTTTGGACAGCAGTTATTCATGCTAAATTGAAATTTTTTTTTTTTTTTTTAAATCTACAAAGCAAAGCATACTTTTTCCATGAAGCAAAAGCCACTTTGAGTCACACCTGGAGATTGCCAGAATGCATGTGACAGACTCGTGTGGTAAAAAAAAAAAATATCTGGTGCAATACGAACACAACTTTTCAGCCATGTAACAGCATCCCTAGATAGTACAATGCACGTTACATTTCATGTACATGTATGAATAAGAAATATAGATATTTACGTCATGAATATATGAAATTAATTGTGTAAAGGTGACCAATTTATATTTTAATGGATCATAATTTAAATCTGTGACAAAGCAAAATTAGAAAATAAAGGGGTGAATATTTTCTGAAGACACCATAGTTTAATATCGGGAAGAGTCCAGTTTGACATTATTGTGTTTAGTAGTCAATGCTGGTATTTTGATATTGAAGTCACCTTTCAAAGAGTATTGCTCACATACCTATTTTTTTAGATTGAGATAATGCTCCATCTCTCCAGATCTCAGGGAATCAAGCTGTTCCAAAAATCAGCTTCAGTAGTAAGCAAGGCTCCCTGCTCAGAGCTGGGAAGCTTTAACACCCATGACTGGTGTGCATGCTTCTCTGGTTTGTCCTCTCATTTTGTGCTTCGTACCAGGCTATTTAGGCAGCTCTTAATAGACTTACCCGATTGATTTGGGGTTGTTTTTTTTATTAGGCCTGATCAGCATTTGTAACTTTTAAGTGTTAACGCGAGTTTATTGATTGCAAATTGAATCAAATGTACTCCAGCGATGTCATATCAGAGTTTACTTATATGCTATACTTATGTACTACAGCGCACTGTTTGCTTTAACGCTGAATATTTTGGTGTATGTGTTATGCGTGTTTGTTTTTTGGGCGTGTGTTTTAGTTTGAGCTAGCGCACGTTCGTAAAGGTTTTTAAATTGTTTTTCCAGATGGGACCATTTTGAATTGACTTTTTTTTCTGTTGTTGCTTTAGCTGCCTAAAGCTTTCTTTTTTTTAACTTTTTTTTTTTACTTTGCACAATTCCCAAAAGGAGTCTTGGTCAATTGCCTCTTCAGCTTTATTTATCTGTCACAGAATGCTTTTTTTCTTTCACAGGAGGCATTTTGTGCTCCCTCAGGGCTTGGAGTAGCTCAAACAGAGTGCCTGATTGGCGCCATCCCTATGCTTTCTGCTGGAGAGCTGCCTGAGGGCTGTTCTTCAGTATTCCCATCTTCCCCACCTCCGCTTATTTGTCTCTTTTTGTGTGTTTTATTGGTTTTTTCATTACTGTTTATCCTTTTAAGCATTCTACCTCAATGGCCAAGACTTGTATCGCAGCTCGTCCTTGGGATTGGTGCTGCTAACCTGGGCTCTTTGCCACGGTTCTGTGGGGACGGGAAGCGGTTTTAAATCTCAGCATTCACGTCCTGCGCAGCTGAACTCCTCTGCAGGTCTTCCTGTCCATGTTGCTGAAATGGCTTCCTTTCCATTTGTTCCTGACATCACTTCCTATCTATTTGTTCATCGGGTGCAGGCGGGGTCAAATTTTCAGGTGGGTTCAAGTAAGATGCAGAAATATTTATCAGTGGTCAATGTGTGGTTTTTGTGTGTTGGGAACTCAGGTAATCCTGGTGCATTTATTATTTCCTGTGGTGATTGTTTATTGTGGTTTCCACTGATTTTGTGGTTCCTATTTTGGTAGGTGTTCTGTAGCACTGGGTGAGTGGTAGAAACAGGAGTCTTCATGGTCTGGTCATCTTGAACACGGCAATAAGAGGACTGATAGTGGGATGCAAAGTATGCACAAACTGAAGTAAGTTTTTCTGGGTTGAAGTACAGTTATGCCAGTTATTTGAAGCCATAGATTTGTCTCTCCACTTATAACTTAGGAAACCGAGTCTTTCAGTCCTACCATGTGCTGCCCTACGGCATGGGTATGAGGAACGGAGTGTAGCACAGTGGGTAAGGAACTGGGCTTGTAACCGAAAGGTCGCAGGTTCGATTCCCGGGTAGGACACTGCCGTTGTACCCTTGAGCAAGGTACTTAACTGAAATTGCTTCAGTATATATCCAGCTGTATAAATGGATACAATGTAAAATGCTATGTAAAAGTTATGTAAGTCGCTCTAGATAAGAGCGACTAAATGCCTGTAATGTAATGTATCACATCACTTGAACTATATGTCATAAAGCCAACATTACACTGCCATAACACTGACATAGCATCTTTCATAACCAGTCATGACAGCATCTTGATGTCTTACACACTGATATAAAATAGATGTCTATACACACTCACATAATGTATCCTGCCATTGCTTTGGCATAGTTATTTAAAAAATCTGCTTTGTAAAATTTGTTGCATATGATATGGCAGTGATAGAACATATCATGGAGTTTAATATACCTACATGGCTCGCAATGGCAGGCTCTATGTCATGGTCATGGCAGTTTTATGTAGGCTTTATGGTGTGTAGCCACAGGATTTTTCAGGTGAGGTACACCAGTGTGACTCCAGTGTTCCTGTTCTCTGATGTGCGTGTTATTTATGGGGTAAGTTTTTACCTCCAGATGTTTAAGACTGAAAACCATGAATTTTCCAGCTTTAGGGAATGCAAAATGGTTCTCAGAATATCCATTTAGGGATATCAGTTGTTTTAAAGGAGGGCCCTTCTACTGCTGTGGCTCTGAAAGATAGCATTGCTCACTATTTTATCCAGATTTATCGCAGCAGGTTTTCAATTTTTCAGATGCACATATTTCTAAATTGTAAGGCCTGTGGTATGATTTGTTTTTAGTTTTTTTAAAGTTTTTTTTAAAGTGGATAGAATTTCACACTGATGACTCTGATGATGGATTTCAATGTTCCAAGCACCTCTCCACAAACTCACTGTAAGTACATATAATGGCAATCACTTCGGTCCCTTTTTTGCAATGAGATGGGGTCTATGAAGACTGCTTCCCACTTCATATTTCCAGGTTATATGATACACTTGTTCTTTAAAGGTCATATACTGTTCTTTTTGCCAACCAAGTGGTCCGACCAAACCAGTTTCTAGTCTGGTGGGCAAACAAACCTATCCCATTAGGGTTCAGTTCAACAAAGATACTGAGCTAAAAAGCACATTTTCAGAATGCTCCCCCTTGGCACAATAATGGCTCTGGATTTGTGTGACATCACTTCCCCTGGGATTCTATCAAACATAAGAGAATTATGTCAGAATCCATGGAATATTCTGCCCGGGTTCCTTCTCGAGTATCAGGGCAGCCTTTCAGCCGTTGAGCTGTTAATGTATGGAGCCCTTGTATGGCAGCTCTTAATTCTGCTTCAGTGATCTTGCGACTGGAAGAAGGGCTGCAAAATCCAGAGTTTAGAGTGCGTGTCTCAACTCTCAGCCAATTTTCTCTCTGTCTCTCGTTACCTTTCTGTCACTCTCTCTCTCTCTCACCCTCACTCTCTCTGTCTCTCCCTTCCTCAGGCTCTCTCTCTCTCTCTCTCTCTCTCTCTCTACCAGACAGCGTGGCAAGGGCTTAGGATTTGACAGCATGTCTTTTACCAAGCCCCCTCCCATGGTGGAAAGCAATGTTAAGTCAGGGCCCATGTGGGGCAGTTCCTCTCCAGGTATATGGCAGGTATTCATTGGGGAGGCGGATGGGGGCGAGCAGCCCCTAATCACCTCAGGGACCCCCCCCCCTCCCCTCAGGAGAGCAGGGAGGAGGATAGGGGTGAGCTCTATCTGTCCCGACCCAGCCCTTGCGATCTGTGAGTCAGTGCTACAGACAGACAGCAGCCTCTGGGGAAGGGGGGGGGGGGGGGGTTGGAGGTTCTGCAGGCAAACAGACAGAAACCTGCCAGCCCCCCCTCCTCCGTGACGGACAGGCCGATCACAGAAACGAAGTCCTCGGGGAGGGGGCGGCGGCTGTGGTGCTGCCAGTTCATCTCCCCGCGGGGACAGCGCTAGTGCACCTGTTTGGAGAGATTGTCCTGGATCTCTGCACTTCATTTGTCTGGACTGTTACCGCGAATGCCGAAGAGCAAAATTGAAAAAGGCAGGAACGGCGCCTGACTGCTTGACACCGTAAATTGGAATGGGGTGCTGCTGGAGCACAATTTGATCAACCCCCCCAACCCCCATATATATATTCCCTCAGGTGTAAACAGTTGGATTCATCCACCCACCCCCATCTTCTTCATCTTGGTTCAGTCCTGTTCCATCATGCATTACATTTTACATTGTGACTCTAACACCTGCATATTCAAGCTTCAAGTGCAGTGTTCAGCACAGTATAGCTGCTGCGTACTGCTGTGTATTGTGGGAAACTGGAGGCTGACAGCCCACGCCGTCTTGTACGATAAACTGACAGCGACAACGGTTGCAACCTAACCCTCAAAATCGTATTAGGGGATGATTACGAAGACAAAGACGGGGAAAAAGTGTGACAGCTCCGATCTGCTTACTAACAAAGCTACAGTATACTTAGGCCCTGAATTCTGATGACTACAATGCAGCATAAGCACAGTCCAACACTCACCGTCCGTAGAAATGATTCCCAGGTGAATTTACCAGCATCTTTTTCAGACAATCCAAGGTTTTTACCACAAATTACGGGGGCCTCTTCTTCCTCTGTATTGATAGGGGTTGCGATTGTTACGTCCCCTGCCTCTGCTTGCCTGGGCAGTGCAGGTGGAGGTAGTTGCTTAATTACCTAATTGCCTGATTGCCTCCACCTGCCTGTGAGCCAACTTAAGCCCAGCAGTATGAGGCAAGGGGGATCTTCTTTCGGGTTTCCTTTGTGTGTGGTTTGTGGTTTGACTTGTGGTTTTGGGTTTGTAGTTTTTGAGAAGATCGTTTTGTTTGAACTTTGTGGGTTTTCCTTTGTTTTAGTTTGTGATTAGTTTGTTATTTATTCTAAGAAATGTCTGGGTTTGTGTTTTTAAATCAGTTTTTGCCTTGCTGTTTTTGGGTACATTGGACTTCTTGTTGTTGCGGCTTTTCGAGCCAGGCCGTAACACTATCATGGTTTAGCGAATGCCGCTGTCTACTGTTCCACGCAACGTGTGCAGCAGTTCTTGGACATGGGCTAATGAAACACGGCTCAACAAAATTAAATTTGTGAAATCAAGGTTCTTGGGCGTGAAGAAAAGACTTGCATCCCTGGCTCAGTAGCATGGTGACTGAATGCAACTGAGCCCAATTTCAGCTGGAAGCAGTTTAAAGCAGTTATATGCCCTTACAAAAAATTACGTGTTCAAAAACCACATGGGAACGCCTTACATGTGAAGAGTGCTTCATGTGGCATATTTTTGTTTGTTTGTTTATAAAGCCAATCACTCAATAAATATCAAGTTTGCATGTGAGATTTTCTTTTCACATGCAAAAATGTTAAAATCACCTGTGAGAATTTCCTTTCCACGTGTGATTTTTTTCATAAGGGTTGTTAGGGTGTGAAGCCCAGAAGTCCTTATTTGGTCAGGAGGTGGAGCCATAGGGATAATAAAACAGGAACAGGATGTTGGCATAATCACTTTTGCCTTAGAAACCAGAATCTCCTCCAATCAGTAGGCTGGAAGAAGTGAGCCAACAATAATTGGTGGATGCCTCGTGGCTGCCGTCCCTTCGGGCTCCCACGAGTATAGCCACCAGTTACCGTTAGGAATGTTACTGTCACATGCCGTGACACGCCCCTTTGGTGGACAGAAGTGTCGGACACAAGGAGATGCGAAAATTCTAAGAATAAGAGTCTATTGAGACGAAACGTAGCTGCCCAAAGAAAGTTTATAATGAGTCAGATGTACGTAAATGGCCAATTTTATTTTTGGAATTATGTATAGACCTTTGGATAGCGCGCTGCCGAGTAATGCAAGTTAACTTCCGGTCTGTGTTTGTTTATTATTGGGTTTGTGTTTACTGGCTAATATGTGATTACAAACGGAGTGAAAGTTAAACTGATGAGCAGACTGACGTTGGGCTCAGGTTGTTGTGCTGTGGGGTGCAACTTGGAACAAATGCCATTTCGAAAATCAAACTTTGTAACCCCACTGGGAATTGTGAAACGAATTTTGAATCATTATTATAGGCCAATGCTCCAGTTATTTTTTTGGAAATTGCACATCGTACCTATTAAAATGTAAGTCCTGTAAAAATACACATAAACTGTATAAATAAATAAACCAACATCATACATACACATTTACGAATACAGGCTATATAAGCACTTATCAAGACAAGCAACACGCTCGTAATTATCTCATCGTGACCCATTAAAGCCAATGGCGCAGATGTTGCTTCATACTTTCAAACTGCTTTCCCAACAGCTATTTTGCGTCCTGCGACTTGAGTTAGAACAGTGAATATGTACGGATTCCTGGACGTGCTGATAGGGACCACCCTTATTCATATTAACCTCAAATACGCAAGACAGGACACTTATACAGTATGCTAGCAAATTTATGTTAAGTTCCATTCATTTATATAGGGTTGTGGATACACATCCCCTTAGCAACCAAAGCTAGCACTGGACCACCTCTGACTTATTTGCCGGCACAGAAAAAAAATCGTGAAAGTGTGTGAAAAAAAATAACCACGGGAGGATAACAAGGACATTTTTTCCTACTTAACTAGGTACAGGTTGTTACCGATATTTCACCTATTTCATATATAGTTGCAAATCAGTTTACGTTTTCCTGTCTGTCGAACGAAGGTGCTCGAATAGGTGCTCTCACTGTAGCACTGACTTTGTTTCAGGTAACATAACAAACTCATGATAAGCGATGTCTAATAACTAGCTGACCAGTAACAAGCCTTCAATAGTTATGAACAATTAGCTAACTAAATTGATTGTAGCTAGCTAGCTAGCTAAACGTAGCTAACACTGTATAATTATACACAGAAACGTTAGATCAATGCTAGTAGTTGATACGCTATAGCTACGTTTTAAAAGAACGTTATGATACCTGTTTCCAATGACTTGACAATGTTACATTGCCTGATCATTTTTTGTTGTGGTAACCTAGCAAGATGACCCAAACTATTAGAGCCACGATGTTTTTCCATCAATGCATGCTATACAAATAAATACCTATAGTAATTGCATTGGCTACACATGCTGCCCAGCGCTAGCCCCATTTTGTGTCTCATGCAATCATCGTTTTTAAGCAATGTAATAGAAAGAGTGCACTTTTTACACAAGAAAGTGCATGTAACCAGAATAGTTATTTATTATGCAAGGAATGTATGATGCTCCGCAAGGTGCAATACTGTCAACAGTTATCTGTTTCTGTCGCTTGTTTTTCTGGTAGTGTAATGTTATCGCATTTCAGTTTGGCCAAGTAACGGTTCTTTTCTTCGACTGGTAACCCCAAATAATACTGGCTTGACATAGTTTTAACTAGCTAGCTTTACTTGTTATTTATTTTGCTTGTTATCAGAAATAGTCTAAAGGGACTCTGTTGTTACTGATTGTTTGCGGAAGTCTGCCGGAAGTTAAGTTAGGGCCAGAACAACGCACATGCGCAGTAACGTTTGTTTATGTTGTTACCGTTGAAAGCGTCTATAGTGTATGTAGCTGTTTTTCCGGTTCATAATCTAAGCTTATTTTTAGGATTTTAATATAGCACAACCTAACATGCTAAACAAAGGGATGTTTTTGAAAATCTGAAACGGCATTTAGCAGTGCAGGTATACCCCATTACCCCAATGCAATGTGTTACATCAGAGCACCAGAAGTCAATTCAATCTCCATAAATTAAAACATTTTAATTTATGAAATGAAGATATTTTCTCAATGGGCATTTCACCTTCATTCATTAGTGTGACAGTTCTGATCCACAGGGCTTTGCATTATTATCATCTATAAAGATTAACATTCATTGTTACACATAGCATTGAAATTAATCTAATTAATGCAGTACAATGTAGCTGCTCCATGCTTCACACTTACCTCAACATTTACAGTTTTAGTTATTAGTAACGCTTTCCTCAAAATGGAAACAACATTATTTTATTTTCATGCAAACCATGTCATTTTAGTTTTATTTTATTTCACCATTTTGTTTTTAATCTCTATCTCTAATCTCTATCTCTCTCCCTGTCTCTCTCTCTGTGTCTCTATCTCTCTTTCTCTCTCTGTCTCTCTCTGTATCTCTGTCTCTCCCTCCCTCTTTTTCTCTCTCTCCACCCCCCCTCTCGCCCTCTCCGTTATTACAACGAGGCATTGAGACTAGCAATTGTGCCTCACCACGGGAGGAAAGCAAAGCTGTGACTCTGAATGGTTCAAAGTTCTGCTTATTTGCTTTGCAATGGATTTTTAATGATCTTTCGATGAACGGCCACACAATTGTCGATGATGGGAACAACTATAACAATCAGCCCCCCTTTTAAAACAGGTAATTAGAGCTGTTTTTATTTGTGATTGCCCTGGAAAGGTTAAATTGAACCATTTTAATTAGACAGCCGGCATCCCATAAGCCTCTCTTAAATCGCTGAAATAGCTGCATCGTTTCCCCCCTCAAAGAGCCGTGACCATCCGCACAAGTCAACAGGCGCTTGCTTCGATCTCCGTGAGTTAGAAGCTGTATTGTAAAATTGCCCTAACTGTCGTAATGAAAAAAGAAAATTTCAAGAGTTTTTTTTTTTAGGAGACATATCCTCTGTAATGCTGGAGATTAACTGGGCTTGCTGAGAATTTAATGATGTAACGCAAGCAGGAGAAATTTTCAGCGCAGAAATGAATCTTTATTTGATGTAGCACTTAATTAATTGCCAGCCTCATCGTGCTTAGCAACAGTAACCGATGAAGCTGTGGCCCTCCAGCAAATTTCTCTGCTATTCATGTTTCTGCAGTTGTGTGTGTTTTCAGGAATTGTGCAAACACTTCTGTTCTCAGCTGACACTGTTGCTAATTTTCACAATCTTTTATAAAGGCTGGAAATTAGCCGGAGGTTGCCAGGCAGTGTACATGACCCTACTCAGAGAATAAAGCAAAACAGACAAATAAAGCGCACGAGTTGGCCAATAAGGACATCTTCCGAATGGATATATTTTTGTCCAATCCTATTAAACACGTCAGATCTCAAATGAAGCAATGTTGCCTCAGAGCACGGAGGTCTCCAGTTCAAATCCCGGCTGGGGCATTTCTGTGAGGAGTTTGCCTGTTCTCCCTGTGTCTGTGTGGGTTTCCTCCGGGTGCTCCGGTTTCCCCCACAGTCCAAACACATGTAGGTAGGCTAACTGGAGACTCTAAATTGCCCATTGGTATGAGTGTATGAGTCGGTGAGAGAAAGGTGTGTATGCCCTGCAATGGATTGGCGATGTGTCCAGGGTGTATTCCTGCCTCTCATCCAATGCATGCTGGGACAGGCTCAGACCATAAATAAGCGGGTTAGAAAATGGATGGATGGATGATTTCTATTATGTTTAATATAGTATTTGTGCTATGAAAGCATTGTACTTCAAGGGCACATCTAATATACAATACAGAGTGTGATATTACCACAATATAGACACACTTCTATGCCGCCAGCAAATAACCTTGAATGCTATTAAAAAGATATTATGAATGGATGGATGGATGCATTTCATTTGAAGTGTGTAACAAGAGGTCAGCATTCTCTCTCTCTTTCCAGCATATGGTATCCTTAACTCTGGATCGGCATTTCCACGTCAGAAGCTGAGTGGGAAAAAAAGTTAACTGAACGGAAAACGAGAGCTAAAGGGCGCCATGGCGCCATGGCGTATCGAGCGGTTGAGGCGGCTGCTCTGGCGCGGGACGCAAAAGAAACCCACCCCAAAAAAAGACAGATGACGCTTGAATCCAAAGGAAAATGTGAAACGCTGCCGCCAAAGAGAAGGAGTGGGTCCACGGTGAAAAGATTCCCCCACAAGATATACACGGGATTGCGAAGCTGCCGTGTTGAATATAGCTCGGCAATTCGCGCCGTAGGAAGGTGTGAAATGTTTTTCAATCTGCCGTCCTTGACTGCTCTCCTCCATAATGCATTACAACTGAAGCAATATAATATTCAAATAAATGGCAACAATGCATCAATTAATTACGTGCTGCTGTGGTGACCCTTTCTTGTGGATTGTGAGAAAACCCATATCCAATCTTCATATTTTCAAACGGGTGATGAATATAATGGTGTTAAAGAATAAAAAAGCACCGTTTGATTGACAGCTCAAATACCTGGAGAAGAGTTTGGAGGTTCAGAGGTTCAATGATGGTTCATTTAAAATGACACTGTGCTGATGGGGTGACCAATATGCCTGGTACTTCACACACACACACACACACACACACACATGCATGAACACACACGCACTCAAACACCCACACACATACACACATGCACACACACACACACACACACGCGCGCGCATACACATACACATGCACGCATGAACACACACGCACTCAAACACCCACACACATACACACATGCACACACACACACACACACGCGTGCGCATACACATGCGCATGCACGCATGAACACACACGCACTCAAACGCCCACACACATACACATATGTGCACACATGCACACACACACACACACACACACACACACACTTATAAACACACAAAATCATGGAGAAATAAGAATGAACAAACAAGAACTAATAAAGCCATCGTCCCACAGTTCCTTAATGAACAGACCTGACAAACACCACAGGCAGCACCCGCACAGTAAAATGTGCAGCGTTAATTCAACTCTGACAGAGTCCATATGAGTCCATGTGGTGCCCAATGTACTCTATAAGAGTTGAATTAACACTGAAGATTTTACCCTGAGGAACTGCTGACCCACTGCCCTCAGCAGTATCAGTTTGAGGAAGCAGCTGCTGTCCCTGGTCCTGTAGGCATCTGTGCTTCTCCACGCTACAGGAAACAACAGGAAGTTCAGATAACAACCCAAAAAATTAAAAGAAGACCCCAACACCCACTGATTCCCTACGTCACTCCACAGTTTTAGATTCCAGAGTTGATTTAACACATCTTTTACCACCTCACTGTCAGCAAAAAAAAAAACAACAACAACTCGGTCACAAATAAAAAGAAGCGGTGCGCTTTTTTTACATAAACAACTTTTTTTTATTTTTAAAGTATGTTCTTTTTTAGATGCTAATTTGCGATGAAATTATTCATAGATGAAGACACCACCTCCACGGTATGAAAAGCACGTTCTTCCCAGTTTAATTAAGACGAGGTTAAAAAGTGTGAGAGAGACACTGAAGGTTCTGAAAGCTGCCGTGTGACTCCGCCCTGGTTCCCCCTGCAATTGTGCGGCCCTCGAGGGTTCAAAGTGCGGATCCAGCAGGGGCCACGCCCGGATCTGCAGAGCCAGGGGCCTCTGACCTGAACTCTCCGGAGTAATGGCAGCAATTTCTCTGTAATTAGTGGCAATCCTGCCCCCGGGAGCCCATTAAAGAACCCATTCCGGCTCTTTCATCAGCCAGACGAGGGGTGGGGGGGGTGGGGGGGGGGGGGGGGGGGGGGGGGGGGGGACAAACGAGGGTGTGAATTAATGTACAGAGTGACTAAAGAAACAAAACACAACAATTGAGGGTTTTGTGGGGGGGGGGCAAGTGTTATTTCAATGGCAGGCCGGGGGGAGATGAGAGGGGCAGCGGAGCCGCTCTTTAGAGGAAAGGGAGAAATATGGCTCATTAACACAGAGCTCACAGCGAGGAGGCGTTTGAAAAGCCGTCGGAAGCATCCAGGGGTTCCTGTACAGCACTCTGCCCCAGTCAAGGACATTCTTGAGAGGAAGGTTAATCCACCCGTTCAATTTTAATGGCATGGGGTGCAGACACATGTCCCGGCCCTCCTCACCCCCCTAGCCCCCCAGCAGCCCCCCCACCACCTCTCGCAGTACTCACACCCCACCCCCCACCCTCGGTGTGGACCACCGGAGTGGCGTTTTGCCCGCGCCAGCGTTTGATTTGGAATTATCGCCATTTGAGGACCCGCTCACTCCCCCCTGCACACAGAGCACCGCGTTCAGCATCCTCCCCATTACCGCGAGACTCTGTCACCCCCCCCCCCAACCCCCCCCCCCCCCCCCATCTCCGCTATCATTATTACAGAGCATCGTGCGCCGACAAAGCTACGTGCAACGCTACCGTCGAAACCAGGGAGGCGGGGTGGTGGCGTAACGACAGGATCAGCGCACTTTCTAACGCAAAGGCTGCGGGTTCGATTCCCAGCCGGAGCGCTGCCGCTGTGCCCCGTGTGCAACGTACTGCACCCGAGCTGCTGAAATATCCTGACGTCTAAAAAGTCGTATGTAAAAAAAGTCATCAGCGTAAGGTGCTGGATAAGAGCATCTACGCAATGTCAAAGTGAAACGAGTACAAGCGCGGTCCTCCGTACGGGTCTTTCACAAGCCTGAGGAGTGCGTCCGGATGTAAAATTAGGTAAATAAAAGAAATAAAGTAAAACCAAACTAAAAAAGGTATGTCTTCAGATGTCATTTAAAAACGGTGACAGATTCTGAGGCTCTCCGGTCCTCTGGCAGGCTGTTCCAGAGGCGTGGACCGTAGACAGTAAAAACTGCTTTCCCATAAGTCTTTGTCCCAGCCCGTGGGACAACTAAAAGGCCACTGCCAGAGGACCGGAGGGAGGGAGCATAGTTTAATAGCATGTCTGAAATGCATTCGGGTGCTAGTCCATTGAATGATTTGAACACCAATAAAAGAAGCTTAACGTCTATTCAAAGACTAATGGACAACCTGTGAAGGGGCTTTAAAAACAGTGGCCGTCTGACTTTTCCACCATACAATGCAAAAGGCATAAGGAGGTCCTTCTTGCTGGGGTTTTTTTCTGTTTTTTTTTTTTTTTTTGATTTTTAAATTATTATTATTTTAATGAAGCACATCTGACTTCTCTTTTTAAGGCCTGCACACTGCATCATATGAATAGTGAATAATTAGCCTGCATTCAATAAATCTTTGTCCTTTAACTCTGACTTTTAAATAAAACACTTTTCACAGGGTTGGCGTCAAAATGAAGTGCTATCGCTTTTCCTTCACAAATTCAGTTTGGTGAGTTTCACTGATTGCTGAGCCCACCGTACTGTGATCGTGAAAGAGAAAACTATTACTTCCTTTTAAGTGCAGGCCAAAATGGACTCATTTTGTTTCAATCTCTACCGTGGTGTGTATGGAACAGTAATGAGTCAGCCATTTTCCTCCTTGTTTTTATTTGAATGATAAATGTGTTCTGCTGCGGGTGACTGCCCCCACTGGAGAATCAGTGAAGTATATAAAACAATATAATTAGTCAGTCAGTCAGTCAGTCAGTCAGTCAGTCAATCAATCAATCAATCAATCAATCAATCAATCAATCAATCAATCTATCTATCTATCTATCTATCTATCTATCTATCTATCTATATTTCTGCCAACAGCACAAAATAAGCATTGGCAGAAAACTGTATTGAGTATTCATATTTAAATTAATATATACAGTATTTTTAAATAAAAATATTTGTGAATTTATTTTTATTTAGATGGGAAGCCAAATTTGGTCAGAATTATAAAAGCCCCGTGTGTACATATGAACGTTGTATACTAGCATTGGCGCCCCCTATTGGGCAAGTGGAGTGATCACTAACATGAGTAAAGACCACATGCGGTCAATCCTGACGCAGGAGTTTATTCCCTGTGTGATACAGACGCTGTGCTAACCCAGACGTGGCATGCAAAGATAAGGGTGCCGTGCGCTGTTTGCATATATTTCATTTGGCCTGACAACCCACAGGGGTTGCTGTGTGTTTCTTCACACACATAAATATGACAAGCGCTACAATGCTACCCATGCTACCATGTTTTTTTTTAAAACCTGAAACGATGTAATGGTAATTTCGTATGATCATTAGTTTGTTTATTTAGAATGGCAAGAACTGAAGAAAAAAAAAAAAAAATAGGAGCAAAATTTGACCGCATGTTTATTTTCCATTCTCGCATATGTTTTGCTTTACCAGACTGCCTGATACAGTATGTTATTGAGCCATGGTTTGTACCTGTGCTTGTGCAAGACTGATTTTACACAATACAGCTTTACAGCTTTGTTGGCTTTTTGAATAATTGTTTGTCATGTTTCTTGTCCCCTAAATCAAAAGTTTCCATCTCGTAGATTCGAAAAAACAATATTGTTTCTGCATCAGGGTGCCAACAATATGCTCATTCTACAGCTGCGATGGCACTGCCAAGATGTGCCAGACGCTTTTATCCGAAGTGACGTACAATAAGCGCATACCGAAGGTCACTGGAACAAGTACGAAACACAGGGCCGGTAAAGCACAATTCTCATAAACTAGCAGTTATCTATAGCCACGAACATCATCTCTAGCTCACGCAGAAAAGAAGAAAAAAATATCTGGGTCAATGAAGTTGCGGCTAAGATAGAAGTCGCTAGGCTAGACGTGAGGCACGATACAGAGCCTTAAACGGCGCTGCAATTCGCTTTCCACGGTCTTCCACTGCAGGGCTGCCGTGAACGTCACAGCACCCGACACCTGTCACACGCACACACGCGCTAATGCTCATTAGCATGCTAAGGCGCGAGACCAACAGTTTTTGTAGGAGGAGAAAAAAAGAAAAACGGTTTCCGGTCATGCTGACGCCTCGCGGCGGCGCCGGTGCGCGCGGGGCTGACGGCGGTGAGAGCGGCGGGGATCCCGCGGCCGCGCCAGGGCGCCACGGCGACGGAGCGCGAGCGAAACGGACGGAGTGCATGATGGAGAGGAGAAGGCGGGGGGTGATTAGATAATGACAGAGTAGGCATAGGGGGGTGAAAGGGGAGGAGGGAGAGAGTGATTGAGGGAAAGAGGCAGGAGGAGATGGGGGGGGGGGAATTAGGGAGGGGGGGAGGGTGAGGGGGTGGGGGGGGGGGGGGGGGGGGTAGATGCACACTTGAAATAGAAAGTCTATTTACCAGAGTCTGATTGCATACCGTTTCAAAAAGGTCACAACAAGAGCCTTCTCTTCCATTTCCATAATCCTGATAGTCACGCTGTAATTAGTGGATTATTTACACAAGCATGGCTGCAGAGATCAGGCTGAATCACTGAGAGAGCGGCTGTCATCCACCCCTCTCTCTCTCTCTCTCTCTCTCTCTCTCTCTCCCTCCTCTCTCTCTCTCTCACATTCTGCTTATTTCACCTCCACCTGTTTCTCTCTTCCTCATAATTCTCTTTCCACATTTCTTCATTTTCTCTGCTTCTCTTCCCTTTATTCTGTTTGTATTTCCCATTATGTACTTCTCTCTTCGTTCCTCCCTCCATCCCTGTTTTCCACTCTTCTATCTCTCTTTCTTGGCTCCCGTGTGTGTGTGTGTGTGTGTGTATGTGAGTGTAAATATATATCAATCACAGTTTTTATACTTCAGCTATTACATTCCGGATGCAGATACTTTCACAATTTATCCTGACACTTTCTATATTAATTACAAATTGCATATTTTTTTTAATTTACTGGCATGTATTTGGGTAGGATATTCATTTCTGCTCACCATATGGTAGCTATGCTCCCATGTGCACTGTACCATGCTTCCTGCGAAAAATGAACGCCACAGTTATTAAAACTAATGCTGTTTCTTATTAAAATGGTATTTGCATGTTTTAAATGTTTACACAACTTCAAAAATAATACATAATCTTTTCAGAAAATTGAAAGTTTGCATACTATTTTTTTGGGGGTTGTAGCTGACTTCCTCATAATAAATCTTTTCCACTTTGAGGCTTAAATCCACTCTTTCAGTATGTCAGTAAGATCAGCCTGACCTTGCCTCTCTAACCTAAAGCCCTGGGTTCCTACAGACTCTTAAAAGGTGTGCCCTTGTATGAGCTCTCTCTTCCTTTTGAAGGGGTACTTGTAGTTATTGTGAATTAAACTGCCTTGCATTACCTGATTCAGGGCATTCCATGTACTTGTTCATTCTTTAAGTGATTTTGTTTAAGCAATAGTGAAATAATGCTGTGTAATGCAGTTATACTTTTGAGTTACTTATTTTTGTACATTACATTGCATGATGGGCATTTAGCAGATGGCCTTATCCAAAGTGACTGGTCCTTTGTTTTTGTTTTTTTAAACATAGTAGCCATTTATACAGCTGGATGTATACTGCAGCTGTTCCAGATTAAGTACTTTGCTGAAGGGTACAACAGCTGTGTTTTAGTCTGGAATAAAAACCTGTGGCCTTCCAGTTGCAAGCCCATTTCCTGAACCATTATACTAAACTGCCGTAAAGTTAAATAATGCTTCCTGTACTGGTTGAAATAAATGCTCATTGCACAAACACTGCCCTCAGGTGGATGGGGTTGGACAGTACAAGCCATCAATATGACAGTGAAGTTCTGGTGAGCAATATTTGGTTCCCAGTCTCCCATCAGTTGGATGTAAAACATGTGACTATTTCATTAAAGGTTTCACCACAAGAACCTGAAAGGAACTTTAGTCCAGCCTCGCCCTTAACTTTGACTTAAATATAAAAGGTCGAGTTCATTTTGCATCATTGCTGAACCTGCCAAACTGCTCATGTCAACATAAATAAATGCCTACGATTCTCATCAGGTGTGAGTCACAGTGAAGGGCAAATGTTGATTGAATTCAGGCCGATGACACAATACTGTGAGCCTTGTGCCTCAAACCCACAAAGCACTGGTGATCACCCAGGATTAAAACAGCTTCCTGGCGGGCGAGACTTGTAGCGCTCAACTACCACAGTGCCTTCTCTACCTGTTACCCTCTCTGCTTACCCCCTGTCTCAATAAAGCAACCACAAAAAAATATAAATGCAAAGGGAGGACAGGCCTGTCCACTGTTCTTAAAAAAACATGTAAATATGTAAAAACAAAAAAAATATTGGCTCCCACATCTGAGAAGAGTAAAGGAGGTCCTTTAGACGCGCGATACGCCTGCTTCTCTCTCCACGTGTCATCATTACATCAGCCGATGCCCTGTGATTGGCCGAGTGCCTCCGGCCTCCCAGCTCACAAACAATAACAAGCCCACTGACTGTGCTCTGAGACCTCAGTCCAGGGAAGAATATGTAAAACACATCTTTCTGCAGTGAGTTGGCCAGATGCCCCTCCTCCCACTCCCCCCCCCCCCCCCCCCCCCCCCCCCCCCCCCCCTCGCCACCCCATCCGTAGACATCAAAGCAACAGCATTGTGTTTCACTCCTTTCCCTCCCCCCGTCCCTCCTTTAAAATACAGGAGAAAAAATAACCTTGGCTTTGATGTCCCGTCCCTCGCCCCCCATCCTTATCGGTAATATCCATGGTAACTGTTCACGCATCTCTTCCTCCTCGATCATTCTCTCTTCACGCAAAAAAAGAGCTCTCTCATGCGCCACTCTGTGTCACCTTTTATCTGGGAATGTCTCAACCCCCCATCCCCACCCCCCCGGAAACCCCCACATGCCTCACACACACCCACACACATCCAGACTAAATCCAGCAATTCGCACCTGGGTCATTGGAGGACAGAAAGCCCCCTCCCCCTCCCCCCCCCAAGAGACAGCAACATAAAAAAAAAACAACAAAAAAAAAGTTAACCGCTTAGCTGACTGACATTTGGAGCCGCTGATCCGCCGCTGATCTGCCGCTGATCCTCCGCTGATCAGCGCCGTTAGCGCGTATCCCAGACTCTCCTGGCCTCCTGCTCGCTGCACGGCTGCCCCGCCGCCTTTCCGTCGCCCCCTCGACAGGCAATTACTGGAAATTAGCTCCCGGTTAGCCAACCCGATTAAAACAAAGGTTGAGTAAGATAGATAAAGCAATGACCTGTCTCACGAAGCAATGAAGCGGGGCTGCCCCCGGGAACAAATTAAAAAGGAGTCCTACGGCACCCTCGGCGATTACCACGGGTTTACTAGCCTAACCTTCTCCTGCATCCGACGCCGCGTCTCCAAACCCGCTGCGCGCAAGGCGTCATTTAAAACGCCACAACCTGTCTTCCTCTCGCACCAATTACGGCACCGAACGTCACTCTGTAGGTTAGTTCACCGACTGCTAGGGTGGAGGGCCTTTGAGCCGAACGTATCGCTGAAATGGAGTCTTTTCTAGCCAGATGTTTTTGCTTTATGGGTAAGCGCATGTACGTAGTAAAATGTCAAGTGTTAATTAAAGTGCACATGTATCTAATAGGGACCATATGCACTCTAATAGTTGATTTGACACTAAATATTTTACTGCATAACAAACACCACGCTTGACAAATACGTGTTTCATCTATTCTTGGCCTGACAGAATGATTAGCTTGATTTATTGAATTGAGCGAATAAAATAAAGGGAAATAAATGTAATGAAAACATATACGCCGGGCCACATATCTCTCAAGTGAAATGAATATCTCCACGCGTTGCGATCTTGATCCGCAACAAGGACCAGTCTGTTTTGGGATTTCAAACAAACTCTAAACCAACTTTACTATATATATATATATATATATATATATATATATGTGTATGTGTATATATAGTTGCAGATATACAGTTGCAGACTACGCACATATCCTTGGTGAAAACATTTCACAGTGGTCTCATATAGGCCTCCCCCAGCATTGGGATAGAGATCTTGCAGCAGTATTTTGGAATCCAAACCAGTACAATTGTTAGGAAGAAAACCCACAGCACGCACAGCAAAGCCCTACAGGAATGTGGATCCTTGATGTGCATCCTTGATCTATGAAAAGGCAGAGGAATCGCTGGGTCTGGTTTTTAACAGCTCTAACTGTGTGAGATTTCACCTCCCAGGGAAAAGGAAACAGTAGCAAAGACGGAGCTAACGTGTTGGCAGGGGCCTTCACGTTTTTTTTTTTTTTGTCTCGGGGGCTGTTAATTAAGACATTCCGCTGCCTGCAGAGTCTGCAGGACGTGGAGGTTCCCGCAGAGCAAGTGGGGGGGCAGGGGGGGGGGGGGGGGGGGGGTTTCTGGCAAGCCGCGAGAGCGAATTTAGATGCTGCCCCCCCCCCCCCCCCCCCCCCCCCCCCCCCCCCCCGCATGGGGCTCGGAGACTAGAACCCACCTGCTGGCTGCCGGGCGGTGTTCTCTGATGGGGGTCAAAGGGCAGCAAGGCCTCCGGGGTTTACACCGGGCCCAGCCAATGGGGTCAGCGGTTTTACAGCACTCAGCACACGGCATTATTCCATGACTCAGCATGAGGGCCTCTCCCCCCGGACGGCCTACAGCCCCCCGCTAGGCCACCGCTTCATGTTCTACCGCCCGAGCACAGGAACAAACGCTCAAACCGCGGACTCAAAGCATCCCCGCCTTCAGGGCTAACTCAGGCTGCAGCCTTTTATGATTTCAGATCAAGACATTCCGCGGTTTTTTACGTTTCTCTTGGCTGGACGGGCTTTAGTTACGGGCTTGTTACAGGCGCAGTGTGCCCTGCGTTCAGGATTTGCGTGTTTTGGTTTTTTTTTTTCGGTTAGCGCGGCTAACGCGCTCACGAGCGGCTTTGGCGACGCTCCAGTTAGGCTCGCTGCCCCGGGCCGACGCGAGCCGCCGCAGTTCCGCTACCGTAAAAAACAAAAACGACAAAACAAAAGCCTCTCGAACTCAGTCTCGCCGCGCCCCCCGGATGCGTGTTCAGCGCACCTCGGCGGCCACGCCCCGCCGCTTAGCGGCGCGGTGAGCAACACGAGCGCTGATAGGTAGACGCATGGGCCAGATAGCGAATCCTGACGGGCGGCCGTTAGAGCGAGGGGGAAGGAGACGGAGGCCGATGGCCGCTCATCATATCAGACTATGGCGGGAGTTTATTAAAACCGCGTGGGGCTCTCGCCCGTCCCCTCTCTTAGATCCTTTCCTTAATGCTTCCGGACTTTTCCGCGGTCGGCCACAGCTCCCCTCCAGTCTCAGGCAGGCGAGGTTATCACGTTTTCTGAAGGGAAAGAGAAAAAAAATTAAAAAAGAGAAAAAAAATAAAAGGCTAACGCGGCGATAATCTGTTTAATTTAATAAGCGGGGGCCCGAGGGCTCTGCTGCGTAATATCCTCTGATATTTGCGGTTTGCGCCAGGCCGCCGCCCCCGCTCCGGATGCAATGATGCGCGATAGCACGCGTCTGAAAGGGAGGAAATTGGGCCTCTCTGATGTCGTACAGCGATAACCCCCACCGCCCCGCCCCCCGTGTCCCGCCAGGAAATGCGCCGTTCGCTCGCTCGCGAGGTGATCCCTCAACGGGGGGATCCCCATGTGGTGAATCTGGTACATCCCTCACCGAACTGCCCTAAGGGTTCTTTTTTTAAAACTCTGCGATGGGGTTAGATCGATCCATGAAAGGGGGGAATAAGTGTGTCCGTCTGGCAACCCCCAGGAGCGGTTGTACATCCTTGTTAGGAACTCGTCTGTACTGCGTCTGTGCTGGATGGCCCAGCACTTTGGTTCATTTTTAGGAATGTGTCTGTAGCACGCTGTCCATCTCCACCTCTTCACCACCACCCCTCCCCCCCCCCCCCCTCCATGTCAGGAGTGTGTCTGTACTCTGTCTGTACCAGACAGAATATCTCCTCTTCATCCATTCTTCATTTTGAGTGTGGCAGTACTGTACAGCCGAACTCCAAAATCTCCAGATCCTCCCAAGCTCCCCATCTTAAATGGTAGGTCGAAAAGACCAGAGTCACCTCCAGATGTACCTACCGTAAGCTTCAAGGTGGCAGAGAAGGAAAGGGAGAGAGAGAGAGAGAGGGGGGAGAGACAGATAGAAAGAGAGAGAGAGAGACAGAAAGAGAGAGAGTGAGGAAGAGCAAGGGAGAGAGAACGGAAGAGTGTGTGTCTGTGTTTGTGTGAGAGAGAGGAAGACAGGCCACAGACAGAGATGAAGTGCCTTTAACGGGATCACACAGGAAGGTGCTAATGGAGGGAGAGCAGGTGCAGAATTAAACAGATCAGAGTCTCCAAGAGACACAAACAAGATGGAGACCGGGGCATGTCAGACAGGGCACGGAGGGAGCTTCACTTAAGTCCTCTCTTCTGTTTCTTTCCCTCTATCTCCACTGCCCTCTATATCCCTCTCTTTCTCTCTGTTCCCCTCCTACTCTCCAAACCAATCCTGGACTTGACAACCCTCAGGTCTCTGTTGCTATTATTATAAGTCATGGTCAGAATTTGCCTGAATTAATATCTGTCTGTGTGTGGAAAAAAAAAAAATTCTTGAGGAGAAATGTACCTTGTACAAATTTTCAACTTTGTTCTACTGTTGGAATTAATCTGGTATATCTTCTGTTATCCACGTGATTAATCTATTTTAAAATGTAAAACTCTCAATAATATCTGATTCTGTCTCTTTCTATTATGCATGCCTTTCTTCATTACTTGTAAGTTTGATTATCAGAGCCAATTTAATTTTATTATTTTTATCAACTCCAAAAATGGAGAAAATATATAGTTAATGTATGCAGATGATAATACGAACAACCTGAACATATGGTGTGCAATAAGAATGCCCTACAGTAATTGCTGCAGGTCGGGTAGTTAGGAAGAACTCCGCTCTTGTTAAATATGGAAAGTGTACGTACATGTAGGCCTATGCAACTTGTTAATCCGTCCATCCATCCATTTTCTATACCCGCTTATCCTGGGCAGGGTTGCGGGGGGTGCTGGAGCCTATCCCAACGTGCATTGGGCGAGAGGCAGGAAGCAACTTGTTAATAATATCTTTGTGAATTCAAAATCAATCATGTACACATGGGTCTTACTGAATTGACCGATTTTTTGTGTCAAAAATAATTTCCTATACAGATAGCAAGCAAATCCAGGCTGGATTTATGCTGTGCTGACTTCAGGCCACTTGCTATCTGGGTATCTTTCGACTCTTTAAGGTGTAAGATCACAACATGTGATTAGAATATTCTTAAACAAATATTTCAGCTTGGCTGTGTAGTATAATGGGTAAGGAACTGGTCTTGTAACCTAATGGCAGGTTTGATTCCTGTGTAGGACACTGCCATTATACCCTTGAGCAAGGTACTTCAAATGCATTGCTTCAGTATATATCCAGCTGTATAAACGGATGCAATGTAAATTCTGTGTAAAATTGTGTAAGTCACTCTGGATAAGAGTGTCTCCTAAATGCCTATAATGTAATGTAAATATTCTAATACTGGTATAACAATCACTACTGGTAATTGAAAGCAATGTAGTTCTAGAACAATTGCTGAGAATTTAGAAAAAAAAAAAAAACATCCCAAAAAACATATTCTTCAAAGGGTGATGAGATATTGATGAACTGCTGAATGGAATTGTATTATGCAGCTAAATCAAGCACGATACATTTGGTGATTTTTAGTATTTATAAAAATATGTATATTTTCCACTTGTCTACCCAATGTTTTCTCTTCTTTTCAAATCATCTATTATTATTTTTAGTAGTTTTAAAGCCATTTGCCACACCCCAGAGTATTGTGTCATTGAACTATTCCTACCACTGTTTACTGTTTTGTACATCTATTCATTTATGCAGAAAAAAAAAGATTAGAGGTCCTAACACCAATCCCTGGGGAACTCCATATCCCACAGTGCACTGTCCAGATCCGATCTCTCTTATCCCTCCTCTTTGTATTCTGCCCTACAGCTAGTTTTGAATGGACTCTGAGATAAGTCCTATAACTCCCACTGGTTCCTGTCATTGATGTGGTACTTCCATATCTATTGCTATTTGAGTATAAACATGTTTTGAAAATAAACATTTTGTCCAGGAGTCTCCTGCAGAGAACACTCCGGCAAGCAATTTGTTGTCTTTCTACAAGAATAATTCTTCCCACATGACAAGTTCCAGATTGCACGTTTATAAGAAGGCCAAGAGGTTCTTCAATGAATACAAACTCTTTTCCTCGTTTCTGTTAATTGTAAATCTGTCCAGAAGTTGGATATGACACGCGGGCGATCTGACACATTAATCTAAAAGATAATATTCTCGAAAAACTCCTTGGTATCAGTTGGACTTGTAGACAGTTGTAACGCCTACACCTGCCTGAAATATGTGAAAAAATAAACATTTTTATGTATCCCCCACAATTACTTAAATAATGTAATGGGTTGTTTTTGTTGTCTATTTTATTCTGTCTGGAAAAAAAATCCACTGTAACACAATGTTCTAATTGCAAATGTTTATTTTATCAGTTTCCACCTAACTACATTGTACTCGCTCCCCATACGTGAGTACATCTTTGCAAAAACTGATGTGTCACAGTCTCTGATGCATCCCAAAAGTGTATTATTTTTATCGCTAATGTTTTATGCCCTACCGCCTGTCCTCACTCTCAGCTGCAGCAAACCACCAACAACAAGTCTGTGCTTCCTGCAGGTTTGGTTTAGCTGAACTTGCCGCCATTATTAGATGGTGATACCTGATGCCTGGGCAGTGGGCTATTCCATGTCATTAAAACTGTTTATGGTCCCAGGCCGCCAAGGCCCGAAGTGAAATGCTCTGCTTCTGAAAGCGTAGTTTTGGTTCACTTTCTGAACAGGCCTCAGACGTGCCTCATTAAACCTAAATGGCTCTTTCATACGTCAGGGCTTTTGTGCGAAATCCCCTCTATAATCGAGATTTCATCAGACAACACACTGCCAAAGCTGTGTGGATTCCGTTTCTAATCTTATTTGCAAAATCAGCTCATTTCAAGAGTACCTCGGAACTCCTAGAGGACCCTTTGTCTGGGTGTTGTCTCCACTGAACCCCCCCAATACATGCACACACCCACCCACACACACACACACACACACACACACACACACACAAACACACCCACCCACACACACACACACACACACACACACACACACACACATACACACACACACATACCCCACCCCCGGTTCTGATTAGGAGCTTGTGTAACTTTCTCAAAAAATCTCCTACCAGAGTAACAGGCTTGGCAACAACATAGCCTCCCCCAAATTAGCACTAGCAGTGTTCTCTCACTGGATTTCTTCTCTTTGACGTCATCACCCTTCTACATGCCTGCTGTCTCCCTACCAAATTATCTAGTCAGACAGCTAGTCGTATAGCTAGTCGGTTAAAAACAAATCCTTTGCTTTACGCAATTCAGTGAGGGAATCATTTGTTTGACACAAGGAAGATTCCCTCTTTGTCCCTGAAGAAGGTCACAGAAGTATTATTGTCAGCTAAAAAAAGGTGACATTTCTGCCAAAAAAGAGAGATAAAAGTACCTTCCAGCAGTGGGCACAGGAAACAGATAGCAATAAAAAGACGCCACTGGTTTAGTCACATAACTCACTGGTCGCACAACACCCAATTATTCCAGCTCTCTCTCTCTCTCTCTCTCTCTCACACACACACACACACACACACACACACACACACACACACACACACACATATGGCTTTTTAATTAAACTGCTTTACTCTTGAAACCATGACTCTTGTAAGCTGTGAGGAATGGGGAAAGGCTTGCAGCAAAACATTAATTCTCAGCAAAAACAGCCTTGAGAACAGGAGACCGAGGCTATTTCCAGTTGAGTCCTGTCAGCAGAATAACAGAGTGTAGGCACATTAGGTAAAGCTCAATTTTGCACTGATTCTAGAACATCCTGGTAACCCTCTTGACAAGAATAATGGTTCTTCACATCAGTTTTATAACTACTTCATATGCAATGCATAGTACCATACTAAGCACCACATAAACATTCATAAACACTAATATCAAGCACCACAAAGCATATTTTTTTCCACCGCCGACCACCAAGTAACACACACCACATGCCTATTTCCCATTATCAACTTAAGTATTTGTGAAGGTCCTTGTTGTGCTTACGGATGTCTATGTAGTGCTTATGAAGGGGCTACGCGGTGCTTATGAAGATGTCACACAACTCTTACAGAGGACCGCTCGCAGAGAGCATTTTCTCTGCGACGAACGAGACCCCTCGCCCCGCGGACGCTCTGCGCCGCTCCGCAGTCGGCGTGCTGCTCCAGAGCTTCCGGCGGGTTCCGAGGTGGCGAGCGGCAGGCCGCTCAGGCTTCCAGTGGCACGCCAGTAGCTTGGATTCGTGGCTGCTGGAGAGACATGATCCCATTAGCCTCTGGAGGCCTCTTTCACCAGTCCGACTGCCAGAGTCCCCCGGAAGCTGCGATGGGTTTACATTGCTGATTTATTTAGGCCGAATGCTTCCAAAATAAAATCCCTTGGCTTCTTTTTTTTTTTTCAGCCAGGTGTTTCTCTCCGTTCGTGAATCGTGCTGTTGTCTCTGGGAGGCTGGGGATGCTTGGCACAGAGGCAGGAGCTGGACAGATTTTTGTGGGTAGACGGGACAGAAGCTTCTCCAGAGAGGGCCACAAATGATTGCCCCGGTCACGCAAACGTGAAATTACAGTGATTGCCCTGGTTGCTCTCTCTTTTCCATTCTCTTCCTCCTTTTTCATCAGCGGGCTGTATGGAATGATTGCATATATCTTCCCACTGATTTGTGGCAAGTCCTGCTGCACTGCAAATGATTTTCCTCCCAGATGCATTTCTCTCACCGTTTGAAACCGAAGTGTGATTACATATGTTAAACGTATGAGACCTGGTGCATTGACAGACCTGACAAGGGAATCAGGCCAGTCTCCTTTCTGCACTACAGCGCAACCATGGATGCTGGCCTGGCTTAAATGTTTATTAACCAATCAGCACTCAGGGCCACCAAAGTGTCAATTTATTTGTTTTTATATACTATATATATTCAATGAGTTTTCCTGACATGCCTTTGTAAAAAAAAAAAAAAAAAAAAAAAATATATATATATATATATATATTTTTTTTACAAAGGCATGTGGGGAAAACTCATTGAAATTACACCTGTGACTCAGGAAAACGTCTGGCTAGCTGTGATTTCCCAAAGGTCAATACCCCACCCCATACCCTCTCTGTACAATTCTCAACTCTCAGCCACTGGCCATTAACAAATTGTTTTCTGAGATACGAACCAGACGTTTGCTGCTATGGCAGTGCGACGTCACCCCCCCCCCCCCCCCCCCCCCCCCCCCGCCCCCCGCCCTCCCCTCCCACCCCCTGCGGGGTAATGCTTTGACACTACTGGCTGTGAGAATAATCAGGGTGTCAGACACTGTCCTGAGGTTTGCCACCGGTCCACGCCGCGCCATTTCTAGCAAATACTTCATTGCCATCAGCCGGCAAATAGCCTGTTTGGCAGCAGTCGCCCAGAGGTGTTCCATCACAGGTGAGCATAGCGGCAAAGCACTTTTTACTGCTATCATCTGAAGAAGAAACGAGTCAACTTATTGTCCCCGGTTGAATGAATTAAACAGAGAGAACAGCGTTTAGTCGACAGTGTGCATGTTTTTAATTTGTTTGCTTTATTGCTCGTTACAGATTCTTTTTTTAAACCGTCAAACCCTTCTTGAGAAGGAGCGCAAGGTTGCCAGCTCATTAGTTAGCCTGCTAAAAATATGCTAGCGACAAAAAAATATATACCTTTGTGTTCCCGGGTAAGAGATTAGTTTTCTCTGGAAATGGATTCACTCTGGAAAGGATGGGTGCTTCATTTAAATTGCTCAGTGTGAATTGTAGCGGTGTTTGTTTTTATGGCACCACTGCTTACAAGAGTCCAGTGAATAAACTCTGTGGCTTGAGTGGAAACAAGACAATGGGAAATAATAGAAAACTTTATTGCCATTAAAAAAAGGGAAATTGATTTGCACATAAGAAGCCCTGGCAGTACATAAAAAATACATGCAGGATATGATATTACTAGCATCTAAACCAATGTAACAGCACAGTCCAAAACTTGGGTTATACTTTAATTAGGAGCCTTCAATAGAAGTCATGAGACATACATTTTGTGTTTTTAATGCCTCCAAGAGGATAGTCAAGGTTGCTGTTAGAAACTGTATGCCTTTTGGATTATAAGCAGATCATTTTCTCATTTCTGTTCAAGGAATCAGCAGGGACTAGAGGGCAGGACACTAGGGGTGGAGGTCATGGGTTTGCTGCCAATCTGTTTTTAAAACATGCCTTGTGCTTGTTATTGGCTAATCAACCGCACATGCAAATTATGAAATCCATTCTGCGTCACACTGTCAAAGGGAGTTTGTTTTGATTCTCATTTCGATAGAATCCACTGTGAGTGGTTCTAATCATAAACCTAGAATAGCCAATTGAACAAACACTAAACAGCCTGTTTACTTGTTTAAATAAGATGCAGCAAAGTATTAGGCACATTCACCTGTTTGTAAGTTAGGACTGGAGGTCTTTAGTTAGTATTTTCAGCAACTGAATCATTAGCCTGCCAGCTAGCGCCACGAGATAACACTCACAGAAACAGACAAACCACAGAAGGGCTTACGAAATAA
This sequence comes from Anguilla japonica, assembly GCA_025169545.1. Taxonomy (NCBI): domain Eukaryota; kingdom Metazoa; phylum Chordata; class Actinopteri; order Anguilliformes; family Anguillidae; genus Anguilla; species Anguilla japonica. Next base: position 62,395,999 of record CM045884.1, on the reverse strand, counting down.
ATTAAATTTGCATAGATAATTGGAAGCTGGAAAACACAAAATGTGTGTTTTATCTGCTGGATTTCACCCTGCTGGCCTGGAGGTGTGGCACCACGGGCCCATTCCCAAAGAGTCTGAGGGGGGAGAGAGCTCATAATCCGTTCAGGGTTACCGTGGCACGCAGCCCCCCCCCCCCCCCCCCCCCCCCCCCCGTGGCCCGTGGCCCCGCCAGCAGTCTGGACGAGGACCCGGCGGCTGCGCGGGCGAGCCAGAGCGGGCGCCCCGCAGCGAGGGATCGAGCGTGAAGCGTCATTAGTCTGCCTTGTTTATTAAAGCGTGTGGAAATTTCATTATGTCCTCTATTTCACGGGTCTGAGCGGCGATCTCATTCACGCTGCCCGCAGAATTAATCTCCCGCTCCTGCCCAATGCCCCCCACCGCCCCCCTCCTCCAAACACCCCCAGCCCCCACCACCACCACCACCACCACCACCATCATCACCCGGCTCCCTTTTAATCCTTATTGCACCGGCAGCCATGATAACACAGCGGATATGTCTGTGCAAGACCTGGGCAGTGATTGAGGCATTTGTCAGGCTTTCTAGCTTTTACTTCCTCTCCTTTATTCCCCCCCCCCCCCCGTTGCTCTGTAGACTCTCTCGCTCTCCTTCTCTCCCCCCCTTTCTCTCTCTCTCACTCCCCCCCCCCCTCTCTCTCTCATTCTCTTTCTCTCTCTCATTGTTAAGCGCGGAGTCCACCTGTGCCCGTCGAGGTTAAGGTCAGGTCCTCTTTGTTGATTTTCATCCGCAACCTCAATTTGCACAAAGGTCGCGAAAAAAATAAAAAGGAAAGAAAGAAATAAAGGCACACGTACATTGTTTCCACAAATACGTTTCTGGGGTCGTGTTTTCCAATCGGAGAGAGAGAGAGAAAAAAAAGGGAAAAAAAAAGCCAGCCAGCAAGTAAACAAAATGAGCCACCAATTCCCCGTGTCCCGGGATTAAGGCCGGCTTTGTGGGCTCTAAATCATGTGAACGACGGCTTCTCCTCCTTTCTCTTAAATTTACCGCCCAGGCGCGACCCGCAGCTTGGGCGCGAGGGGGGGTGGGCGGGTGGGGGTGAGGGGGGAGACTAATCTGGCTCAGAAACTGGGGGCGACTCATTCAGGACAGTGGCTGATCAAAGGTGAGGTTCACTCAGCCCTCTCCGAAAAACCTGGTAATTTGGCACCAATAGGGCTGTAATAGAGAGGCCTGAGAAATCATCACTCCAAAGAGGAAAGAGGTACCCCAATCTCAGCCACACACACACACACACACACACACACATTATTCACACACACACGCACACATACACACATACACATCGTGCACACACACGCACACTCACACACACACGCACACACACACGCACGCACATACACACATACACATCGTGCACACACACGCACACTCACACACGCACGCACATACACACACGCACATGCGCACACACACACGCGCATTCGCTCACACACAATCAGATGTCACGTTGCGCGAGTCGTCTTTTGATTACATGAGCGTTTGTATCATTTCCTTTCCCCTATTCACGCCAGTGAATAAGGCCGTGAAAGAGAAGACGGGGCTAGGTACGAAAGCGGACGTGATTAGCACGGGGCGAGTCCATGGCGGGCAGAGCTAGGATAGCAAGCCGCTAATAGCATGCAGCGCGTCTGTAAAAGGCTTAGGTTGGCCCCCACGTCACTCAGGAAAGGGGCTCTTTCTCACATCGTGACAAAGGAAGCAACATTTGCCTTGTTGGTATGTTCGTGGAAGACGCTAATAGCATACCGTCGCTATCCCAGTTAAAACAGAGCTGATGCTGTTTAATTATTTATATATATATATATATATATATATATATATATATGTGTGTGTGAATTAGAGCGATGCTTTCCCACTTCCTGGGATTTTCGTGCCCAAGCAGTATCCTTATGAATGATGAAGAAGTTGCTATCGGTGCCTTGTTTAGAGGCACTGTGAGAGAGAAAGACAATTGCAATCTGTGTGTGTGTGTGTGTGTGTGTGTGGGTTATTGGAGTAATTAATTTGCCTTATTTCTCTGATTTAACAACAGTGAGCTGATAGCAACAAGATTTCTTGGCATTAATGTAATACATTCTGCTAATGAGCAATGAGCTCATCTTCAGCAAATTGTTCCTCTGTTAACAGTATAACACATATACAACCTTTTGAATGCTTGTTGGCAGACCTACAGTGAAGTACTTACTATAAACACATTTTATAGACAATGTAGTGAAATAAAAATTTCTTAACCGAAGCACTATATAGTATGTACAGCATGCTGGTGAAACAGCCTTTCATTACATTTTGCTCATCTAGCAGAGTGACATACAATGTACAGGGTGCATTCACCTGATTCATTTAAGCAATAGGGCCTGACAAGGCTAACAATTCCCACACCGGCGGATGCATATGAACAGTATCATTACTAATAAAAACGAATGCAAATGAAGTTCGCTAAGCAAGAACCACAATGCTGTACAAATCCTGAATACACACAAATTACCTCCGTTGGACAGCCCTAAGATGAGGAACGTAAAACCTTAAAAAAAAAAAAAATGCACCACACTCTAAAGTAGCACAATAGATTTGACCAGTTGAGTGTCCGAGTGGTTAGGAATGGTAGAGGGACCGTGTTTGAAGAGGTGCCCCTGTCAGGGCTCTGGAATTGTCCTAACATGCCCCCCCCCCCCCCCCCCCCTTTCTATTCACTGCCCTGCAGGTGGGAGCACCGAGGTCGAGTTCTGATGTGAGCTGTAACACGCAGCCAATAGAGTGAGATGGTGAGCGGTGTGACACGAGCACGTTTGGCAAGATGGCGACGCGTTTCGTAGCCGTGTTCTGCATTAGCCACATGGCTTCAACGTCTGGCTGAGCTCTGGGTAATAGTCTGCTATCCGGCACGGGATGAGGTTCAGCTGGGATGAGTGCATATTATCTTTATTTTGTATTTTTGTTTAACCTTTGTTAAACCAGACTAGTCACATTGAGATTGATGCCCGTTTTGCACGTGAGACCTGAAGCCTACATGTCTTTGGCCGACCCAGTTCCTGGAGAGCCGCAGGGTCTGCTGGTTTGTTATTTTTAATTGGCATTTAACTGATTAACTCAATTAAAGCAGTCAGTTACACAGTTTACTCACCTCACCTGGCTTCTTGGGTCTAAAGTGTTTGCTGTATTTAAGATGAAAACAAAGACCAGCACACCTGCACCTCTCCAGGGTCTGGGTTGGACACCACTGTCTTAAGATATATTTCCCTGTCTTCTTTTATTCCCAAATTCTGAACCTCTAACAGTGCCCCTTTAACCTGTGCCAGCCCGAAGGGAGCCCATTCCCTCCTGCCAGTGCACTGATCAACTGATCACACCATCCAGGCCGTGCCTTAATGCCGGAAGGAACCTATTGGTGGAGAGGCGCATCTCTCTGACCAATCAGAGCAGTCAGCAGGCTTGTGGCATGTCATTGTGAAGAACTAATGCAGTTATACTCAGTGCGAACAAGATCTACCTAAACCCGCCCTAATCCTGGTGGAGTCCAGCTGCTGCTGACGCTTCCCAGATGCAGCCATTGGATGTACTGTAGCTGAGGAATAGACAGGAATAATAAACAGGGGGATAAGACAGTTATCTGTCTGCAATCAAACAGAGAGGACCTCTTACAATCAGGGATTACGGTGTTGACAATCAATATAACAAAGCAGACAGTGATTGGTGGAAACCCACAGGGAGGCTGGAGGGATTGCCAGAGAGTATCCACTGATCACCAATGGTTTTCTATTGGTTGTTACCAATGGACTTTGTGATTGGTGGAGCTCCTCTGTTTTCTACAGGTAAGGTAATGCTGTGGCTGTCCTGTTGATATTTTACTAGCCTTGTTGCCTCACAGGGAGTAGTTTTTTATGATGCCTGTGCTTGTCGCATTATGCTTCTGTGCCAGATTCCATAATACAAATTTGGGGTGGCACTATGGAATGTTGTGGGAGGCCCTTTAACAGAAAATACAGGTATGATGTTTTTTTTTTGTTGTTGTTGTTGGTTTTTTTGCATGTTGACATCGAAGGCAATTTATTTTCTGCTAATACCTGATGATGCTGCAAATTCTGTGCATCTGTTGCAATCTAGACTCACCTCAGCTGTCTTTAATTATATTGCCCATGCAAAAAGATAAAACACTTTCACTAATTATGTTTTAATCTTTGGCTGTTTCCAGGAGACCAATGAGAAAACTTTCAACTTAGTTTTATTTTATTTGCTTCACCAGTGTTTTTGAGATTTGAAATTTTTGTTTTAATCCACTCAAGATCATTTTAAAAAAATACTGTTAATATAATTGAGCTTAATGCAACTTGAGCAATGTGTGTGTGTGTATGTGTGTGTGCGTGCGCATGCAAGATATTTTAAAAATGTAAAACAATTCCATGGACATTGTATGAACTGAACATACTCTGGGTCAATCAGAGACCATTTGAGGTGTCAGGTGCTCAAAGTGAGAAAAGGCTACACCAACCTATAGAATACTGTTATACAACGCCCAGTTATTGTACAGAACCTATTTAATGAAAATTAATGACAGCAACAGTACTAATACAAAATAGATTTTTAAAATCACATCAAAGAGGCAAAAGGGGCAGGCGCTCAGGCAGAGCCCCCCCCCCCCCCCCCCCCCCCCCCCCCCCCCCCCCCCCCCCCCCCCCCCCCCCCCCCCCCCCCCCCCCCCCCCCCCCCCCCCCCCCCCCGCATGTGCCTGTATACATGGAATATGAGACGTGACAAATAATTCTGATTTCACTGCGATCAAATCTGATTTATATTTACTCAATAATTTAACTACTCCAGCTGCCAGTCCAGAGAGCTGCCATGATGGCAGAAAATGACCAATCAGCATCCATTATTGCTTTGTGTGGCCCCTCCCACCTCTACTCCCGCTGAAATAAGCAGTTTGATATGTTTGGTTTGACACATCGCTACATTTCACTTTGTTGTAGCATCATAAACATTCATCTGCACCACAGCTGGCTGTTCCTAGGCACCTAATCTAAAGATGATGAATAAAGGTCATTAATAACCTTGATTAATTGGTGATTAACCGTGCAGCATGTCATACGTTATGTTGGCTTAATCACGTCCGCTTTAGGTGTGTGGTAATCAGAAATCCGCTCTCAAAATGGCGGTTTAATGAATCGAGAACACGAGTCCCGTTCAAATGGTACCTGAGCTGTTCACTGGAGACGTGATCTGTGCCACATTGTACGATTATCATTTAACACCAACTACTGAATGCAGGCTGGTGTTCAGTTTTAAACTCTGGAAGTGTTAAAAATGAAGGCGATGTCAGAAAAGGCTTTTTGTTTGACATACCACTGCAATAAAACTCTGGAACCTTCTGTAATTAGGAAGTGGAGAGGATGGAAGTTCCACAGGAGTTGATTTGTCTATAGAATCTGTCCACGAATTGCAATTGTGATGTCACTGCTGTGCTTGTTGTCAGAACCCTTGTTACATCACCATATCAGATTTTTATCACTGGTTCCATCTGTTCACCTGTTAATCCTCAGAGTAGACTTTGTTTAATTTTTTTTTTTTTTTTTTTAATTCTAAGTCAGTGTTCTAGAACTCCTTTGCTTTTAGTTACCTATAGTTACTGTTACGTCAGCATTAGAATGTTCAGTTAGGAACATTCTAATTACACATTTGCGATCTTACATCTTAAAGGGTCAAACACTGTGCTCTGTGAAACAATGGGAGCTCCCCTTCCCATAAACCCACACATCCGTTCGCTTACGACATCCGCAGATGGGGCACGCATAAACCTCCCATATCCTGTGGCGGGGAGAACCCGATATACAGTATTTGTGCTTCATACCACTAGGCACTTGTTTTCCCGGGGGACCGGCTCACGGGCTTTGATTGCTGGAGGTGGATTAAAGGAGGGAAAGCATGTGGGGAAAAGTGAAAGCAAATACCTGCAGAGAGAATAAATTACAGCTATCTGGGCAAAACAAAAGCCTCTTAGTGGCAAAGCCGTGTGGCAGCACCGCATCCCCGGCACCTTTGACAACCAGCCCTGGCAACAGAAGCACAGGCGGGGCGGAGGGGAGGAGGATTACGAGGCTCTGCGAAAGTGGAGGTGTTTGAAACCCTTTCACGCGAAGCCGGTGATCCAAGCCCTTCCAAAGCACACACTCTGTCCTGCAGGAGGGGAGCTGGGGGGCAGGCGCTGGAATTTAGATGATCTAAGGCTTTATAAAGACATAAAAATAATAAATGAAAAAAAATATATATATATATATCTGGCAACAATAATAAGAGGGAAACACATAAGCACACACACCCATAGACACACACACAGCAGTTTAGCCTATTGAACAAAGATGAGAGAAAGAGGGTATAAACTCTGCAGGTTCAAGCAGATTTGTAAAGGGCACCATTTACAAATCTATCACATATTTCACTAGGCTGGGATTGAGGGATTAGTGTGTATTACGACGGCGGCTTTTGTGTAATAAAATCCTGGGTGGAAAGAAATCCTGGGAGACTGACTGGCCCAATAAACGAAAACCGGTACAACCTCCCACTCTCTGTCTCTGTCTCTGCTCTCTCTGTCTCTCTCTCTCAGTCTGCCTCTCCCTCCTGCCTTTCCTCATATTCGTCACACACTGAGTCAGCTCCTCCCCTGACCTAGAATATTCTAGAGAAAACTCTTATGCTGGAGGTTTAGTTGTTTACTTAGCCTTCATTTTCCTTAGCACAGAGACGACACAAAAAAAAAGATTTTTCAAGATTGGGCTATTTGGAAAGCATACAGGGAGTTGCTGAAAAAGGTTAAAAGTAAATAAATGAATAAATAAGACATTTTGTTCGGGAAGGGAAAAAAAATAGCCAAAGCAACAGGACAAGGTCAAACACAATCGTTTGATTTGATTTGAAACAAAATCAGAGCTTCTCAGGCCTGTACTGTGCAGCTTCTCACACCCTCTGTGAATTTTAGGTTCTGTCCCAGCATTTTTTCTTTTTTGCTCTTTATTTTTTTTTTGCTTTTTACCACTTTTCTCTAGGGTTGGAAATGCCCAGTCACGCTCATCGCAGCCTCCAGTGTGGAGCTGGTGGGGAAGCATGTGCTCTTCTCCGCGATGTCAGCTGCCACTTCTCACCTCGGGTTGCCAGTTATAGAATTTCTCAAAAAGCAGACAACATGTCAGGGTGGGAGCTCAGTCGGGAAGGAGGTGAGGATCTGTCAGAACCGATGGCGGACGGGCGGAGTTCGGCGGGGGAGGGGGGTGTTGAGACACAAACTTATTACTGGGTTAATGGTAATTTTTTTCAGTCAGTGTCAGTTGTCAGTTACTTAGACAGTACTTCTTTATATGGTCCGGTTGGCACCACAAACCTGACCGGTGGAAATAATTGGCAAACAGGACATTCTGTTTGAAAAGCGGGCATCTGGCAACCCTGACGACAATGTGTCAGGCTCACACAGACATCAGTCAGAGGAAGACACTCAGCGCCTGATTTAGCATGTGCAAAACCTTTTAGCTCTCACAAAACTAATAACACAATCAATGATTGGCGCAAAACAAATACCACAACAAATCATTGGCCATGTTATTGGTTTTTGCGTGTGCTAAAAGCCAAGGTCTTTGTAAATCAGGCCCTTAATGTGCAGCTCAACAGAAGAGCTTGCAGGTGCCCTGCTGGCCAGCAGGGTTTGCTATTGAGCAAGGAAACACCATATCCAGGTCAACAGAAAGCCTATCCCGTCACTAGGCGGCGGCGTTCCAGCCAATCACGTGTCACCCTGCGGGGCTGCTGGCCACAATCGGCACAGGCGCAGTCGCAGGCGCACGGGCACGTTCTAGAACACCGCCTTAGCGGGATGCGCTACCCAGCAGCCCCTCAGCAGCAGTAGTTGTGCCTATATATGTAAACGCTTCAGGCATCTGGATTTACAGCTAGGGTGCAATTCATTAGCACAGCGCATATCAAATTCAAATTCAAAGTGCTTTATTGGCATGACAAAATTTGCATTTGTATTGCCAAAGCAATGGCAAGGAACATATGAAACATCAGATGACAAACAGTAATGGCAGATCTCGGAAATGTAAAAGGTGAATTTGTTCAAGTTGTGTTCTACCGCTATTCAGGGCTTCAGCGGCTATAAAAATAAATAAAAAAACACTCGGTGCGTTTGGGTTTATTACTCACGGTCCGTTCATTACCAGACCACATGTCTGTGAAATTTAATGCTGACCCGAGTCGTTTGTTCGTCGGAGGGTGAAAGGTATACGGGCGTCATATATAAAAACGTCCCGCGCGGCGTGTCGCCGCGTTGCTGACAGGGCTACTGGCGCCCGCTGCCCGTTATTTGATTTTGAAATGACTGATTTACCCACAATCCTCCCCTCTGTCTCCCTGGCCTGCTTTTCGACGGTGCTTACCGTTCAAGCTGCCCACGCTCAGTCCTTCCCCCTCTGTCAGGAGCGCACGGCTGGCAATCCGATAGGAGGGCTTTGTGGCCATAAATTATCACTCATGCTTGTATTGAACATTCACGCACATACAAGCACGTACACACAAACCCACACACACACACACGCATGCACGCACACACTCACAATCCCACACACCCATGGGTGCGCACACACAAACACATACACGCATTTATTAAGGATTTATTCTAAATTCTACGTGCTATACCACCGCCCCAGTCAAGGCCACAAATTTAAGCAAGTCTGACATTTCTACACAGTGTTTTATCATTATTGTCAATGGCCACCAACCAAATGTGTGTAAAAAACGCAAGTGCATAGTGTTCCATGGACTCTCCAAGGTGCTCAGTTTGCTCATCCACTAATCTCCATGCATATGTGTGAAGTGCCCAAAATTGCAGTGCTTTTGGCCACATCAGACCCTGATTATGGTGCTTTTGTCAATGAAAGAATGAGCCAATTTATTCATAAAAACAGTTTTATTTTTCAGAAATATATCTGCCTCACAGTTTCATCGCAATCATTTACAGGGAGCATTTGATAACAAGGTATTGATTTACTGAAGATAAACAAGCAGCTTACAACCAAGGGCTATACGGTTCAACTCACACGAAAATTATTACAAACCTGTTACAGAATGAGCCAGCGCAAAGATAACTGATTAAACCAAACGTAACCGCTATGAGCAGCAATGACACACACAGAATTATAGCAAGCAATTAGCAATGCCAAGACGTGTCACAGTGAGCATTAGAGCAATGGCGTCTCAATTTATGGTCCATCCGCAAAAAAACGATTTTTGTTTTAAAAATATTAAATTGGCGCAGAATTAGTGGGACAGCAGCACAAAATAAAAATGTAATTGGACCTTGCAAAGCACAGGGAAAATGGACAGAGCCATCAAAGATCAGAGGGGAGGCGGTGTAGGAAATGCGAGACCCCAGAAAGCTGCCAGGCCAGCTGCCGCCGGGGCGCGCAGGAGGAAGAGCAATCCGGAAAAGAGACCCGGAGTAACGAAGCGGGGGCTCGCCGATGGGGTCCGTCCGCGTCTCTTCGGAGGTCCGCGAGAGAGCCAGCATCAAAGCGAAGCCAGAGTTCGGGGGTCGAGCTCGGGCGAGAAAAATGAGAAACAGGCACGGATTTGTTGAAGGCGTCGGAAGCGCGGAGAGGACAGGACGCAGGTGGGATCTGCAGAGGCTGGTCCCGGCCAATCAAAGCACAGCTGGACTCAGAAAATTGGGGGTGCGTGGGAGGCGAGCCAGTTCAGATCTGAATGAAGGGAAATCCACCTTTCCCTCGTTACACCGGGTTTTAAACAGCTTTTTACATTTTACAAAATGGCAGCCATTCCTCACCCAGGTGAATGCTACACACTGATGAGTTTCCCAGTAAGGGCCAGTAATAAAACAATAAAAACTATAATAATAATAATAATAATAATAATAATAATAATAATAATAATAATAATAATAATGCTTAGCAACGTGGAGCACTTTAGAGACCTGAAGGGGATGAACAGGTCATTCAGGTTACTGACACTGTTAAAGTAAACACTCAGAATACAATTCAGTATGATTGTACATTTTGGCTGGTTTAAACCCCACCTTCAATTCCCTTCCATTTTTCCCTTTTAACCCCCCCCCCCAAATCTTTTCCCCTTCATCTGAAATTCATCCCCTCGTACCGCTTCTCCTTTTATGTCCATTTCTGATCGTCTTCTTTTAAATGCTGTCCTGGTCTCTATCGAAAAAGGGAGCCTTGATCTCAAGAAGAGACTTTCCTGCAAAAATAAATGTAAAATAAAAAAAAATAGAAAAATAAAAATAAACATCTTTTCTTTAGAAATTCTCTTGCTTCTACTGCTTACTCATTGTTCAGGCATGCTTGACCTGGCTCGGTTCAGGCCTCAGTTGCGGTTAGTCTGGCCTAGACCCAGGTGGAGGAGTGGAGGAGGGCAGGAGCCAACTGCCACTTCCTGATGAAGGGCTGCCCAACCCTGTTCCTGGAGATTTACCATCCTGCAGGTTTTCACTCCAACCCTAACAAAGCACACCTCATCCAGCAGCTAAAGATCTCATTGAGCTGCAAATTAGTAGAGTCAGATGAGCCAAACTGGGGTTGAAATGAGAACGTATAGGACGGTAGATCTCCAGGAACAGGTTTGGACAGCCCTGATCTATGTCACACAGGCCGGGCAATCAGAAACAGGTCTCACTCCTTAAGCCTCGGATGGGAATGCTAATGTACGAATGGGAAAGAGAGGGAAAGAGACCTGTGACCTCTGACCTGTGACCCCTTTATTTTAACACTTAAAGGAGACCAATATCTTATTACTCAACATTTCGCAAAATAAACTCTAAGAGCAACGAAAGATCACAAAACGCACAACCAAAAACCACACACATAAAAACACCATTTAATAAACAATAAATAAATAATAAATATAAAATAAATCGAGACAGGGAGAGAGGGAGAGAGAGAAAGAGAGAGAGGGAGAATGAGAGAGAAAGAGTCTATCTGGAATTAGGAGAGACCCAGGCTGGGGTTGATACACATTAAATCCCCTTAAGCTGCCCGTCGCTGCACCACACGGCTCCCTGGTTCTGGCTGGCGGTCCGGACGGGTAGGGGACAGGACGGGACGGGGGATGGGACGGGACGGGACGGGACGGGACGGGGGATGGGACGGGACGGGGGAGGTGGAGGACCCAAATTAAACACAGCACGGGCGCAGGAGCTGACAGGGGCGCGCCGCCCAACGCCGACGCTCCCGGCTTCTGACGGCGTCAGAGACTGAAAAGAGACTTCAGACGAGATTTAGGACCCCAGACAGCATCTGATTCCTGTCGCCGTGTTGTAGCTGATTTTTTCGGGAGCTCAGGCTTGACAGGAAGACCGAAGCGGGTCTTTTTTTTTTGAGAAGATTAGGAGATGGGGCTCTTGCTGCTGCACTGTCTGTTTGGCACATTACGTAAATCTGTGTGCTGACTCTGGTGCTGTACTGCTGTCTGGTGGGGTTAGGGATGGGTGAATGCTGGTAATCCAGCTATACAGTGTGTGTGTGTGTGTAAGTGTGTGTGTGTGTGCGTGCGTGTGTGTGTATAAGTGTGTGTGTGTGTGTATAAGTGTGTGTGTGTGTGTATAGGTGTGTGTGTGTGTGTGTGTGTGTGTGTGTGTGTGTGTGTGTGTGTTTCCAGGGGCAGCACGGTGCCCTTCCTGTCTCTACTGACAGTCCCACTGAGGGGACACGGCCTATTGTTGCACTGGCTCTGCTCTGCTGGGCAGAAACCCCCCCTCCCCCCCAAGCTGCAGCTCTTGCATATTAACCACAGGGGCATATTAATGAGGGGCAGAAACCTGCCCCCTGTGCCACCCCAGCATTTAAACGCTCTGACAAGGGCACCATGTCCACTGACGCAGCAGTTCATCACTAACACTCCCCTCCCCGTCCCAAAAAAAAAAAAATAACCCCCCTACACCTCCACTCACCTTCCTGCACCACACCTTGTCTACCCCATCTCCCTCCCCCTCTGACAATATTGCTCCCTTTACAATTCCAAGTCTGTTCCCTTATAATACCATCACTGCACTGTTTATACTCTCGTCTTCATGAAACAGCAATGCTTGGAATTCAACTTGTGTATGTTTAACAGTGTTTATGCAGGTGGGGTTATAGCGAAATCCTGCAGGACACCAAGGCCCGGTACCCAGGCCTGTTTGTCAGGTGTCAGGCGTGACTTATATCTGGCACTGAAGGACACTCCCCAGCATTAGTCCGCAGTATCTGTGCTTGGCAATCGACGGCAGCACTTTTCAGAGTTCAGTTTAAAGTTTGAATGGAATCAGCCCCTCTCGCTGTATGCTAATTCGGCAGAAGGGCACTGCCACAAGGTCACAGGGTGCATCCCACCCGAGGGGGGGGGGGGGCGAAAAGCGCCTCCCCGCACCACTGCAGCTGCCTTGGTGGGACCCACAAAATCCCCCCAAAAAAATGGGGGGGCTTCAACCCGCCGCTGGAACCGTTCTATTTTCACGCCAGTGTAAGAGGGGAGTCAAACTGGGAACCAGGAAAGGCTGGCATTTGGACGAGCCTGCCGGCTGAGTCTCATCCTTGACTTGAAAAAACCCAGAGCCATGGAATAAAACAATAAGTTGCTCGGACTTCCTTCGGTTGAGCTGGCCTTTGACTCTCTGGAATGCTACCATCTGGACACGACTGAGATAAGGGGACCTAGTCTCTTTATCTAGGGTTGTGGGGTTGTGTGTGTTGGGGCCATTAAGGGGAAAAAGATCATCAGACCTCTGGCCAAATGGTGGGGCAACTGTGCTTGACAGTAACACAGTGCCCCTCTGTGGTCCCCTCTGTCATTACCCTTTTTATTTCTTTTCTGGAACTGGACTATATACCATCTGTTCATCATATTTACAAACTCTGGAAAATTCTACAAACCATGCATATGTGTTCATTGTATTACTATATTATAACCTATGTAATAATAACATGGATTACATATAAAATGGTACACCAAAAGGGTATTTTCATGACAACTGCACCATAATATTACATCTTCTGGACATGTTTGGTATGTGCATATTCAGGAAAATTTAAGAAATTGAATGGAATATGTTTCATACCAAATAAAATTTAATAAAACATAGTTTCAGAAACTCAGGGAAAAATTGGCACAATGGAATGTCCTCTCTAGTAATCCTCTCCTTTTCCAAATTTCCTGACTAATTGTTTTACAACCGCCTCCAGATGGTGGGGGCCGGAATTCCAAATTCTATTCGGACAGGTGAATTTATGGCAATGCCGCCTCGATCAAACGCGGGATTTGGCCTAAAAGGAGGGGAGACACTCCTGTCGTGGAAGATCGCAATCGACTTCCCACACTGCGCAGACTCTGTGATTTTGTGTGTAGTTACCAGGCTGGTAAGAACTTTTACTCTGTACTTATGCTTTTGAAACTTTCCATATTTTAATTGACTATTAATTTGAAGCGAATGACCTACCTGCCTGTTCAATAAATTCTTCTTATTTTTAACTTGCGTGGTCTTTGTGACTCTAATCACTTTTCTCTTCTTTTCAGCCGTAATTCCGTTTAAATACTCAGGGGGGCAATTCTGACTAGGACCTACTGATCAGGGGTCTAGTACAGTAAAAGTCTTTAGTGAGGTCTTCAAGTTAGATAGGCGACCACGTTCTGCCCGCTAAGGGATTGGTGGTATTGGTTCTGGTGTTTTGGCTTAAGAGGACCCATGGGCGTTATACGCCGGTCCTTGTCAAATTCGCCTGAAGGAACCCGATAGATACGCACCGTCCTGGGCTCATAACTATCGATGCACTATCCATATAAGGAAGGCATGTATTATGGTGGTCCGCTTCCTACCCTCTGGGGGCTTCATCGAACTGAGATTTAACAATAGTGTTAAACCCGGGAGCATATATTGAGGAATGATGGCAAATGACAAGGTAGAGCCGAGTGTAACCACTCCAAATTCCACGTATAGTTAAAACCAAATTTTAAATTATAATTTAATATTGGAGTCAGATTAACACGAGGGGAAACCCTAGTAACCGTTACGCTTCCTTGCTGGGGTCATGAATATATTTGATGTGTTGTTCCACGCATTTGTGAGTATTCTGATGCTCCCATTAGAATATTAACAGTCCGGCAACATATCAGATATATCTCTGATGACAGCATAGCCCCGTTTACGAACGGAGGATAACCAGAATGCTACTGGTCCGTTTCAGGCCAGTTTTAAGCGGGATATGAAGCAACGCCTTCATATCTGACCCGTGGCAACGGAACCAGTGCATTCTTAATTATAATTGTGCCCTGTTCTTACGAACAGAGAAAAAATAACCAACATCTCCGTTTTAACTCACACCAGCAAAGGAGAACACGCGGTGCCTTCCCCTCCAGCTACAAACCCTCATTGGTCTAGCTGTGAGGTGTTTACACCAGCAACTCACTCATCGTGGCTAGCCCGCTGTTTATATAGATATAACCAGGACCAGATTCGCCCTCGCCCTCGTCTTCCTCCCCTCCCTCCGCCATCAGCTTCTCAAGGTCACTGTAGGAGACTTAATTTTTTTCTGACAAAACCTCTCCGCCGTCTTCCTTGGGTGTGCCAGCAGCGGTGGCTGCAATATCACGCTCACATTCCTCACGGCCTGTTAGAGATGCTAATCCTATTTAAATCTGTCACCCGCTGCCACTGGCGGCCTGGGCCCCGGAAACAGAGAGAGAGAGAGGGGGGAGAGAGGGAGAGAGAGAGGGAGAGAGAAAGAGAGAGACAGACAGAGATAGACAGAGGCAGAAAGAGACAGACAGACAGAGGTAGACAGAGGCAGAAAGAGACAGAGACAGACAGACTGAGAGAGAGAGAGAGAGAGAGAGAGAGAGAGAGAGAGAGAGACCCGGGACATGGAAATTACAGTAATTTGCAGAACGAGCAGAAATTTGTGTTATGAAACATCTGAGCTGCACTCTACAACACTTCTAAAGAATAAAAAAATAAAAAAGAACAAGAAGAGAAAAAATACATTTGAAAAAACAAATAATGAGAAGAGGTTTTAATATTTCTAATGTATTATTTGTCTGAAAATAAATCCCTGTGCGTATCGCAATGTTCATGCACACAGTGCGAAATGCAATTAATTGCAATCTGAAGACAATCAAGTTTGAATTAATAAACAGCTATGTGCAATGCCTCTCCTCTCTCGATATAAAAAGTATCAGTTAACAATGGCCATCTAATTCTGCAGTATATCTCCCCAGTTATTATAAGCTAACTGATAAAAAATTGCATTTAATGAGAATGTCTCTCAATATAAAAAGATGTTCTGCCAAATCTGACGGCAATAAAGAAGGGCCTTCAGGAAGACTAGGTGGGAATAATTGCCAAACTGTGAAATCAATGGTTGGACTAACAGCTGAACAGAGGTACTGATGTGACTTTTATGTGTTTACCGATGTTCGTTAGTAAATCATCCTCCTGTTGCCAGACTTCCTGCCGCACGGTACGAGGGTAAAATGGCGTACTTGACCACGACGCAGCGATGGGAGGCATTCACTCGCCAAACAGGCAAATTCAATTCAATTCAGTTCAGTTTTATTTGTTAGCACTTTTTACAGGGAACTTTTACAAAGACACTTTACAGAGTAGCAAGGCAAGAGACGGAGCAAAAAGAGTGAACAGAGCAAACATGAGGCCCAAACCCCAAAATAGCAAGTACATAAGGTAAAAAAAAACTCCCAGTGGGGAGAAAACTCTCAAACAGTAATCATACCATGGCAACAGTTCAATAATGCGCCACAATCTACTGAAACTCATTTATTTTACTTCTGAGGACCATGTACGTAGATCAGCACCTCGTTCAAAATTATAAATGAATACACAGCTCACGCATCACATTTCATACAGTAATCTTTGAAATTTGTGTTCAGAACATTTGTGGGGGGGGGGGGGGGGAATGACCCTATTATGACAAAGCACTGATATCCTCGAGAGCAGCATTTCAAGGCTGCTGTACGATAAATTAGCTCCCAGCGCCGCTGCAGCGGGATCATTTATCTCCGTTTATTTACCTCCTTACACGACTAAAAACGAAATCCTTTGAGGAAGCTGCTCGAGCCGAGCACAGGAAAGATACCGATCTTAACTTTATAACCTTTTTACTTCCCAATTAGCAAAGACACCTTTATGTGCCATGCTGTGTTCCGTTTGCAGGCAAACATCTGCTGTTGGTGTTGTTGTTGTTGTTGTGGAGTCTTCTTTGTTGTTTTTCTTTCTTATATTGCGATATTTACTTTGCGAGCTGGTGACAAATGATCCCCTGGAGGAGTAGTGCAGATTTCATTCATTCTAGGTGTCTGTTTCTCTGGAAGTTGTGGAAACTCTTATATCTTATACCCCCCCCCCCCCCAATCTCTTTCTAACCATGCTGTGGCTCCACTCTGTGAAATCAACATACTATATGACAGTATTTCAGAACCAGCAGGAGAGTGTAATTTCTTTAAGGAAGATATTTTTTTTGTCGTTCTTCCCGCCGCTGATTGCTTGCCTCCCCTCTCTGCCCATTTCCACACCTTCAGTCCCATCATCCTCTTTGGCAGACGGCCAGGGAGGGACACGCGTCAGAGCCAGTTTTTCGGAAACGCAGGCCTTACCGCGTTTGCTCCTTACCGAGACCCCTCAGCCAGAGCAGCCTGTCGGCCTGCCTTTTCCATTCCATCCCTCCACTCACAACCCCCCCCCCCCCCCCCCCCCATGCTCGAGATTCCCTCTCAAGCCCAGGAACGAACTCTCGATTCTCCCTTCGACCTCTTGCAGAACTGCGGGAGGACCACACCGAGAAGGCCTCCTTCTGGCCTCTTATTTCGGCGTGTGCAAAATTTCCCTGTTTCTGTAAGCCTTCCTCAAAGACCACAGACGCACAAAAGGATAGAGCGCTCCCGACGTTCCGCGCGCGGGCGGGATTCCGCGGTACATAAAAGGCTTACGCTGGAATTTATGTAAGACTCTGATTAGAAATCCCATCAAATGTGGCCGGCGCCTTTCTCAAGCTTTTTTTAAAAAAATCGCGGACCATCGCACAGCGCCGCTTAATTCTGCTCCACTGGCCGAGTGAAGAGCAAGCGGCGCCTCCAACTCCCCGAGCTTACGGGCGCGTGTCTCAACTTTATACCACTTTTTTTCTTTTTTTTTTGCACCCAACCCACCCCCCTGTCTCTCTTTCATTCTTTCCTCTCATTTTTTTTTCCCTTTCTTCATTGTTCTGTCTCAGTGTGTCCCGCGGTTTTCCTGGGGGAACCTCGGAAGGAGAACTCATTTCCCAGAGTCGCCCCTCCGCCTCTTAAATTACTGCGGTCTGGAGAGGTGGGTCTTGTCTCTGGTCGGCAGACCGCCTGTCAGGCCCAGATAACGCAGGGGGGAGGAACATCAATGCACCCCATTTTGCACCGTTTCCTGACCTTGGGACGCTACCAATCGGTCAAATTATCAAGCGCCTTCTCATCCCCGTTCCCCTCACACACAGCCTCATTTGCCCCTCTTAAAGTCAAGCGTCCAACTTTTGAATAGCCCCAGATTTTACCATTACAGCGATGTGAACAAACACACACACACACACACACACACACACAAACGCACACAAAGCTACCTCACAGTGAAGTACATCCATAACATTCTCTTCACTCTTTCTCTCTCTCTCTCTCTCTCTCTCCCTCCCCCTCTCCCCAGCCCTCCCTGCCTCTGTGCTGCTGGTGGTTGTTCTGTGTGTCTCACTCCTCTCTGCAGTAGTCCCGCAGTCAGTAATCCCCCGTTGCCGCACGAGAGCACGTCCCCATTCCGCGTTCCGTCACGGCGCTCCCCGTCCCGTAAGAAAACACCAGTCAGAAACAGGAAGTCTTGAAATGCTAAGAAAGAAAAAAGGACCACCACGCACCAGATCTGTCTCAACTGTCACGCCGTTCAGAAACGGCAGAGCAGCGCGACGCTCTCCGGAAGCCGTCGAGGCGCAGGCCACACCCCGTTAAGGAAGAGCCCGCTGATTCCTAACGTTCGGACGCGCCCTCCCGCCAAACCCCTCGCCGTCTTCACGGTGCTCCCGGCCTTCGTTAGTTCTCAAAGGTGCGCGGTACACCACCGGAAAGTTTTTATTATTAATTACCGAACGTGGCCAATGTTAATTAGAGGCCCTTCAGAGACCCGTGCCAGGCCGGCATCGCCACGACGACAAGCACAAAAGCGAGGGGATGAGGGGACAGGGAACTGAATGGAGGCCGGGGCCAGTTCAGCTCGGCCGCGCAGCCAAACGGACACAGCTGCCGAGGAGCGGCGGGAATCTGCTGAAAAGCTGTTTCTGAAGGTTCCGGAAAGAGCGCCCGATTAATGTGCCGTCTCGCGCAGAAGAGCGGGCGCGGGGGGGGGGCGGAATCACGCGCGGGCCGAGCGCCTACATTAATGAAGTTTAGCGGCCCTCTCCTCTTTTTCTTTTTTCCGTTCGCTAATGAGCGGCAGACATAATTAGCTTTGGCTTTGCCTTGATGAAACCCCGTAAAGGTCGAAGGCGGGCGTCCTGCAGTGCAAAAAAGTTCTTCCGCATTTTCCACTGTTGCTGTACCCCCATTCTGCCGTAGTAGAAATCTGGCTGCAGTGTGCCTACGCCGTGCTCTGCAGTTCCACCGCTGACGCACCGGGGGCAGCGGCACTGCTTCCGCTTGCAGTTGTAAACGTTTTGGCCGGGAGGCACTGGCAGCGTTCTAGAGGCAAGCAAACAGAAACCGCGCCCGCGTCTCTCGCGGCCGACTCGCGGCGCACCTAACGGCGGCTTGGCTCAAAGTCCCAAGCAGCTGCATGGCGCAGAGTCCGCAACACCTGTCGAGCGCGTCGGCCAAGCCACCGGCTCTCATTATCGCCGCCATTACGGCTCCGGCGGCGGAGAAGGAGAAGGGGACTGACTTCGCCTGCTCGCTGCTGATAGGCCGGGTGAAAAGGCAGCCCTGGGGGGGGGGGGGAGGCCCGCGGCCTGGCTGGCTCTCCCTCTCACCGCGAGGACGGTGGGCGACACGTACCTGGAAGACCAGAGGAGTTTAGCTGGCTGCCCGGCGCAGCATCTGCCCGGAGCAGCTGGTGTTTACGCTGACCTCCTCTCAGAGCCTCCTGAGCCTCCTGGCAGAGCCGGCCTCCTCTGTTCGGCACGGCTCCACTGTCCTGAGCCTGCCAGGCCGGGAAGCCCCCCCCCCCCCCCCCCCAGCTCCCGTCCCCCACCTCCCCAACATCGACACGTTTGTCAGACGTGGAGGGGAGACGGCTTGGCTGCGGACATTAAGTTGGGCGAGCCTTGCATCCGTGACACACTTCACCAAAGCCTGCCACCCCCCCCCCCACATCTGCAGTTAACACTGAGCAGCATTGAGGAGTTATTAGTGAGGAAGACTGTGTGTGTGTGGGGGGAAGGCAATACAATACCATAGAGGGTCAAAATAGGCGGAGTAGGGTGTGGACAATAGAATACCATAGAGGAGCCAGAGACGAGGCCCTCTTTCGAACTAGCCCCCCCATCCCCCCGCCCCCCGCACCGCCATCTCCCGCCCCCCTCTCTCTCTCTCTCTCTCTCTCTCTCTCTCGCTCCCCCTCTGGCTCTCGTTCCTCCCCAGCTCTGAGTGGAGAGGCGTGTTTGTTGACAGCTTCCTGGGAGAGGCGCGGCCCGTGATGCGTTTGTGGCGCGGCGGGAGTAAATCACCGTCTCGTCCACGCGCGGTCGCCGGCTCGCCTCGCCTCGCCTCGCCGCCTGACAGGAATACAATAATCAGGGCCGGCCGCTACTCCCGCCGGCGACAGCCCCCCCCCCCCCCCCCCCCCCCCCCGCCCCCCCCCGGTCCGCAGGTGAGGCCCCCGCCTCTCATCCCGCTCTCTGGGCTCTCGGTGCATCAATCACAGGCCGCATTGCCAGCTTCTACCCCCCCTCCCTCTCCTCCTCCAACACCCCCCCCCCCCCCCCCCACGACCAGGTGACTGCAGTCACAGTAACAGAGCCCCCCCCCCCCCCCCCCCAGATCGAGGCCGGACGTCACTGCGCCTCCTCAAACGAAGGAGAAGAAGCCAGTCTCTCTGTCCTCTCATTGCTCTTCCCTTCAACAGCACTCTGCTTTTCCTTTTTTCTCATGTTAAATGCCCAGCCGACTGCACTTCCTGTTGGGTGCCATGCCACGAGTGAGCCTGAATGGATGCCTGAATCGCTGCCCCCTCTTCCGGCAGGTCAGGCCTGAGTAGAGAAACTTGTTAAACTTTTTTTTTAATTTGCTTGTTTGGTCGTAAGCCAGCAGGAGCAGAGAGAGAGAGTGAGAGAGGGAGAAAAAGAAAGAGAGGGAAGGAGAAAGGGAGGGAGGCAGGGGGGATAGAGAGGGGGGGCAGAGTTTGAGAGAAAGCAGGAGAGTGAGAGCAGGAGGGACGAAGAGAGGCCAGCAGGCTAATTCATCCCTGCATGCAAGTTTTTTTTTTTGCCCCAAAAAACAGAAAAAGACAGCAGGTCTTATGCACACCCCCGGGGCTTGTGGGAGTGGGGGTGGTGGGGCGGTGCACTCCCCACAGAGGCACAGATCGATGGGATGTGATGACCCTCCTTTTTTGCTCCTGCACGCCCCCCAAAGCAGGGAACACTGGGGCAGGCGCGCACTAGAGTGAAAAACGCCAGTAGACTAGAGGCTTTAACACAGCCACTTTCTGCACACGCTCACACCTTCACACTGACGTTCCCACGGCAACACAGCCACTTTCTGCACATGCTCACACCTTCACACTGACGTTCCCATGGTAACACAGCCACATTCTGCACACACTCATACCTTCACACCAAGATTCTCAAGGCAACACAGCATGTAGCAATTCTCTCTGAAAAGAAATTCTGTGTCTCATCAGAGGATTTTCTTTTTTTATATATTTCTGAAGAATCTAGATCAATGCCTTTTTTTTTCCTTCTTATTTGTTTATACTTGCTTTTTTTACCCAAGGGTGAACTTCCTCAGGCACGAGGACCAGAAAAGGTGAAGTACTCTTCACTTGGAGAAGAAATGCCTTGATAAGAGCAAAAATCTTGAAATCAACAGTGTTGATGTGTAGGTGTCATAAGTCTATGTCCTTTCTGACACTAACCTCACACATTCAAAAAATTAACTTATATATACATATATATATATATATATATATATATATATATATATATATATATATATATATATATATACCATGTGAAACACTATATGACCAAAAGTATCTGGATACCCCTTGGTCTGGGGCTGTTTGTCATGGTTTGGGCTAGACCCCTTAGTTCCAGTGAAGGCAAATCTTAATGCAACAGCATACAATCACATTCTAGACGATTATGTGCTTCCCCTAGCAGTTTGGGGAAGACCCTTTCCTGTTTCAGGACAATGCCCCGGGGCACACAGTGAGCTCCATATAGAAATGGTTTGATCGAGAACTGGCTGAATGGAAGCAAATATCCCCGCAGCAAGGCTCCAACATCTAGCCTTCCCAGAAGATGGAGGTTTTTATAGCAGGAAAGTGTGGACCAACTCCATATGAATTGCTATAATTTTGAATGAGATGTTGGATGTCAAGTGTCCCCATACGTTTGGCCATTTAGTGTATCTTATGATTAGCACACTTCAACCCTTTCCACATTCTCTCTCAAGTACAAAACCATAACGCTTGATGCTATGTCTCATCAAACACAAATTAAATGGTACTCAGAACAGTAAAATGTCTGTGTCCAGTATAATTATAACCTGAAACCAGATGGAATGGCTAATCAGTGCACCATACACAGAAACATTTTTAGTCCAAGAGCGGCCACATGTATTCTGATGTAATCAAAGTGAAAAATACTAAAATGTTGATTTTACACCTTTTCCATGTTGCTCTGCAGATCCTGTGCAAATTATTTAGGCATTACTGCATTTTATCTTGAGTTTCCTGAGCCACAAAAAAGAAAAGAAAAGTGTGATCTGCTGTGTGAGAGTACAGCATTAGCTGTTGGACATCATGTTAATGGTTTTTTAGTGCAGCCACTTGTGGAAGCCTTCCACTAGGAGTGCAGGGGTGATTGGGGATGAGTAAGGTGCTTTCATTTACTCTCTGTTAAATTTGAACTATTTAAATAAAATTTTATTGGTAAAAAAAAAAAAAGCCATACTTTCATGGCTTAAAAATAAAAAAACACAGTTGTGAATGCTTTAAATGCTTTAAAAGAGAGGAGCAATCGCAAGGAAACGGTCAGAGAATAAATGTTTTTTTTTATCATTGGACATAAAGTCAATAAGAAAATTTTTTTTCTTGTT
The DNA here is from genome assembly GCA_025169545.1 of Anguilla japonica. Classification (NCBI taxonomy): domain Eukaryota; kingdom Metazoa; phylum Chordata; class Actinopteri; order Anguilliformes; family Anguillidae; genus Anguilla; species Anguilla japonica. Next base: position 62,373,621 of record CM045884.1, on the reverse strand, counting down.
TTCTTGCAAGCTTATCTTGTTTTGTTTATGTTTTGGATAAATTGCATTAAAGTGAACTTTTTTTCCCCCTAAGAAACCTCAGGTCAGCCTTCTGGGGCTTTCTGTATGTTCAGTGACCAGACCAGCGATATCATCGCTTCTGGTTTTATACACCAGAGGGATAAGTTGACTGGGGAGGCAGTGGAATATGTTGTTTTAGCTTTGGCTGGAGCTCTTGACAGAGAAAAAATCTTCTGGAGTGGTTTTAAACCACTCGAAAACCTTGCGCTAAAATGGAATATTCTAAAAAAGACTTTTTTTAGGAGGAGAGATGAACAGAATATGAATTTCAAGCACTGAACTGTGAATCCACGCATTGTCAGCAGCACGTCTATCCCCCTATACCACAAAAGTGCCTCGATCCATCTCTCCTTCTGGAAAACCAGGCAAGTTCTCTGTGTTCAGACCACAGGGAAAAAGGGTACAGTAAGGTGAGCAGCTACAAAACACTATAATCTATTCTCTCTCACTGACTTAAGCAAGCTAACATTAGGAGCAGATAGTTAGACTGAGAACATTATTATGCAGAAATTGTGTTTTGGCTACAGAAAGAAATTGGCAATTAGGCTTATTGATGAAACTGGCAACGAAAGAACAAACTCATTGTTTTAGAATGTGTGCCATCTCTCTGCAGCATTACAGTGGGCAGAATTAGCTGATTTCCTGTGACTCGCTGGTTCCACGCCACACCACTACATTCACTCCAAACAAAGAGAGGATGAAACTCCTTACCCAGTCAGGTCAGGGTCTGCATCCAGTGACCAAGGTCACATATAAATGCTTTGAAAACCTTTAAAAAACCTAATTAAAGATAATTTATTACACATTTTCCCAATTAAAATATTCATCCCACATGTGTTTGAGCCTGCTGTTTTTTATTACCTTATTACCTTACCCATTTCCTTAAATATGAAAAGAGCATTTTCATCCGTCCATTCATCCGTTTATCGACACCTGCTTGTCCAGTTCAGGATCATGGGGAATCAGGAGCCTATCCCAACATGCATTAGGTGCAAGGCCGGATCAACCCCTGGACAGAGCACCAGGCCATCCCGAAGTGACCATTCACGTGCACTCACACCTACAGCCAATTTAGCATCTCCAGTTAGCCTCGCCTTGTTCTATGTCTTTGGACTGGAGGAAACCCACGCACACACAGGGAGAACCTGGACTGGCTGAGACTCAAACCCAAAATCTCTTCAACAGTGTGTTACGTCCCTCCGCCTCAGGTGGGGGCGCTGGCCGTTTGGACACATGCGTGTGTCTTATTACAGTTAATTGAGAGCACCTGTGGCGGTGCCCTTTTAAGAAGCCTGGAGTCGGCTTCTCAGGAGATGGGAGCTTTTTCTCCTCACCTTTCGACCACGGCTGGGTCTTGATTTTATCTTGTGTTTTGCAGCTGTTTTAGTATCTCTTATGGGTTATTGAAGAAAGTTACTGGTTATTTTGGGGAAGCCTTGTTATTATCGTTATGTTTGCGGGTGTTGATTATAACAGTGTCATAATTATTATTATTATTATTATTATTATTATTATTATCCATCCATCCATAATCTATACCTGCTTATCCTGAGCAGGTGTGGGGGGTGCTGTAGCCTATCCCAGCATACATTGGGCGAGAGGCCGGAATACACCCTGGACAGACCACCAATCAATCGCAGGGCACCCGCACCATTCACTCACACACTCATACCTATGGGCAATTAAGAGTCTCCAATCAGCCTACCTGCATGTCTTTGGACTGTGGGAGGAAACCCGAGTACCCAGAGGAAACCCACACGACACGGGGAGAACATGCAAACTCCACACAGAAAGGCCCCAAGCCGAGATTCAGACCCACAACCTTCTTGCTTCTTGCTACCCACTGGACCACCGTACCGCCCTATTATTATTATTATTATTATTATCAGCAACACTGAGCAGCGACAGTAATTGCAAAACTCACTTACCGACACACAAATGCAGATTGGCAGGGGATTTTCCCTCCCGCCTTCAGAGGGCCGTATTGGAGGAGCCGCATGTGAAGCTGCAGCAGCTCGAGCGGACTCCGTTTCGCTTAACGGGATGGAGACGGGCCCGTTAATGAGGCTTGAATGACAGTCAGCCTCCCCTGGCACAGCCTTTTGTGGAAAGAGGCGGATTATTGGCTGATATTTTAAAGTGACTTTTTAAAATTATTTTCGTGTGTGTGTGTGTGTTTGTCTTTTTTTTAGGAAAGGAGGCTGTTTGGCTGTAAAACCAAACATCGATTTTCACATCATCCGTCTGGGGGAAGGAGAAGGCTACAGAAGCGCCTTGGCTGGAAATGGACACGGCCATCGCGTTACAACCGATACCGGTTTTAAAAATGATACTAAAAATAAAATAAAAAAACACACTTCCTCCCTACCAATGCCATCCTGTTCTTGTATTTATTTAGTTATTTATTTATTTATTTTCCCTGGGTCCCTCTCAGCCGCTCTGTGGAAAATGGCGGTTTGCCAGGGAGTTCTCTGTGGCCAAGCGATATGCTAGCACATTAAGGCAGGCACTCGCTCCTGAAGAAAAAAAAGAAAAAAGAAAAGAAATCGATCGCATCCGGGACGCGCTAAAGGTGGGAGGGCGCGGCGGCGAACCTCCCAGAGGGGCCGGGGACGCAGCGCGCTTTAATGTAGTCGCGCCTGTTTGTTTTTTTGGGCCCCTGTGGCGAGGAGAGAAGCCCCTCCCCCCTGCCCAGTCGCATCGGGGTTCTCTTCTTAAAGGCGCGATGCAGCGACTGAGGACGCCATTGGGCAGATTCCTCACCCCCCACCCATCCTGAAAAGTGGTCAGGTGTACCTGGGACATTGTGGCAGAGGCATAATCAAACGGGAGCTTTTTCCATTAGTGGAAATGGAATACACTGCAATATATTATAAGTATGTGTACCTATGCAAGAAATATAATGATAAATATATTTCACAGAAGTGTAATATATTACTATATCATAAAGGGAAAATAATTACGTAGTTAAAAAATGGTCGTAAATTTACAGTAAATAACTGGCTAGTAATTGCTGTACTTACAAGGAGTTACAGTAAGTTTCACAGTAATTATCTGTAGCATTCACAGTAAATTAGAATTAATGATGACTACATACTTTGATCTCACAGTAAATGAGACTATGGATAACGGTGATATGGCTATATGCTACTGCAGAATTACAGTAATTATATACTATACCCTGTAATGACAAAGCGAAAATAGGTTTTTAGAAAGTTTAGAAAAAAAATCTTGTTAAAAATAAAAAACTGAAATATCACATTTACATAAGTATTCAGACCCTTTACTCAGTACTTTGTTGAGGCACCTTTGGCAGCGATTACAGCCTCGAGTCTTCTTGGGTATAACGCTAAAAGCTTGGCGCACCTGTATTTGGGGTATTTCCTCCCATTCTTCTCTGCAGATCCTCTCAAGCTCGTCAGGTTGTATGGGGAGCGTTGCTGCACAGCTATTTACAGCACATCTCTACATTTATGAAATAAAACTGGCCTCCTGGCAAAAGTTATGTGTTGCCAATGCTGGAAGCAACACCTTTCGATCCCTTCAAAGCAGGGGTAGGAAATTCTGGTCCTGAAGGGCCAGTGTGTGTGCAGGTTTCTGTGTCCATCAAATGGCCTGGCTAAATGAGCTAATTGGCTGTAAATGCAAACACTGGTTCACTCATAGATTCAACCACAGTTAAACATTTTGTAAAGGGATACATGAGAGAGTCTTTGGTTGTCATTCATGTGCTTGTAATGAATTTCATTTAACAGCGTTGGGCACCAAACACATTTATCTGGACTAAGGGCTTTTATTTGAGAGAAGGTGGGGCCACACGGGAAATGCCAAACTTTTAAAACGTTCTGTTTCCGGCCTTGCATCACCCTCCATCCTGCAAGTTCAGCACATATCGATGACAATGCGAGAGTGACTGTCCTCCAAGAGTCACTGGGTTTTCCCCTGGTCAACACATTTGATGTTATGGCCTCAGTTTTACGCCACTCTTCAGTTAATTTATTAAGTGTCTGTGCGTTTGGTGAAAAATGAAGCACCGATTAATGAGTTATCCAATAAGTTATGCCCTCAACTTTCCCCATTCTCTCTCTCTCTCTCTCTCTCTCTCTCTCTCTCTCCCTTCCACATAATACACACAGTGAGAGATGAATCAATTCAGAAAAAACATAACAGGAAGGATTTGTGTGTGCTGCTAGGAGAGATATACAGTATTTTTGCCAATATATTATGAAGTGTGGTGAAACAGATAATATGCTTATGTCAATATATTTTACAATATATTCCAGTTCCACAAGGGCCGGGTTTGAGCAGAAAAGGGTATGTGGAAGTTTTGTAAAAAGTTTTGGGTTATGGGAAAACTGAGAAAGGAATCATTCCCCCTACCAACATGCCCACTCCAGACAGGTATTCAGTGTACATAATTTCAAGAAGTTCAGAATTTCAAAACTACATCTAATTATTCTTTACATATTGTGTATTATATGGCATACATATGGTGGTATGTATATGTTGTTGTTGTTGTTGTTTATGTTGTATGTGTGTATATTATATAACTAGTTGAGTTTTTTTATTTTTTTATTTTTTGTTATTACTGTTATTCTGTCTAACACTTGGTTTGGCAACACAGATGTCATGCCAATAAAGCATCTTGAAAAACTGGAGAAAAAAAAATTGAGAGTGGGCGAGAGTGTGTGTGAGAGAGAGAGAGAGAGAGAGAGAGAGAGAGAGAGGAAAAGACAGAAAGAGATATGCACTGTAATCAAGCGAGAAGGAGGGAGAGGGAGAGCAGTGGGAGAGGGGGACGAAGGGCAGAGGGGCTGGGACGTGCTCCTGAGGCGCGCTGTGGTAACCCAGCCCTGGCCAGTCCTTCCCTTCAGCTTTGCAGAGCGGGAAGTTCCCGCCAAAGGCACCGCTCGATGGCAGGCTCTCGTTCGCACGCAGATCGGCTGTAAGGACTGAGCTCGGTGCTGTCTTCTCCTGTCGGGTATAAGGACCTGGCGCGGCGAGGCGGCGGGGCGGTGATGTCACACCCGGCCGACCCGCAGCTCGGCGGACACGGCTGCTAATCACCGCAGGCTCCGCCTCCTCGCAGGTGAAACCTGCGCTTTTTAAAAATTTTATTTTAACAGGTTGCGCTCGTTAGCTGACCAGGCGAAACGCGCGCGTCGTGAGCTCAGCGGGAAAGTGCCTGGTCATCGCACCCGCGGCGATTAAAAAAAGGTGCCGGATGAGGCGGGCGCTGCCCGCCGAGCGCCACGCGCCGCAGGTCGCCGGTAACACCCGCGGCGCGGCCTCGGCGAGAAGGTTCCGAAACGGCGGCGCGGCGCTCAGCCGGCGCGTTCCGCGGGGAGGACTCGGCTCCAGCGCGCGGCGGGAGAGCGGTCCAGCCGCGATTCGACCGCGGCGGGGAAGTGGGCGGAGTGGAAATTTGGACCCTCCAGCTCCCGCTCGACGCCTCGCGACCCCTTCGATCCCGTCGCGGCTAAAACCGCGATAGCGGCTCCTGGGTGCAGCCGGCGGCGAGGACGAGAAGCGAGAGCAGATTCTGAGAGCCGGCCCCGAATCAGACTGGACAGCCAAGTGGCTTACCAAAGAGTCAGAGCGGGCGGGTTTGGGAGGAGGGGGTTGTGGGACATGTGGAAGTCACCCAGCCTTCAGGGTGCACCCAACCCCCCCGCAGTAATGACTCACCATTTTAATCCGCCTTTGATAGTACTGTTATGGCACAGCTCAACATAAAGCCAGCCACTTCATTATTAAAAAAAGCCAGCCCTTCATTTTCCAAGTGTCCATAATTTAGCACCTAATTACGCATTAATTACTCAGAGGTAATGAGAGCAGCCACCGCGGAATATTAAAACGCTGATTTGCGCAGCCTGGGTGCTGTCCTGTTCCCCTGGGCATTGTGACGGGAGGCCTGTGAAGTCCGTCTACAGCCCTTTAAAGGAAAAAAGCAAAAACGTTTTTTTGGGGTTTTTTTTTTTTTTTGCTCACTTTGCCTGACAAAAGGTCATTTGAGAGCATGACAGATCATTTCACAAATCTTTTAGCACATGCAGATCCAATAACAGAACCAACGATTGGTGCAAAACAGATACCACGACCAATCATTAGTCATGTTGCTGGTTTTTGCGGGTGCTAAAAGCTTTCGCACATGCTAAAAGGTCTTGGTAAATCCAGCCCTCAGAGTTTAAGAAAGGGAAAAGAGGAAGTAGGTGGACACTAATTTTACCTATTTTTAATGTTTTTTCTTTTCTTTTTTGGGACGGATCAGTTGGGTCTGTTCCTCAGGGCAGCTGCTCTCTGGCGTGCAGTGCCCCGTCGGTGCTTCTCATCATAGTCACTCTTACATGGGTTGCCAAGGCGCCAGGCTCCGCCCACAGACTGTTTTGACATTTGGACAGCTGGAAGGAAATAGAGGTCAGACTCATTCAGAGGTTCTGCAAGCTCTCCCTCTCTCTCTCCCTCTCTCCTCTCTCTCTCTCTCCTCTCTCTCTCTCTCTCCCTCTCTCTCTCTCTCTCTCTCTCTCTCTCTCTCTCTCTCTCTCTCTCTCTCTCTCCCTCTCTCTCTCTCTCTCTCCCCCCTCTCTCTCTCTCTCTCTCTCTCTCTCTCTCTCTCTCTCTCTCTCTCTCTCTCTCTCTCTCTCTCTCTCTCTCTCTCTCTCTCTCTGTCTCCCTCCCTCTCTCTCTCTCTCTCATGGAATCGGTTGAACCTGAACCCATGGTTAATGGGTCAGTGGCAGCTTGGCTCAGAGCTGAGTTTGCACAATACAAAATGGTTTCGAATGTAGGAAACACTGTATTGACACTTTGGGGGGGGGGGGGGGGGGGGGGGGTGTGAGACGTAACAACGGTAAAGCGATGTGGGAATGTTTATTATTAATTATAGTTTATTCTTTTTCTTTATTTTTATTTATTATCGTTTTTAATGTATTATCTTACTTTGTGCTTGAATTTTTGTGGCGCCGTGAGCAATCAAATGTTAAGTAAATAATGTGTGAAGAAAGGTGTGGTAAACAATATCTCCCTCCCTAATGCACCATACATCACATTACAGGCATTTAGCTGCCACTTAGCAACTATTTTTTTTTTTTTTCATTGTTACATACATTTAAGCAGCAGGATATATGCTAGAGCAATTCAGCCTGAGTGCCTCACTCAAGGGTACAATGGCAGCAACCTAAAGTACCTGGGAATGGAACCGGGAACCTCCCGTTTACAAGCCCAGTTCCCTGCCCATATTTTATATTTTAAATAAATGTGTAACTACGGGTCTGCAACCTGTTCTGGTGTCTGTTCTTCTCTCACCCCCAACCCCCACCCCCCCCCCCCCAACCCCCCAATCCCTACGTCCTAACTTTGATTAAAGTTCAGGTTTAAACAAATAAATAAATAAATAAATAAATAAATAAATAAATAAAATAAGAGCTTGAATCTACTCTTGGGCGGGACGCTCTACTGCACAGGAAGACCGGGACAAAAAAGTAATAATAATAATGATAATTATGGGAGTACATTATCTAAGAAACGGCAAAAAAAAAAAAAAAACCTATTACCAAAATGAATATTACTTTCTTCCTTCCCCTGTATGGGATTGTTCTTTTTTTTTTTTTTTTTTAGAGATAAAGACCGAACAAATAAATAAATAAATAGAACACACAAATAAACGTGGACCCACTGCTCGTGTCATTTCTCTATTACTTTGGCCACTGAACTGAGACGGGCTCCTCATTTCCTGCTCTGAGGAGCAGGTCCCCGTTTATGTGATAAAAAATAAAGGACCAAAGCCCCAAGCCTGTGCCCAGGACCACAGGACTCAATCAGACGCATTTTGCATTATTTTTATTATTGGTTTTGCCAACTCTCTCCTTTCTCCTGTACTCAGACACACGCACAAACATGATTTGCATAATAATAATAATAATAATAATCATAACCATAAAAACAGTAAGAACCACAGCAACAACAGCACAATATTAATGATAACAACAGCCACAGCAACAACAACAATAATAATAACAATAACAAAAATAAAATTAATAATACAATTATTAATAGCAATAATAATAATAATAATAATAATAATAATAATAATAATAATAATAATAATAATTTTATTTCTACAGCACATTTTCATATAATGAACTGCAGTCAAAAAGTTCTTTACATTAAAAATAAATATATAATAAACATAGAAAAGATGCAAAGCATGTGATAAAAGAGGTCAAATGTGAATGGGACAATAATAAAAATACGACAAAAAACCAAAATAAAATGTGACCGGCTAAAAAAAATATATATATTATTAACCCGCTCTGAAGACTTTGCACTGATGCTACCTCTCGGGCATCCTGAAGCAGCCTGCGGCAGCCTATCCCTGCCCTGGGCTCACAAAATGAAAGGACTGCTGGATGACTCCCACTCCGTTTAACTCTGGGCACATTGAGCGCGCCGCCATCGAATGATTTTAACTTCTGTCTGGGCTGGCAGCATTTCAGAAATATATGACGCTCGAACCATCGATTGCCTTAAAAACAAGCAAAAGGATGATAAGGTCTAAGGCATTCGTGCAGGTAAATCACGTGTAGACACACAGACACACATACCCATCCACACACACACACATACATGTCCTACAGACATGCATGTACTCACATGCACATACACACAGTCACCCATACACCTGGGGACACATATGTACACATGCACGCACTTACGCACACATGCAAGCAGTCTCACACACACACACACACACACACATGCACGTACGTATGCACACATATACACACATACACGCACACACACACAGACGCACATGCACACACGCACACACGCACACGCACACACACCTTGTCAGTGGGCTGTCCTCCTCTCAGTGTCTCCTCTGGACACAGTGACAGGTGTCTTGCCCTTGCGGTCCTATCGCATTAATCAGCGGCGGCTCTCCCGGCGCCGCCGCAGGCCCGCCCGCACCGTAAATCTGCCGCTAAAAGCGCCGTCTCCCTCTGACAAACACGGCGACGGCCGACGGCTGGCGACGGCCGGCCGCCGGCAGCCCCGCAGTGACCTCACAGAGGGAGAGATCCCCCCCAAAGGCGGATTCGCCAGATGTCAGGCGCACTTATTGGGATCGGTGCTGACACTCAACGAAGAAACTCTTTACCACTGAAAGGAAAAAGAGTTTGAGAAAGAGAGAGAGAGAGAGAGAGAGAGAGAGAGAGAGAGAGAGAGAGAGAGAGAGAGAGAGAGAGAAAGAGAGATGTGCAATCAGAGATTGTTATATCAGGCCCTGCGAATACAGAAGTCCTCCGTCCCTCCGCCATTTTGACGGCAAGCCGAGATTACGAGGGAAGAGCCGGTGTACGGAGGAGAAAGTGAGACGTTTCATAATAAAACAGCAAGCCCGGCGATAACGGTGAAACGCTCCGCTCGCTGGTTGGCCATACGAAACACAGCAGCCTAGAGAGATGCACCAATCGGCACAAGGTTTGATGTGAAGTACCTACTCTGGACTCTAAGCGCAGGGCAGTCGGCCAGGTAATAGCGTACCACAGCCACTTAAATTATGGAAAAAGCTGCCTGCTGGTAACTGAGCAGAATGCAGATCTTTCTGTGCGCAAACTGGGAAGGACAGCATTTTATTTGGAAGACAAAGCCTGGAACCAGCAGTCACCAACAGTTAATGTAATCTACGCTCACAGCAAGGTGCTCATTTTTTAGAGAGGCCTAACATTAAAGGGTGTTCTGTAGTTTAAATACCGACATTTTAGAACAGCTTAGTTTGTTTGTATAACATAGTTTAATGTTCAATAGGATAGGTTGCCAGTACACTTCTTTTTAATTCTCCTGCACTTACATCTCTTGAAGGGAAAATTATTTTCTATCGTTTCCTTAGACCAGACATTATATTTTATTATACAGCAAAGGGGGTTGTTTGTCACCCTTCAACTACCGAACACAATAATGACACAAGCATAACATTCACTAAAACTCATGGAACATTACCAGACGTCAGTTCTTGTATACTGTTAAAGTGAGCCTATTGCCTGCTAATACACTCATGGCTGTGCTACCACTGAGTCCCAATGTTGCATTTTTGCTACATGATCAAAATGACCTAAAAGTAAACTTACATTGTTTTATTTTACTTAAATTGGTTATCCACATGTACTACACACGTTTGACATCCAAAAAAAATAAATAAATAATAGAGGTAATTTATTTACTTCAAGTGCTGTAAAATCCAGATGCTATGAGAGACAAAGTGGATCTGATGGGGAGCCTACGTTGTGTGTACTCTAGACGCCCTCTATGAAACAGTTAAAGCTGTTTCACCCCAAATATGTTACTAAAATATAGTATAGGGCCTAAGGAACTGGGAGATGTTTATATAAACTGATATTTGGCAAAAATGATGCCTCAAGGGTGCCGGAAAAGGAATGTTGCATTTTAGCAGCACTGGGTCCCACAGGGTTAAAGGGTTTTTCTTCTTTTATGGTTTATTCTATCATTTTTACATCTGCATCATGATCAGAATTAGAGCTTGATTCCTTTTTATCATCTGAACTGATTTAACCTGAATACTGGATAAAGGAATTAATATACTGTTTAATAGCAGTCCGTAGAAAATGGCAGGCATTTTAAAGAGAGGAGCACGAGGGTGAATGAAGAAGGTAGGAGGGGGATATGTCCTTGTTCCCTCGATTAGAACAAAAACCCCAAGCTGTAAACAACACAATTAAGCAGACCTTGCCCATTCAAATCACAGAGCGATTCACAACTTCTCCTTTCCCTTCATGAATGTTGGCGAATAATATCAAATGCCTGCAGTATGTATCCTGTGATTCAAGTGCTGTGAATAATTAGTAATTAATCACTCATAATGAATTTATTAAGGCCAGCTTCACGGTCACCAGACCTTCGGAGCAGTAAAAGGACTGTGAAAAGCAGCAATTACCAGGCCGGCGAAAGTATTTTTTTGTGTCAATTTCATTTCTTTTTTTTTTGTGTCTGACAGACGCGTTCTTTCAGTGGCTCAGTTGATTACAGGTAGCGTTCAACAACAGCGCAGATTACCTGCGAGTCCTCTAATCTAAACGCAGTTCATTGAACTGAATTCATAACGGTTCTCGTGAGCGTCGAGGAGGGGAGATGAACCTCCTGGGGAAGCATTGTCCAAGGCACGCCCCTCGCCACTGAGACCCTTCCTGTCGGAACGTGGCATTCCGCCATCATTAATATATTGTTGCGTGGCAACATCATGGCAAACTATGTCGCCCAAGGAGGAATTTAGTCATGGTGAGGACTCGTTTCCTGGTAAATTTCGGCAGAATGTGTTCCGCATCAGCCGCAACTTGGCGGAATGTGTTCCGCATCACCCGCAACTTGGCGGGATGTGTTCCGCATCACACTCTGGCTGCTACCGCCACGAAGGAGAAGCGAGATGACCGAAGCCCAACATTACTGCCGCTCCCTCACCGAGAGGCAGGGGGCGCAAGAATACCTCTGTAAGGTGAACTGTGAGTGAGAAAAAAAATCATCCCATTTGCCCATTGATTTATTTTTCATGCACGTAGGCAAAAAAAAAAAAAGGAAGAAAAACCTAAATTGCAGTCTTGTCAACATGCACACTGAAGCAGAACAAAGATCCTCCAGCACTGCCACTGTTTGTACTTTGTGATCCTGGCCTTGTCACATGCACTGAAAATAAAATGGTTTTATAGGAAAACCTAAAATGAACCAGAAAATATTCAAGATAAAAAACTAAAAATATTGGAATAACAAGCTGAAGCAAAAACTTTTAGGTTTTCCAATTAAACAATTTTTGCAGTGATGATGTAAAATTAAGTAAAGTTACTGCACATGCCGTGAATGAATGAATGAATGAATGAATGAATGAATGAAGGGACTCACAAAGGACACTAGACTAATGCTCAAGTGGTCTGAGTATCGATCAAGTCCACAGCAACCATGGCTACTGCATCCATGATGAAAAGCAATGGTGGTTCCACCATTTTCTTAAAGGCCAGTCATTTGGCAGGTCTTTCCAATACTTCCATATATTGTAGCTAACCAGCCCTTAATAAAAAAATTTAAAAAAAACATCCAGGTTTTTTCACAATACATTGGTATTCTGAATCCAGAAACTAGTCATATTTTCATAAGTCAAAGTCCCAGTTTTCAACGAAATTCCAAAAAAACCTGTCTTGGCTAGTTATAAGACAGAATTCCAAATGTGTAAAAAATGTGTAAGCAAAATGATAGTTGTGTCAAACATATATTATTAATAACAATTAATATTGAATAGGTTATGCAATGCGTGTATTTTCTTAAAGGAAATATTCATGGGGGAAAGTGGTGAGGTGTTCTGTAGCGGGGCTGGGATGGGATTGATAAAGTTGTGTATGGTGGCTGATGTGTGTCCTGTTTAGGAGCACGCTGGTTATCTATGCTATCTGAAATTCTGCCTGCACCCACTTCCAGAGCTTGACACAGTTTAACTCAACATCTTTTTTTTTTTTTTTTTTTCTGGGGGGGGGGGGGGGGTGTGATTTTGACCATGCTATGAAAAGGTGAGTGTGTCGTTTGATGATGAGTACTATTGTCCATTTGGTTCAACAAACACAGGTGAAAACCCTCATCGTAAAAAACACACATGACCACACTTTACCTCCTTATGATTGTAGACAAGCATTGAAAAGCTGTTACTGTGAGAGGGACCAGGGGTAGCAGACTCTCCAAATTGTCTCAGAGGTGCCCTGTCCCCCTGAAGTTTGGAGGCGGGGGGAGGGGGGGGGGGGGGGGGGGGGGGGGGGCGAATAAGGCAATCTCTTTACAAATTCTTAAAGGTCATCCAATCTTTAGAACATGGAATTAAATATCTCAGAGGAGCGCTGGGGCCGGGGACCAGGACCCAAAGCGCGCCAGACGAGACGGGTCTAATCTGTGCTTCCACGCTCTCAGCGCGTCGCCCCCCATCAGCCCTCCCCCCCCCCCCCCCCCATCACCCCCCCCCCCCCCCCCCCCCCCCCCCCCCGCCTGGGGGACCGGAGGAGTCCGAGAGCTCGGGGGCCCGAAAGGCCGTGTTCCAGAGACAGCGGCTCCCCGAAATACATCCCAGGATTCCGTTACGCTTTCGGACGACTGATTACCGTTATCTGCACTCCGCCCAACCGCCCTGACCCCCCCCCCCCCCCCAACCAGATCTAATCTAAACCGCTGACTCATTTTCAGGTTCAATTTGATGCTAAAAAAAAAATATACATAAATCTTTGGAGGTCAATCCATTTACATTTACATTTGTTCATGAAGAACAAGGACATTGCGGTATAATTGCGACAGAGGTGCAATCCAGCACCATAACCCTGAAGTTGAAATGAAATGTTCTAATTCAGCACAATGGATTTATGTCTGCAATTTCAGCTTCCTGGAACTAAAGGAGGGAAACTAAGAACTGCGGGCTGCATAACATTGATATTTCAAATATAGACTTTTGTTATTTCCACTGAATTGAGTTGAACCCGTCCTGCATTAACCCTCATTTCCTGATCGCCGTGTGTGGGCTTATTTAAACATAGGTTTGATTCTGCCAAAGACGTCATTGCCCTCATTGGGTGGACACTCAAACTAATGCATCACGAAGACTTGCTGGCAATTATTTGTCTCTTAATTTTTAACGTTGCCTGCACCCCCCCCCCCCCCCCGACTCTCCCCCCATCCCTGCCCACAGTGCTCAGTAAATACATGACTGTAAATAATAAAAGGAGTGGGTTTTATCACCAAATAATTGTTTATAAATCATTCAGAGCATGTATATAGTTTATGCTCGCTTTTTGTTATCCGGTTTTCTTGGAACAGCAGCAGAATTCTAAACAACAGCTCCCTGAGTCTCCAAAGCCATCAATTAATCAATATGTTTGGGGAGGGGGGAGAAGAATAAGAGTTGCTGGGTGGTTCATTCTGCCAATGTGCCCGGTGTCAGGGCAGCGACTTACCACCAAATCACCCGCCGCGTCGTGACCGTGCCTAAATGCCACTGGGACATACGATGTTGACCAGGGAGAGTCACAGTGGCCGGTCTCGCACCTTTGTTTTTTGTCGCGCACACCCGTTGGATTATTTGACCAATGAGCTGCCTGCTGACCTCCTGTACCCGCGTGCGAGGCATTCTCCTCTCCTCCAATGGCTGCGCAGTTCGGATGGAGGAGTGGCAGCACCAGAATAAGTGGCGCCCGGCAGAAACGTATTCCCACGGCAACCACAAGCCCCCCCGTCCGCGCTCTCGCGATTCAGAGTAGAGCTGTCGCAACAATGCAACCGCGCCTACAGCATGAATGCAAATAGGCCATACAGGCTTGGGGAGAAAAAAAAAATCAGGGCAATACATTTTGCGAAAGAGAGGGAAAGGAAGAACATTAATATTAACTAGACAATTCCTGCAGAAATTGTGAAGCGTGATTGCCGCCAATGCAAAGTCGACTTTGTGCTGAACAAAGTGAACAGTGTCTGTAGTATGAGCAGAAACAGAGTATTGTGTATGTGCTATAACAACACGCTAACGAGTTGGTTTGCGACACATATATACAAACTAAATTAACTCTTCATCAAAACTTGACGTTTGCTATGGTGTTCAAGGTGATTGCAAGGGTGTTGCTTGGTGGTTGCTATGGTGTTTTATGCGGTTGTTAGGGTGCTGCTAAGTAGTTGCTATGGTGTTTTACGTGGTTGCTAGGGTATTCTAGGTGGTAGCTAGGGTGTTGCTAGGTGGTTGCTATGGAGGTCTAGGTGGTTGCTAGGGTATTCTAGGTGGTTACTAGGTAGTTGCTAGGTGCTTTCTATGGAGTTCTAGGCGGTTGCTAGGGTGTTGCTGGGTGGTTGCTATAGAGATGAAGGCGGTTGCTAGAGTGTTCTAGGTGGTTGCTAGGCTGCTGCTAGGTGGTTGCTATGTAGTTCTAGGCGGTTGCTAGGGTGTTGGTAGGTGGTTGCTATGGAAATCTAGGCAGTTGCTAGGGTGTTGCTAGGTAGTTGATATGGTGTTCTAGGCAGTTGCTAGGGTGTTCTATGTGGTTGCTATGGAGTTCTATGAGGTTGCTGTTGTGTTCTAGATGGTTGCTAGGGTGTTGCTAGGTGGTTGCCTAGGGTTAGGGTTAGGTTTACAGCTAGGGTAGGAGTTATGGTTAGAGCTAGGGTTAGGGTTAGGGCTTCAGCTAGGCTTAGGGTTAGTGTTAAAGCTAGGGTTAGGGTTAGGGTTACAGCTAGGGCTCAGTTTAGGGTTACAGCTAGGGCTCGGGTTAAGGTTCGGGTTAGGGTTATGGCTAGCGTTAGGGTTACGGCTAGGGTTAGGGCTAGGGTTAGGGTTACAGTTAGGGTTAGGTTTACAGCTAGGTTTAGGTTTAGTGTTAGAGTTTCAGCTAGGGTTAGGGTTAGGGTTAAGGTTACAGCTAGGGTTAGGGTTAGGGTTACAGCTAGGGTTAGGGTTAGGTTTACGATTACAGTTAGGGTTAGGGTTTCAGCTAGGGTTAGGGTTAGTGTTAAAGTTTCAGCTAGGGTTAGGGTTAAGGTTACAGCTAGAGTTAGGGTTAGTATTAGGGTTTCAGCTAGAGTTAGGGTTAGGTTTACAGCTAGGGTTAGGCTAGGGGACAATAAGCTTGGTTACAGTTAGGGTTAGGGTTACAGCTAGGGTTCGGGTTAGGGTTACAGTTAGGGTTAGTGTTAGGGTTACAGCTAGGGTTATGGTTAGGGTTACAGCTAGGGTTAGATTTACAGTTACATTTAGGGTTAGGGTCACAGCTAGGCTTAGGGTTTTGGATAGGGTTAGGGTTACAGCTAGGGTTAGGGTTAGGGTTACAGCTAGGGTTAGGGTTATGGTTCACCAATGAAAAAAGGACTCTACCAAGCCCAATGAGGCATCACAAAACTCTCTATGACAAGCAGTTCAAAAGCTATGAAATTATATACATTGGCAATTTAAATGAATGGCGGAATGTTCACCCTTGTGATATCTCAATGCTCTGTCTCCAGCTGCTAGAGGGCAATGTGATGTCACAAGGGTCAACATTCCACCATTCATTCTCCATGGGGCAAAATTGCCCACAAAAAGTCTTTTTTTTTTTTAGAAATCGTGCACCGAAACTTTCCACAAAGTAATAGCACACCATTCCTGAAGCCGCTCGATTTGACATATTGTACGTGTATGTAGTGCGAAAACTATGGGAGGAGTAGCAGTCCAAAAAATGGGTGGAATTAAGACGAATAATATGTGAGATAATAGTGTGATTGCCAAAGGTAATAGTATTCTTGGTAATTTGTATTTGTCCTAATACTGTAGCTTATTCTTCTTCCTAGTTGGCTTTGCAGAGGTTAGGTCAGAATAGCGTTCACTGTGTGAACTGTGTTCTTGGCTAGAAATAGCTGTACAAAATAAGTATTGTACCTTACTGAACCTGTGTTTAGCAGTTGTCTATGACCATAAAATGCACTTTTTGTACGTCGCTTTGGATAAAAGCGTCTGCCAAATAAATGTAATGTAATGTAATGTATTCAATGCTTTACTGATAAATGTAAATGTGAAATGTGAAACCAGTTACAACACAGCGTGTCAAAGCATGTGAGCATATATAAGAACGTTATTTTCAGGCCATCACCAGGGAAAGTAACATTGAAACCTTAAATTAGAACCGCGCAAACTTTCAGAAGAGTGAGTCAGTCATTCTTTCTTTCTTTCTTACTAATATATATACAGTATATATAACACAGAATGCCTATGGCGTATAGCACAGCATAGCCTATAGCAAATAGCACAGCATGGCTTTTTAGCTTATAGCACACTTTTCCTCAGACTTTAGCAAATGCAGATGACTCAATGGTCTGCTTTAGGTCTCTCTCTCTCTCTCTCTCTCTCTCTCTCTCTCTCTCTCTATTTTATTTATCAGGGATTGGGAGAGGGTGAGTTACAAAAGGACACAGTGGCAGGGAGCAGTCAGATTATGTTTGAAGAGCAAGCTGTGTAAATATGCTTTCTTCATGTGCCTCGGCCTCCATTCTAATTGAAGTTCCCTGCAAACCTTGTTCCTTTGTGTATGGGGTGGGAGTGGGGGGGGGGGGGGTGTCTGTTGAGTCGGGGGGAGCTGGCACAAGCAGAGACCTCGCTGGCATTTGAAGTTCTTATTAGACGAGACGCTCGGGCTTTTGTCCTCCCCCCCCCCCCCCCCCCCCCCCCCCCCCCCCCCACGGAAAGGCGCTAGTAGCGACGGAACCGTCTCCATCGTTTGCTTTTAATTACACGCCGCGGTCGTCCTCGTACAAAATGAAATTAACAAGTGCGGCGAAATGTCACCTCAGCCTGCCGTCCGGGTTAATGAGTCCCTCTTTGGCGGGAAGGCTGGAGCCCACGCTGACGCCTGGACAATGAGAGACGCTCCTCAGACCTGACATTTCTCTTTCTGAATTCATAACTGGAATTTTCCTCTCTAATCATACCCCCCTCCTACCCCCCCCCCCCCCCCCCCCCTTGACAATCAGCCCCCCAGCATTTCTCACCCAGCCCCCCCTCCCATTAGCCTTATCCATCTACCTGCTATCGCAAACTTTTAGTTAACCCCACTGAACTGCCACTGTAAAAAAAAAAAAAAAGAAAAACCCTGACTGGAAAGCTGCTCAAAGCTGGCTTCCAATGCCAGTGAAACCCGTCCTACTCCAAATTCCACGACCAGCTCCGGCACATGTAATGAAATGTAAGGCCTGAGGGGTCCACTGCCAATTATGTGAACATTATCATTATTTCTCTTGCTTCCAGTGTATTTCCTTGGCTTATACGCTTATCTTATTACATTTCTAACATTCTTTTTCTCCCTTATATTTTACATTTAGACAGACGGAGATTGGCAGAAACTATGCAAGTTTCATGCTCATTTGGGATTTGAACCTGCACTCTTCTCATTACACTGCATATTCTTATCCAGGGTGCCTTATATTTGTGTAAAATATTAATTTTAGTACAGCCGGGTCAATGGAATTCTGGTTCAGCACCTTGCCCCAGGGTACAACTGCAGACACTCCTGTCTGCAACCTTTGGAGTTCAGGCTCAGGTCCTTAACCACAACAGAAGTGGTACCCTAACTATAGTGTACCAAAGGATGTGCTGCCTACATTGTACTAAACCACTGTAATACACTATTGGGGGTCATGTGAGGGATTTCAGTTTGATTCAGTTCAGTTTTATTTGTGTGGCATTTCCACAGAGGACTCATGTTTCAAAGTGCTTTATTGACATCAAGGGCCCGAGCTTCCATTAGTAAACTCAAGAAACCTTAGGCGGATCTTGGCTCAGTGGGGGGGTGGGGGGGGGGGGGTGGGTGTGGGTGGAGATTTCTACTCCTGGCAGACGTTGGGCAGGCTGAATTAAATTAGTGCCACAGGGCTGCTGGGTGGCTCATTCAGTTAAGGCACCACGCTGTGATGCATGGATGTACCCCACGCTCTTGGACCAAATCCAGACAGTGCCGGTGCCAGCTGTGCCAGTTCGATCACCAAGGGTACAGGTCACGCAGGAGCGCAGCTACAAGTAGCAACTTGACATTCCTCATTAGGGTGGGAATTGGATATACTCAGCCCCATGTTGGGCGCTAAATTATTATTTTTTTAAAACCAAAACAAAACAAAAAAAAAACCTTGGGCAGATCCTGAGTCATTATCAGCACACGTTATAAAAGTAATGACACGGATTTGGGTTAAAGCAACAGGCAGCACATAGTTTGGAGGGAAGGTCGTGGCTGTAGATAGTTTTATTCAGCAATTCGGCCCGGGATTACACTGCATACAGAATGATGGATGAATAAATATTGTACTGCATACAATGCAGAAAAAACAGGAAAGGCTTTAAGTGTTACGTCGCCTGAAAGAACCTTATTATTTTGTTAAAAAGAGCAGAAAAATGGCTCTTGCTGGAATCCAAACTATATTCCTGATTGAAAGGAACTCAAGTGCAATGAATAGCCTAAGAATATCATATTAATATTGCTACAAAAAAAAAAAAAATCTGAGGCATTCGTTCTGTTAAAGATTAAAAAGGCTTGATATGGCGAAGTTATTAAAGATGAAACCCACTCACTGCCGCGGTACGCCTGCCCGCCATCCTTCTGCCCAACACAAGCCCTGTTCCACTGGCTTTCACTGGGGTGGGGCACACAAGCCCAGATTTTCAAAAGCGCTAAAAGCCCCTTCATTAAACAAAATAAATAAATGACTAGTTCAGTATCATTTTTTTTTTTATATTCAGAAAATGTTTGTTGTTTTCAGGGCTATAAAGGGACTTCAGTCTATGGGAAAGGCTGCCGACTGCAGTGGCAGTTGAGCATTGGGATCCACGTTGTTCCGTGGGATATTCATGCACTCTAACGCTTTCATTTTGAGCAGCTCCCACTCCGGGACAAACTGCCAGTTCCGAATGATTGCTAGGACAAGATGACGATTCTGCATATTCTGGGCTGCCGGTCGTTGGCGTGGCGACGGAGCCGGTCGTTCGAGGGCCCCGCGTGAGCGGTACCACACCCGCCGCCGCGCGTGCCCACCTCGCTTTGACAGAGGACCGTTTTCGGCAAAACAAAGACGGCAGCGTTCGCATATTCGCATATATTCGTTGCCTCAGACAACAGTGGCGACGCAGAGGAGTGAAGGATTCGTTTTTTCGCGGGGTTTGGGGGCGATTCCGGCTCCGAGGCCCGTGTAGCACTTTATTTGAGGTGTCAGGAACCCCCCCCCCCCCCCCCCCCGCTGATTTATGGCACGGGACCAGATGCGCTCATTACTGAGCGATTACGGGCGGAGCCGCGACAGGCCGCGGCGGTCCCTGGTGGGGCGGAGAGTAATGCCCGCCGTTTGCGTCCTCGCTCTCCCTCGCAGTGGGGCTGGGGCGCGGGGCGGGTGGGCGGCGGGCGGGGGGGGGGGGGGGGGGGGACAAGGGGTGCTTTGCTGTGTTTTATATACTTGTCCTGGGGCTCCCGTTAAAGTCGATAGAATCGTGAACAACACTGAGCGCCACTACGTTTTGTCCACAGCCTTGGTGTTCCCCTGCCGAGAAGCTTAAGGCTTGGCTTCAAATGGATCTGGCTTTCGGCAAGACGACGGTCCCTAGAATACCTCCGAATAAAACCACAAAGTGTTGAACAGACCACAGAATGCATGAGCGCAAGCAATAGATGACACGGTAGCTTTGGGTTGTTTTTTTAAGAGAAGCTGTATAGAGTATTAAGTTAATGTGACACCCATCTTTGTGGGGAGGTTGTCATGGTGAGGGAGAGAGTGCTGACAGGTGTAGGGCTTGCTGGAGGGGCTTGGAAGTGCACCAGAGCAAGTCTACAAACCAAGCTGGGCATTACTAAAAAAAATAAAAATAATTTTAAAGACGTCCAGAGGCACAGTAAAAATCGCTCAGTATTAAATCAACTCTTACAGAGTACGTATGGTCCCAGCTGGACCCGTGCGCACTCCGCTGGAGTTGAATTAACACCGGGTATCTTTACCGCGGAGGTTGATTGTTTGTAATCGCTCTGTCGACGGCTGTTTGGCTGCGCCCGCAATCTGCTGCTGAGATCTACACGCTTCGGCTGGCGCGAAGCTTTGCAGCAGGACGCGGTACGGATGCAGACAGTCATCAGGATTTCACGCTGATTTCACAAACACGCCTTTATGAGACGGAAATAAATAAATGAGGAAGTCGCGAGATCATTTCTGTCGTACGGAGAGAAGGCGACAGCCAGAGGGCGACCCCGTACTGCCTCGGGATTTTTCGGTCTTTCTCTCTTTCGGTGCCCTGTTCCCCGCTGGGGGGGGGGGGGGGGGGGGGGGGGGGGGGGGGGGGGGGGGGGGGGGGGGGGGGGGGGGGCCCCCCTGGTGGGGGGGGGGGGGGGGGGGTGATGATTTTTTTTTTAAAAAGGCTGTTTTACCACCCCAACAGCCTCCCATCTGCTCTACCACACAACACCTAATACCCGTCAATTCATTTCTGTCCCTTGTAGGGGACATGAGGCTCTGCTCATCTGGAGGACCATGCTGTATATTCCGCTATTCTAAATGTTTTTGTTATACAAGACACTTGTTGTATTATGTTTTAAAAAATTGCCATGCTAAGAGGTTAATGCGCTGTACTTAACAAGCCTTTTTATAAGCTCCGTAAGTGGCTCTCCATTGGGAGGAAGGACCTCACCTTCTTCAGCTCTTCATATGAAGGCCCCCCTCCCCTTACCTACCACTGAGCAAGCTAATCAAGGGCATGGGGAACAAGGGTGGCATGTATTAATGGGGTAGGGGGCAGTGGGGGTGAGTGGCAGTGGTTAGTGGGGGGGTGGCTGGTGGGTTTCTGGGCAGGCGCGAGATAGTTTGCAATTGCCGTAGGTAAGAGGCAAAACAGCCTTGAACACAACGAGGGGGGGCATAGAAAAGGGTAATCAAACAAACAAACAAACAAGCCAGATTTCAGTCTGGCACTTTAAAAAAGAATCAGCTCCAGAGGCTGTTTGGCTGGCTCGACGAAAGATTGATGCCGTCGTAATTGTTCCCCCCCCCCCCCCCCGCACACACCCCCCACCAATCCCCTCCCTCCCTCCCTCCCTCCCTCCTTTACCCCCCACGCGCACACTAAGTTTATTTTGGGAACGTTGGCGTCTGACGCTAATTCGCTGTCGAGATGGAGGTCTCGAAGGTCATGGCTAAATTGGGAGGAGAGGAAGAAGGAGGGAGGCTCCGCATATCACATCACAGCAATGACTCCAACGTCCTACAGGACAGGAGGGCGGAGGAAGAGGAAGAAAAATAGCCAAAAAAAGTGCTTTTTTATTTTCTCTACACAACATTGCTGACATTGTAATCTCTCTCTCTCCCTCTCTCTCTTTCTTTCTCTCTCTCTCTCTCTCTCTTCGAGAGTGTTGTGATTGCTCCAGTGTTACACGTGTGCTGTAGTTAATCTGACTCCTGCAGACAGAGGCATCTTCTTGTTTCACTAACCACAGAATGAAAAAGTAATGACACTCCCCCCCCCCCCCCCCCCCCCCCCCCATTGCAAAGAAAATCCATTCGTTGTTGACTTGGCCACGGCAACTGTCTCCACGGGTTACGACAGGAGCAGTGATGTGCAGGTTATTGTGAGTAGCTTCACAGGAGGACGTCAGGTGTTGTGTTCATGTTGTTAACATTAAGTCTCTCTCAATCCCTTTTGTGCCATTCTCTCTCTCTCTCTTTCCCTGATTCTCACTTTCCATCCCCCTCAGTTTCTCACACCTCTCCCTCTTTCTCTCCCTTCCACTTCGTTTCAGTCTCTTTCCCTATATATCTCATCAAATTAATTTTACTGCCAGGAGTGTGAACAGAGTTGCAACACAAAAGCAAATTGCCTATAAAACAAACAGTATTCCTTGTGAGCTAATATTACTGGTACGTAAAAATACATGTTTGACAAATGTTGAAAAATGTACAGATCTACTACACATATCATTTAGAGTGAGAAAATAGACAGCTAAGCAGTACAATTGTGGCAATGGAACCAATATTTAGAGTGGGTGCTGTATAAACACAGATATATATATATATATATATATATTTACAAAAGTATATTTAGAAACATGGTGACATTTGTAATGTAATGTGTTTTTATTATTTTATTTTTTTTCTTAGCATTTCAGTTTCTCAGAAATTAATACACATACATAGAATGTGAATGGAATGGAACACTGTGTCCTTCACCCAGGAAAATCAGCCCATCTTTTCTTCTTCTTCTTCTTCTTCTTCTTCTTCTTCTTGTCCTCTTTTTTTTGAGGAGGAACAAAGCGGACAGATTTTTTGTCATTCGTTGTTTCTCTTGGACACATTTTAGGGAGATGTAGGGAGAGCAGGAGGGAGGTGGAGGGAGAGTAGGAGGGAGGTGTAGGGAGAACAGGAGGGAGGTGGAGGGAGAGTAGGAGGGGAGAGCAGGAGGGAGGTGAAGGGAGAGCAGGAGGGTGGTGGAGGGAAAGCTGAGGGGAGGTGGAGGGAGAGCAGGAGGGGAGAGCAGGAGGGAGGTGAAGGGAGAGCAGGAGGGTGGTGGAGGGAAAGCAGAAGGGAGGTGGAGGGAGAGCAGGAGGGAGGTGGAGGGAAAGCAGGAGGGAGGTGGAGGGATTCACTTTCAAGACATCAAAAGTATCTCTCTCTCTTCTCTCTCTCTCTCACACACACACAACACACTCTCTTCCTCTTTATTTCACTTCCTCTCACACACACGCGAACACAAACATACACACAGTCCCCCTCTCTTTCTTTCACTCTCCCCCCTGCTCTCTCTCATTCTCTCTTTCCCACACGGAGCCGCATGTCTGTGAGATGTTACCTTCTCTGACTGAGGTGTGCGTCCGTCATGTTTCTCTGGGCCGACGGCAGCCACGGCGATATTCAGCCAAACCCGCCGCGACTCCAACAGCGCAGAGAGACAGAAACGAAATGCTGAGGAAATAACTTGAGTTCACTTCCTTAAAAAATGAATGCAAAAATACGTACGGGAAGAGTCTGAAGTGGCCCGAGCTCGGCTTGTGGGGAGACGAAGAGGCGCTTTATGGCAGTGATGTAATGGGTCGGGAATGGGGTGCGGGGGTTACTTATTTATTTGCCAATTTGTTTTCCCCTCTTTTTAATTGAATTTCTGCGGCGGACAGGGTTCCGCCGTAAATCTGGCGGCCGGGCTCGTCGGTGGGCGGGGGGGGGGGGGGGGGGGGGGGGGGGGGGGGGGGGGGGGGGCGCCCCGCGATCGCGTGCGCACGGAAAACGAGGGGGAGATTTATGCGAGCGAGAAGACAAGCCGGGGCCGGGGAGCGCAGACGCCGGCCCGCCCTTCCGTTACTCTGGAGGTCCCGCGCGCTCGCTGCCGTATTTCAGCCGGAGGCTCCCGCGATCGCCCGTCCCACCGCGAACGAGCCGGGCGCGGAGCTCGTCACCGCCGCAGGGGCCACGGGGGCCGGAGGAGGGGCCTCGGGCATTTTGAGTCTTACGTGACCTATGAGCAGTGAGTCGTGTGCTAGCTGCAGAAAAGAGATCCTCGCTGATGGCGCCGGTGAGATGTCGGCTGCTTGCGGTGTACAATGGCACACTAGGCAATGCGGTATGCACCCCTAACAAGAGCTCTCCTATTTAATAATGAATAAATAGATAAATAAATAAATAAATAAATAATGTATATAATTAATTATTCCGTGGTGGTATTCCACAAAGATGCCATTGTGCCTTTGTACCGCTCAAGGTTTAGTGGTTCAGGATAATTGCTTTTTCCCAGACAAAGCCGTGAGCGTTTTTGAGAAAAATCACCAGACGGGCGGCCACGTTTCTGAGCGAGTGTATAATGGCCGCTCCGTGTTCCACGGCCTTCTGCTCGCATCCCCTGCACAATGTGCCCTTTCCGTCGCGGCGGAGGCTTATTCATCGCCAGTCCGCTTCACGTTCGTATTCATGGGAGCCCGTCCTTTTTCCTAAACGCGCAAAGCCCCAGCGCTTCCTGTCCTCTGTTTAGGGGAGAGAGAGCGTAGGCGAGCACCCGCCCTCCTCCCGAGCTCGTCAGCCGTCAGCCGTCCCTTCCTTCCGCCGTGCAGCCATGGCAACGGAGGCCTGAAACTCACACGCCCGGCGAATTTCAGGGGAGGGGCCGCGGGGCCCCGGTATGGAGGAATGCGACCGGGACAACCCCTATCACCCTCCCTCCCTCCCTGGGCGAGGCGACAGCCAATTACACGCCGCCCTGCAGAGCCCGCGTCCGCGGGAGGTTTCAGGATTGGGTTCCAGACCACAGGGCGCTCCCACACTGCGCCGAAATCCATTATCATTTATGACGTACGGCTTAATGACACAAATGACTCAGAGAATAGCTCGTGTGTGATTTAACGGTCCGTGTCACCTCCTGCCTCAGACAACGGCCCGTAATCTCGTCCGTTCAGAGTATCAGACGGGGTGCAGACGTGCTGGGTTCTGAGGTGCAGACGCACTGGGTTCTGAGGTGCAGATGTGCTGGGTTCTGAGGTGCAGACGTGCTGGGTTCTGAGGTGCAGACGCGCTGGGTTCTGAGGTGCAGACACACTGGGTTCTGAGGTGCAGATGTGCTGGGTTCTGAGGTACAGACACGCTGGGTTCTGAGGTGCAGACGTGCTGGGTTCTGAGGTGCAGACGTGCTGGGTTCTGAGGTGCAGACACGCTGGGTTCTGAGGTGCAGACGTGCTGGGTTCTGAGGTGCAGACGCGCTGGGTTCTGAGGTGCAGACATGCTGGGTTCTGAGGTGCAGACATGCTGGGTTCTGAGGTGCAGATGTGCTGGGTTCTGAGGTGCAGACATGCTGGGTTCTGAGGTGCAGACATGCTGGGTTCTGAGGTGCAGATATGGGGGTTCTGAGGTGCAGACGTGCTGGGTTCTGAGGTGCAGAGGTGGCAGATGCGCTGGGTTCTGAGGTGGCAGACGTGCTGGGTTTCTGAGGTGCAGACACGCTGGGTTCTGAGGTGCAGACGTGCTGGGTTCTGAGGTGCAGACGTTGGCCACGGGTTCTGAGGTGCAGACGTGCTGGGTTCTGAGGTGCAGACATGCTGGGTTCTGAGGTGCAGACACGCTGGGTTCTGAGGTGCAGACGTGCTAGGTTCTGAGGTGCAGATGTGCTGGGTTCTGAGGTGCAGATGCGCTGGGTTCTGAGGTGCAGATGTGCTGGGTTCTGAGGTGCAGACGTGCTGGGTTCTGAGGTGCAGACGCGCTGGGTTCTGAGGTGCAGACGCGCTGGGTTCTGAGGTGCAGACGTGCTGGGTTCTGAGGTGCAGATGTGCTGGGTTCTGAGGTGCAGACGCGAGGTTGCAGATGGGTTCTGAGGTGCAGATGTGCTGGGTTCTGAGGTGCAGACGTGCTGGGTTCTGAGGTGCAGATGTGCTGGATTCTGAGGTGCAGACACGCTGGGTTCTGAGGTGCAGATGTGCTGGGTTCTGAGGTGCAGATGTGCTGGGTTCTGAGGTGCAGACGCACTGGGTTCTGAGGTGCAGATGTGCTGGGTTCTGAGGTGCAGACGCGCTGGGTTCTGAGGTGCAGACGTGCTGGGCTCCACCCAAGCAGCGGCTTGACGAGGCATGTTCTCGGAGCAGAACGGGCGCTTCCCCGCACCATTTCGACGCGGCCGAACTAACGGCGGAGGTGGCGGCCGCGCCCGCGGAAGGCGCACGCGACGGCGCCTTCAGAACCGGGAGAAACAGGGCGCCGAAAAACCGTAAATGAAGCGGCGGAAGCTGACGGATGCTCCTCTCCGTCGGCGCTCCAGCGCTCGTATTTCCTCTGGCCGTCTGAGAGGGGCCTTCCGCGCCTCTAAATCATCCGTCACAGTTTCAGATTAACCTCCCCGGCACCTCTCGCCCCCTCCCCGCACACCCCCCCCACGCCCAGGCCGTTTTATGCCCCCTCTCTGTGTTATTCAATAAAAGTGGGCTGCCAGGCGGTGATGGAAAGCCACTCAGACCGCGGGCCGGGACCCTCGGAAGCGTGACAGGAAATACGACCACCCTGCCAGCTTGTTGCCAATCCAAATTAAAAAAAGTTAGAGTGACTGGTTGTGTTTGCGGCCCCCCCCTCCCCCCCCCCCCCCACTGTGATATTTCATCCCGGACTGCCACGTCGCGCCTGACAGGGCCTGTAAATCTGGACACCGTTTTTACAGCTCAAACTGTTATTCATTGGATGAGCCGGCTCAGAGGCCTGTCGAGCACATGTAAATACTACCCCCCCCCCCCCCCCCCCCCCCCCCCGTCATCCCATCCCAGATCGAGAAGCCCCCCCCCCCCCCCATTTCAGCAGTATGTAAAAGTCATAAATTCATTTCACATGCAGTCCATTGGTGAGGAAGAGCAGAAGGAGGAAGAGGGTGATAAGGAGAGTAAGGGAATAATGGAAGGATTTGCAGCCCGGCAGGTCATGTGATCAAGTGGCAACATGGAAGTTTTCAAAGGGAAAGTATTTATTTGGAGAACGGTGTGTGTGCGTGTGTATTTGCGTGCGCATGCGTGTGTGTGTGTGCATGTGTTTAATTATGGTTTATGATGTCTGTATGTCTTTAAGTGTTTGTGAACAGTGAATAATAGAAATAATTATCACATTCCCTTTTTCACTGCTGGTTCCAAAACAGACTCGCAGCTGTTTAGTGCTACAGTGCTACCCTTACACTTCTGTTCTGCCTCAGTAATCAGAGAGCATGATGGGAATTCAGCTCCTCCCCTTTTGCCCATTACCGACCAGCAACTTCTGACTGGCCTTAACGCTGTCTTATTGTTTTCATATTTAACCCTTTAAGGTGTTAGATCACAAATATGTGATTAGAGTGTTCTTAAATGAACATTCTAATGTTGACGTCACAATCACTGCTGGTAACTGAAGGCACAGGAGTTGTGGAAGTCCAACTTGTAATTTTGAAAAAACAGCCCAAAAGAACCAACTCTTCAAAGAGTTAAAGGGGGAGGGGTTTTGTGTGCGAGTGTTGGTACCCTATGCAATCTGGCGTTAATAAAACGGAATGGAATGGAATGTTGGTGCTTTAACTTTTCGCACGTGATTGGCAGAAACCAGAGAGAAGATTCACCAATCACAGAGTACCTTGGCTAGACGAAACAGTGATTTCTGGCTGTACTCTAGGGAGCCCTCTGTTGCTGAGGCTACTATTGCTAGACGGCATCCACCAATCACTGTTGGCTCTCTTCTGTCGTTACCAACATGCTCTGTGGCTGGTGAAGGGTTCCTCTCAGGTTTCTATTTGAAAATTGACAGCAAAAAATATCCCATCCGTGTATTACTCCCTGACTGATTTTTCCTCAGGCAATACTGAAAGGAGGCGGGGCACACAGGCGTGACACGGGACGCCTCCTGCATGGGGGGGGAGCGCACAGTGCTGACTTTTTGTCCCGGTGTGGGCCGGCCTAGACGTCATTCATTCCCTTTATTCCCACCAGCTCTGGGCCTAATCTGGGCGATCGCGTGGTGCTCACGTTTCTCAAACACAGAAATCCATTTTTTAGCCCCGGATATGGAGACTGACTTATCACCATTTTTCCTGGGTCCCATTTAGGATTTAACACACTGCTCTAGTCTATGGCTGTTGGAGTGTGTGTGTGTGTGTGGGGGGGGGGGGGGGGGGGGTTGGCTGTCTGTCACTCCCCAGTGAGAAAAATCCGGAATCTATAAGTCTAAAGGGGTGGAAATATAATTTGAGACACATTTTGACATAAACACTTGACTAACCCCTAAATAATGCATGTATATACCTGGATATAGCCTGGCTATGTCCTATTAGAAAACTTTCACTGTTCACCCAAATGTAGCAGCTTTTCACCTGAACACCAAGACGGCGTTTCACCAACTTTTCATCACAAAAATGTTCACTGGGTCATCTCAGCCTCGCCTTGTTCCTTTCCACCCAGTCCCGCCCCTCCCTGCCCCACCCAGGTAACAGGTAATGACATATTCCAAAGTGTTATTGTTGCTGCTCCCATGCGTGAACAGCCACGCCCAGATATGCATGTCAGATATTCATTCAGATAGCAGAATGGCCCATGCTTTGTAGTTTGAAAACAGATACCTGTGTGTGTGTGTGTGTGTATGCGTTTGTGTGTACGTGCATGCATGTATGTGTGAGGCAGACATCCAAATACAGAAAAGTACACCATATACACACATCTAATAAACAATGTTGTTAACTAGGATGACTCATTAACTGGTGTGACAGGTGTGTGTGTGTGTGTGTAAGTATCCGCGCGTGTGTGTGTATGTGTGTGTGACAGAGAGAGAGAGAGAGAGAGAGAGAGAGAGAGAGAGAGAGACTGAGAATGAGAGAGAGAGAAATCAGAATAAAGAAGGAACCCTTTCCCGAGAGAACTGTTTACCGCCTTTAAAGAAAGCAGCGCTGCTAATCACTGCGAGCCATTTATCCGTTAGATTTTAAATTTGTACAAACAAGTGGGCAGGCTAATGGAATAGTACCTTCGAACCCTCCAAGCAAATACAGAGCTTATAAAATGAGTATTTCTTCCAATTAAATTTTATGAGCATGTGATATTTTAAAAGGAGAGACGGTGTGCGGGCTGATTAAAATAGAACAGTGCTCATTAACCTCATAAAAGTGTTCTTCATCTGAGCGCAGACATCCGCACTGTCCCTCCCTCACACTTTTACTATTGTTAGTATCATATTTATTTATTGAGTATAAAAACGAGTTGACCCTTGTCCCTCAGTTGACCATATGAAGTTTTGGCTAATTGCTTTTGTACAATTTACCCGCATGCAAATATTTGGCTGCATGTATATAATAATAACTATTATCATTATAATAAAACACATGACATTACAAACGTCACCGTGTATATACGCACACACACACACCCACACACACACACACACACATATAGATATATACATTTTGATCTCTATTTACACACCACCACCCTCTGAATCTTGGCTCCATTGCCATAATTGTATAGCTTAGTTGTTCGTAAATGTGCAGTTAAGAGGGCCAAACTTTGCCTGGGCTTTTGTTTTTTTAATGGAAGAAGCCATAATGCCATAGACCATCTAAAAAATTGATGTCCATAGGAAACAAGGTCACTCAAACGCTAAGCTCTGTTAGGTTGTTTTAAATGTGATATTTATCTTTAATCCTTTGCCGATGAGCTTATTCAGAGGAACTTAGACAGATTATATTTGTTTTGTTTTTTTTTTCATAAAACCCATTTATTCAGCTGGATATTTCTTCACTGAAGCGATTCAGGATAAGTCCTTTCGTCAAAGGATACAAACGCGGTGCTCCACCCAGGAAATAAGCATACAGCCCTGGAGGAGTGAGTCCAGTTGTCCAAGCACTGTGATACATGGTCTTTACTTTTCTCCAATAAAAGTGCATGGAGGGCCATTGGTTTCAGCATCGATATGTTCATAATTTAAAAAATTTTTTAAAAATTATTACATCTTTGCGTCCACGCATTTTCATATTTTTAATTTCCAAAATTGTCATATTTTTATCCAGAGATTCCCTTTTTTGTGGCCCATTAAGCAAAGAAACTACTAGTTATAATTTAAGACAAAAAAAAAATAAAATAACACTCTCATTTAAATCCTAATATTGCATGTCATTTTTCCATCTGAGGTTTGTACGATGCATTACCCAACAAGCATAAAGCTTTTCATTTTCATACATCAACACATTTTCCCAATCATTTAATGAATGTCTGGCATTTGGAAGTGAATAAACCTCATTCCTCAACGTAAATCCAACTCTCAGAGTGTTTCTTTTGTTTTGTTTTACCACCATGTTCGATCAATTCCAACAAAGTGAACCCGGTCCCTATCGGACTGAAATTACACTTTGTAGGACTTGAATTGACACCGAACATTTACTGCGCACTGCCTACGTTGCTGAGGGCTCTTTGGAAAGACAGACTCGGTGGCTGTGCAGATTCTCTCCATTAGCTTCAAATGAGAGAAACAGGAAGGTAAATCAATCATATTACATTAGGCGAGCGTTTTTCCCCCCCCCTGTACTCCATGGACACTCTGCGCGGTTTATTTTGATTGGCCTTGATTTTCTTTTCCACTTGACATTCTTGAATACACAGAGTCTTCATTGAAAACAGTAATCATCTATTTTCGGCTGATGACTAGCTGAGAGGGGGAAACATTGCAATCAGTAAATATCACCTCTGAGGGTTTGAACGTGGTAATATCCTGTGCATTCCGGTTACTCGTGGTCCAGGCAGTTCTGAGCCAAATTGCAGCAGCGAAAGGGGGCTCATCAAGGGATCAATGCGTAAATGAACACCCGGGACAGGAAGAGACAGGCGCCGCTCAAGTTTCATCCATCGAGGGGGTTTTTTTTTTCTTTCTCTTCTTCCTCCCCTCAACTTTTTTTCCCACAGAAACACCGAAGCGTTTTCAGAGAAAGTGATTGACGAGTGCGCAGTCCAGCCGTCCGCAAATATCACGCGATGACAAGCGGCGGCGGCGGCGGCGGCTGCTCCTCCGCTGTGCGCCGGCCCGTTGGGATGACTGAGGGATCGGAGGCGTGAGGGACATGAATCACTGCCGGGCGCTGGGACAGGTGGCAGGTGGTGGGTGGGTGGAGGGGGGGGAGGTTGGAGGGCGGGGTCACCTTTTAAACGGATCTTGACCGGCCGCGAGGGCTCGGGCCGACCGGAGGGCCAACCGGTGGTGACTGCCATTGACGGGGGAGGGGTCAGAGGTATTGTCCGGGTTGGGGGATGTGAGCCGCAGCTACAGCAGGGCAACGTTCGTTAGGTTGGTGATTCAGTGGCAGATGGTCACCGTGAACTTGGCGCTATCTGTTCACTTACGCACGTGATAAGGAAATTCCACCAGGAGCTTAACGGAAAATAAAAATTTAAATAAGAAAATGAAGTGGAAGCCCGCACACTGCAGGCCTCTACGGGATTTATTTGCGATTTGGCAGCCTCCTTTGGCTGAAAAGACAGTGAAAGCGTTCTCCTTCTTGCATGTTTTTCCGGTGTAAACAGAAAACCTGTTTATTAGGGAGACCCCGGGAGAATTCAGTCAAAATACATGAGATATGAGCCACAGATATGGTTGTCAGATTTAGAATGAACCAAAACCAGACAATCATGGACAGTTGCGAAGAGTAATCAAGAAAAAAAGAACAAGAGCAAGGAGCTGTCTTCCTCCTCAGAACCGGCATTGGACCAGGGAGTTGCTGACGTGCTAATTCATTATAAACTATCAATACATTTCTGCCATAAATTCCTCAGACCAGAACTAAATTACTTTGCAAAAAAAAAAAAAACCTTGAATTACTTGGCCCCACCTGTGATTGTGGCCCTTCGCAGCTACATAGACCGCCTGTGGCTCTAACAGGTGTACGAAAGGTGGGCGGCAGTGTAGCACGGTGGGTAAGGATCTGGGCTTGTAACCGAAAGGTCACAGGTTCGATTCCTGGATAGGACACTGCCGTTGTACCCTTGAGCACGGTGCTTAACCTGAATTGCTTCAGTATATATCCAGCTGTATAAATGGATGCAATGTAAATGCTATGTAAAAAATTGTGTAAGTCGCTCTGGATAAGAGCGTCTGCTAAATGCCTGTAATGTAATGTAATGTAATGTAATGTAATGAAAGAGTCAATAGGTGATGCTAACGTTGGGTGTAAAATGATCAATACAAGGGACAGGACATGGGGGGAAACAGAAACATCAGCTAGGTTCCAAAAGTGCGGCAAGGCAAGGTTTTGGGCACAATCATTCTGAGAAGGCAAGGTCACTCATTACTTAATGATACCCAGTAGCCATCTTCACAGAGGAGCAATGTGGTTTTCCTCCTATGGAATTGCAGATGCTGACAGATTCTAATGCCACGCCACAGACTGCATTGCCCACGCGACTTTACACTAATGATTATATTTTTAAGTTTGGCCCTTAACCAGGATAAGGATAAGGTTTGCTATGCAGGTGGATGGAAATTTTAAAAAGTTGTTCACACGGTAGGCTCTACACGCATGTTTCTACACCCAGTTTGAAAAACATTGAAACACATTTCTCGTGGTAGGCTTCAACTGGGTTGCCATATGTTTTCTATTTCTGTCTTTTGAATTCAGTTGTATTTGTCTTACTGTGGGAGACTATTCTCTGTTGGACTGGGAGAATACCCCATGGCTCAGGTTTCCAGATTTAGAATTCATCAAATATTGTCCTGTTGGACCAGAAACTAGACAAATAAACCAATATTGCATTTAAAAATGGTACCCATGGCTAAGACTAGCCACAATGTTTACATTGTTTACAAAGGGTATTATAGAGCCCTTATGTCCGTACTTACATGTGAATAATTAACTACTCTTGCCCCAATCCCCACCACGCACCCCCCCGATGCTGATATCTGTAAAGCCAAATCACAGAAGCATTGCAAAGCCTAACCCCAGACGTTTGGTTTTACATAGCAGGTGTGCAATGCTAGACTGAACCTTTTACTTGCTTGTATTAGTAATTATACTGTCTTCTCCCTGTACTTGCTGCCAAAGGGAAGTCAAGCCTTGCCAGAAACCCCCCATCCAGTTTTTTTGTTATTCAAGTAACATGCTATGGTTGGAAGGTCAAAAGCAGCAACAATTGTCCAAAAAAGAATCTTTGAAGTTGCACAGCCATCTTTGTGCACACATGGTGAACTCTCCTGATACTATTAACCTAAATTAAATCCCTCTCCAATCCAACTGCTGTCCGACTCTATTGAAAGTCATTGTGTGCCCATTCCGACATCTTGTTGGAATGCTAAGGGTGGTTCTGTTGCTACAAGGTCAACCCGACCTCTGTCTTTCCCCATCCCATTGGTTTTCCACCATAATGGAATTTATGAATCATCTTTCCTTTGGTTGTCTTTCCTGGGGGTGCATAAAAGTGTTTTAAAGTAGTCCCCAAATCAAGCCAAACACCTATACCCAGATGGGGGTACTGAAGGACATTGAATTAAAGCTACTGCCAAAGGAAATTAAGTTGTTCTTCAGATAGTACTTCTTCACAAGAATATCTGGATGTGACTATTGTGGAGTGTCCATCAAGAAATTGCAGTTTTTTTTTTTTTTTCTTATTTTCCATCCTAAAAAGTGAAGGACGCCAAGAATGGTTCTTGGTATCAATGGTCAAAGTTACCGAGAGATATGTATGATAAAACGATGTCGGCTATTCAAAAAAAATCCTTCTCATTTCAGCCACCTTCACTTGAGGGTTGTCGGTTCACTTAAAAAAAAAAAAAACAACTCTATTCCTCTTCCAACCTTGGAATCCTCCCTGTCACCAGCCTCCAAGTAGACACATAGTCGTCTAACCTGCACGCTCATGTCATCATTGTTGCCTGGTTTGCTATATAAAAGACTTTTACGCATGACGGATTTGGCCGGGGCGGCTGGGTGTCCTGTTGTCATCAAACAGAACAATAGCAGCACCTTACAACCACAAGAAAAAACCCCGGAGTCAAGGTGACTTTTTTTTTGTCAAGGATATTTCTATTCAGCGGTAATTCCATTAGACGCACAATGGATATGCTGCTGTGACTCAGCCTTGCATTCCCCCGAACATTGTGTCGAAAAGCATTTCAGCGCGTCAACATACGTATTGCTGAAACTCATTTTCGCATCGCTAACCTTTTCAGACATCTGGCTTGGATGACTATAATACCTTTATCTTTTTTGTGCACGGCAGTTTCCGGAAAAGACTTATTTCAGCGTTTACCGAGAAAATAAAAAAAATAGTACTCTTGATGTAAGTTTTTTTTTTTTTTTTGTTGGTAAGTTTCATAATTTCTGTAACTTTCCTCCAGGCTCTCTACATTTAACAATTATTCAAGGTAGTTCCCTGAATCGTTTGACTTATTGTACCACGGATGCAGTTGACAGGAGACTCATACCAGTCAAATCATGCTAACTTCAACTGCCAGGACACATAACGTTTATGCCACTCAGTGAGGTGTTGCAGTCTCAGATTAGAGAATCTCTCTCTCGCTCTCTCTCTCTCTCTCTCTCTCTCAAATACTGCATTAACCCATCCCATTCATGAGAAGTTATCACAAACTCCATAATGTAGCGAAATAAAAATGTATCAAGGACAATGTGCATTGGTTAAAAATACAGTAAACGATCAATTCAACAGTTCTTCTTCAGTAAAAATAATAGACAAATTTGCTTGGAATATTTTGTGATTCATGGTTTCAGCATCTTGACTTCTGCAAATTTAAAACACCTAGGAGTGGAATGAAATTTGGAGTTTGGGATTAACACGTAGCTCAAAGGCTCAGATTCGATCGGACTGGTTTCTCACTCAGCTTCGCACGATAAACAGCAAGCCTGCCCTGAAGTTTCTCTCTCTTCTTCCTTTCTCATGTGATCATTGTCAGCTGTGTCATGTATAAGAAATGTAAAAAAATATCTATATATTTTAATCATTTTGCAAGTAAATTTGCACCTCAAATTTTGGATGGTGCTGGGGTCATCGCTGCCTGGGCAGGGCTTATCTTTGCTGTGATAAGGTAAATCCAGATTCATGCTCTGCCGGATAACCTGGCAGGATATCTCTGTTCTGCGCTACCTGTGCTGCCTCCCCACTCCCCATCCTAACAGTATTATATTCTCTCTCTATGACTGCTTCACTGGCTGTGCAAAATGGTGTCCCCTATGGTCCGTGCTGGAATTACATCACAATGCCGAGAGAAGCCAAACATAGTTCTATGTTGTTTTGCCTCTGCTGTATCCAGTTTTGTTATAGTTTTTTGTTTTTAGTATTGTTGAACATAATCTATCCCCCCCCCCCCCCAACAAAAAAACAACAAATGTTGTAATGTACCATTCAGTATTTTTGTGCATTATGTTTCATTACTGCTGTGCTGCTGCTGGCTATATAACATTATACACTACATGGCCAAAAGTATGTGGACATAGGACATCCAACATCTCATGCAAAGTTGTGGGCATTAATATGGAGTTGGTCCACCCTTTGCGGCTATAACAACTTCCACTCTTCAGGGAAGGCTTTATACTAGATGTTGGAGCATTGCTGCAGGGATCTGCTTCCATGCAGCCAGAGGAGCATTAGTGAGGTTACAGTAAGCACTGATGGGGCGATTAGGCCTGGCTCGCAGTTGACTTTGCAATTGATCCCAAAGGCATTGGATGGTTGTTAAGATCAAGGCTCTGCGCAGGCCAGTCAAGTTTTTACACACCATTTTCAACAAAACCATTTCTATGTGGACTTCGCTGTTTGCCCAGGGGCATTATCATGTGGAAACAGGAAAGGGCCTTCCCCAAAATTGTTAGGGAAGCCCAGAATTGTCAAGAATGTTACTGTATGCTGTAGCATTAAGATTTGCCCTCACTGTAACTAAGGGGCCTAGCCCAAACCATGAAAATCAGCCCCAGATAAAGGGATGTCGAGATACTTTTGGTTAAAACGTGTATTTATATTTACATTTAGGCAGTCAGTGGATGCTCTTTTCCAGGGAGACATCAATGTGACAAAATTAAAAACGCATGCCAGTAAAGGTTAGGCAGTGAGCAAGGACGATACCACATGAACCCTGTCCTTGTGTTTTGTGACCCCCCCCCACCACACCCCCTCCCCTCACCCTCCTCACCCAACGGCCCACACGATGGGTGGGGGGGAAAGTGGTTCATATGCGTGGCCGTCCTGGGGGGCTAGGAGAGGAGGCACTGGTGTTGGCGGTGTGTTTTCACAGGAATGAAAAATGGGCCTCTCTCTCCTTTTAATTTCAGAGTGTGGTCCCCTGGCCCGTGACCCTCGCCCGCAGTGAGAGAGGGGTGCAGGAGAGCCGTTTCGGCCTGCTGGGTCCCAGCAGTGTGCTGAGTGAC
Source organism: Anguilla japonica (assembly GCA_025169545.1). Classification (NCBI taxonomy): domain Eukaryota; kingdom Metazoa; phylum Chordata; class Actinopteri; order Anguilliformes; family Anguillidae; genus Anguilla; species Anguilla japonica. The sequence goes on along the minus strand of CM045884.1, from coordinate 62,337,179 downwards.
GTTTGACCGGGACGGGGAATGAGGTCTGCCAGAGCAGCCCCTCCCAGAGATCCCACTGCAGAGACGAACTCTCCCCCCATTCCACCAGCAACGACCTTACTGCTGACCTTACTACCGCCCTCACCCCCCCCCCCCCCCCACATCTGCCCATGTGATACACCATACCCCCTCATCCATGACATCACAAATCCATTCCACAATCAAAGAAGCTCGGATGGAGAAAGATGTGTGTGTGTGTGTATTGTGTGAGTGAGTGTGTGCGTGCGTGTGTGTATGTGTGTGAGTGCAAAACTTCCTGAGAGTGTTTTTTTTAGCAGTGGGTCGCCTAAAGTGCCCTTTGAAACACTGACACCGAGAGTAATAACGCTGTGCAGCATGGTCAGCAGTGTGTTAATTACCTCCCCATTTACCACTGTCTCCAGACTACTGCTTCTGGGCTTAGACTAATGTACTCCGAGCTAGCCCAGAAGTGGACGTACATCACCACTGTGTACAGCAAGTTATCATACGTTTGGTGATGTCTGTGTTGCCGTGGTTTATTTTTATTGATTCTTTTTAGCTTTCTCAAAGGATCAATTAACAATAAAGATAGCACATTAGCTAAAAATGACTTTTGATTGTCTGTGCTGCTTTCTTTGTCCCAGGTTGCCTGTAGTACCTTTGTCTAGAAAGAGTGTTTAACCAAAAGATTAGGCTTTCCGCTGCGCTATTTTACTGTGACAGTTAGAAGTTTCGAAAACAGGCAGTGGTAACTGCCACCTCGCTGTGTCAAAGTTCAAAGCTTTTCCCCATCAGGAATGCACAAAGGGGTGTGAGAGAATCCACAAGTCATGCAATGCAGTCAGCTGTCAGCAGCAGTGATGTCACAATGACACAGTTTGTATAGAGCACAATTAAGTCCCGCCCACACCGGAGAGGAAAACAATTCATCGCTCTCCATTGACTTGGTATTGCGAGAAGGTGCCTCCTTGTCACTTTCGTCTGCTAGCAAACAACAGAAAAATGCCTAAAAGCTGGTGTGTGGTGGGATGCACTACCAACTGTGTAAAGAACCCAGAATTAAGTTTTTATAAGCTGCTGAACCCAAAAACCTGTCCAAACATTGGAGTCTAGTGGCGTGTCAGCTAGCAAGCTAGCTACAGATCACAAGTACAATACTGTGAATTCGAAATAAGTTGGAGTTGGCTAGTGACATTGTTTCAACAAGCTTGTAGATGGCTAAGAAGGGGAAGCTAAAATGATAGCTACTTAGCTAGCGTTAATACAATTGCAGGTAATAAGTAGCTAACGTTAGTTAAGTTCTAGCTGCCATGTTTAAACTACGGTTAATTTCTGCATCGGTTTCACCAGAAACCCCCCAAGCCAAAGGCAAATACCGTTTTTCAGAGACCGTTATAACGTTGTCGCTACACTGAAGTAGCAAGCTAGAGTTAGACTAATGCAGGTAGATTTAGACTAACACAGGGTGCTAAAATAATCCTTTGACATGCTTAAATCTAATGTTTTTAGCTAGCTATAGGCATTTTGTTAGTGTTTCAGCCCTTGGATGCATATTGTCAAATCAAATCAAAAAATCAAATCAAATTCTATTTGTATAGCGAATTTTACAGCAGTTGCCACAATACGCTTTACAGACAACCCTGGCCTAAACCCCCACAGGAGCAAGCCTAAGGCAACAGTGGCAAGGAAAAACTCCCTGGTATGGGAAGAAACCTTGGAAGGAACCAGGCTCAAGGGGGAAACCCATCCTCCTCTGGTCAGCCCAGGGTGCCGACTGGTCAGTCAGTTTTATATTGTGGCACCGAATGTTTTCCCCTCTGGTGGGCGTGGTTTTCAGAGTATGACTCCTTGCGCTCTGTCTCTATATTCAGCCGGTTGCTGGCAGCCATGACGTCACAATGGCAGTCTGTGTCTGCAGTCAGCTGTCAGCAGCTGTGATGTCACAATAACAGAGTTTGTGTCGGCCTTGGAGGCTGTGATGTTACAGAATGCGTGTGGGTTATTGCAGATATCAGAGATGGTCACATCAGTGATTGTCTGCAACAAACCATTTTGTTTGTCCCAAATTGAGGTGTATGACAATTATTTTAATTAAACAATATTAAACAATAATATAAATGTTATATAATATTAAACAATTAAATAAATAAATAAATAAATAAATAATATTTTCACCAAAACTTCATTTTCAGTAATAAAAGATGTTCTTAACATGCTGGTTCTGGTAAGTGGTTAATATCTCTAACCTTTAGAATGTATGCACATAAAATGTGGTAAATTTCAAAGTCATAATCAAAAGAACACAGTAGCCTGTCTCTCTCTTCCTAATATTGCTGCACATTTCAACATTGAAGCTTCACAAAGTATTTCTCTGTAATCACCCAAATCTTTTCCCATGTTGAACTTTCTTTTTTATAATGCCTTTTTTTTTTTTAATTAACAGATCTTTCATGCAGGAAAAATTGTTTTAGTGTCCAAAATAAAAAGCAGGCTATTTAATTAAAACGTATGTTTAGATTTTTTTGTAATTGGTCCGTAATTAATTCAAGTTTTATATTCTTCCACTTATTAATTAATTAATTGTGGACTACTTAATTACTTAATAATATCTTAATTAATTTTTTTTTTAGCTTCTAATTCAATAGAAACATGTAGCATGGTTGTTGGTGCCAGATGGGCTGGTTTGAGTATTTCAGAAACTGATGATCTACTGGGATTTTCACGCACAACCATCTCTAGGGTTTACAGAGAATGGTCCGAAAAAGAGAAAATATCCAGTGAGTGGCAGTTCTCTGGGCGAAAATGCTTTGTTGATGGCAGAGGTCAGAGGAGAATGGCCAGACTGGTTTGAGCTGATAGAAAGGCAACAGTAACTCAAATAACCACTTGTTACAACCGAGGTATGCAGAAGAGCATCTCTGAACATACAACACGTCAAACCTAACAGCAGCAGAAGACAACCCGGTACTAGCAAGGTGTACCTAATAAAGTGGCCGATGTGTATATATATATGTATTCATTATGACAAATGCGGAAAAAATTGGGCGAATGAGAAATAGTCATCAGTCATACTTTCTTTTGTTGCCGTAGGAGGGCGAGGTAATGATTATGGAGGTTTGGGCGATGACGTCGTCCTGGCTGTCGCCTCAGCAGCTGGAAGCTCAGCGGGTTCTGTAAACCGGTCCGCGCCAGTCGCGAACATGGCGTTCAGCTGGCTCCATTTTTAGTTTTCCTGCGGGCCATGTTCTGGGCCTCCGCCGACGCCGCACTGAAAGTGCCTGTGTCACATTCGGCATGCCGGGGCCTCTGATTGGCTGGCCGACCCCCGGCCAAACCGGTTGAGCGGGAAAGGTGTGCCTCTCCGAGAGAGAAGACAGAGGAGAGAAATGCGACTACACCTGACTCTTTGTGCGGGAGCAACCACTTGCACCAAAACAAAAAAAGGCAGAGAGAGAGAGAGAGAGAGAGAGAGAGAACACAGAGACGGACAGCAAGCGCAGAACTCAAGAAGAAGCGTAAGGTAAGAGCCGCAGTCCTCTCGTCCGCTAGCGTCCCCCCCAATGCGTCCACGTCTCTGTGTGGGTGCACAGAACCGACAGACTAAATGGAATTCCATTGGTTATGATCGAAAACCGACGGTGCTGAAAGGAGATGGGGGTGGCGGGTGGTGGTGGGGGGGCAGGTGGGGGGGGGGGGGGGGGGGGTTGGCGGCGGTGAAACTAGCACTGGAAATGCCAGAGGCCGAGATTGAATTTTCTGTCATTTATCGTAATTGCGGACACTCCGAACGCTGCAGATAAAGCATTATTTCAGCTTTTCAGGATTACCACTTACTGTCTGATAATGGCAACAGGAAAATAAATCAAGAAAAAAAAAGGAAAGTACCTGGACCCAACAGCTAAAAAAAAAAAAAAAAAGAATTTTACATAAATACCTGTTACAAAAGAGACAGAGACCAGAGACCCATATCAGACTGATGTTTAATGGTGTTTAAACCATCGGGAAATAGAAACTGTTGAACTAATACTTTCAGAAGTTTTGGGGTGCTGGCTGACTCATGAGGCTTCACCAGGAAGTACTCAAGCAGATATATGAGGACAGATAAATACTCACCTTTCTTACATTATTCTTACTTTTGCTCTTAAAAGTGTTCCTGCGAAAATATCAATATGAGATTCGTGACACATGTGCAGACCTTTGTTTTTGTGCATATCCCAGGTGTATGAGACGATAAATGTAAATTTTATACGCAATCCTGTTCTTGTGATTAGCATAAGGAAACAGTCATACAAGCAAATGACCATCAAATGTGATTGTGCGCGTGTTTCATGAATGAGGCTCATAGTGTGTGTTTGTTTTTTGTGTGTGTGTGTGGGGGGGGGGGGGGGGGGGGGGGGGGGGGGCATATGAGGTCCTGTTTCATAATCTGGAGTTTCACTGTGATGAAACTTCTCTAAAGAAAAAAATAAAATACAACTGGACCTCGGACCAGCCAGTGCTCAACATGAGTAAATTAATACAAAATTTGTTTCTATGGTTTATTAATATAATCAGCCTGAGTGGCAAACAAATGTGTTATGATCAAGATGGCAAAACAGTATTTTTAGCTTAATTCCATCCTGCTCCCACTATTACATCCTGTTTCTGTCACAAGTGTTAACGACATACATTTACTGTGTTATTATTTTGAGTTGACATAATATGCTTTCCCAGAAACGTGAATTAGTGTAATACGCAAATTTTGAAATGCGCTTCGTTCCAAAGATGCCACATTCCATGGGCTAGCACAAGCACGGGTGTCGTACATTGAGGGGATATTCAATGCACATTGCCCCCTGTAGCTATTGAGATTTTGAGAAGAGCAATGCAGTAACTGGTGAATTTTATTGTAAGGTGATTTATAGCTAGCTGGAATGGTAGAACTATATGCAGGTTATGGCTGTAGTGATGCTTGCTTCCTATCTAGCTGGCAGATGAACTCCTAGCCCAGTGATAATTTTTGAAAACTGTAAATTATTAACATATGCATTGTAGGCCTAGGCAAAGCCTAGCCTACAACGAGAGTCGTTGTGCCCAACCATACCTCTTTTTGTGCTTTTCGGAATGATGTGTATGCCTAAGCAGGCTATCGGCCTAGCTAGTTGTGATGTTTGTTTTTGTGACTGTTACTGTAACATTTCCACCAGCCTGCAGCTGAGCACTGTCTGGTCTGAGCCCTGTTCATGGTTCTGATGTCCGCCTCAACCTACCCTCCCAATAGCCTAACTCATACAACCCAACACATTGTCTACTGTGAAATATCTAGGCCTAGTGGTGTAGTGTGTGTGCATGCTTGGGTGTGTCTGAGGGTGAGAAGGGGCTTGTGCACTGGGGGCTATCATAACTAGCTTCAGCCACTGTGAAGGAGCCTACTGTAATCTGCTGATATAGATTAAATTACAGTGCATGCATTTCGCAGACAGTATTATCCAGAGAAACATGGAGCTTTCACCTGATTAATATGAGCAATAGTGGCAGACCTGCCCAATGACATCTCCATACAAACAAGTATAAATGCTGAGTCACTAAAGCACTTGCGCAACAGTTGTCACAATACGCTTTACAGACAACCCTAGCCTAAACCCCCACAGGAGCAAGCCTAAGGCAACAGTGGCAAGGAAAAACTCCCTGTGCAGATGGGGAGAAACCTCGGAAGGAACCAGGCTCAAGGGGGAAACCCATCCTCCTCTGGTCGGCTCAGGGTGCCGACTGGTGACCAGCATGTCAGCCAGTTTATGCACAAGATATGATAGGTGGTGTGGCTCAGATGATGGGTGGGGCCGGGTGGCGGTGATGGGGAACAACAGGTGGCGGCAGATGTGGGCAGGGTGGAGGCAATGACGAAGGAGGGGCTGGACCGCAGAGGTGGGGGAGACCAGACGACTCTCGAAGCAGTCTCGAGGGTTGGGGCAAGAGCCCTGCCGGCAGCATGGGGAAGAGGGTGGAAACGGCAGTTAGGGAATTTGCAATATAGCAGACAGTGAGTAAAAAGGCAGTGGTGTGTATTGGGGGGACCCCGCCAGGAGTAGAATATGGCTGCATATCTACTAGGACAGGGATGGTGAG
>CM045884.1:62298574-62326074 GCA_025169545.1 Anguilla japonica | reverse complement strand
CACCGATAATTTAACAAATTTTTCCTGGATGGAATAATAGACAAACAAAATTAGCAAAACAAAATAAAATGAATATAAAATAACAGCAATAATAAAACACTGCAAGTTAACTAACGCAAAATTGGGTAACTGTGCCAAGTGGTCAGGCAGACAATTCCAGGGCAAACTTCACTCCATCAAGCTGCTAAAAGTAAAAGTTATTTCCATTTAGAAACATATTTATCGCATATTATGCGATGCATGTGTTATACATACTTATGAACATCTTTACCTTCCAAGGGATAGCAGATGAGCATTAGGTAAGCATTAGCTGAACAGCTACATCTGGCATAGTACTTTGGTATAATTGCTGATATGCAGATTACTCTTTTTTAACTATCATAAATTAATTAAGTAAATAAATGACCTAAAATTGAAACCCCTTGCTGATGCATCTTTTCCCGAGGAACTACAACAGTTCTCATTTTTTACGCAAAAGCAATTCAGGTCTAGGTCCCACCTGGCAATCGAGCCTGCAAGCTGTGGGTGACTCATACACCCCTGGATTCAGTTCAACATGTTCTGTTTAAGCATTTCTCCCCCGCCCTCAATACAGAAAACTTGCACCGGTGGGGGTAGCGTCACGCAGAAAAGTATGAAGGCCTGCCTCTGACAAAGATCCGTAATCAAGTGTTGGCCTTTCATTATTGTACATCACATAATGTACTCAATTTCTGAATGAAGGTCACAGATTTCTGGGATGCCTTTCACCCTGCTGTGCTTGTGACCTCCTCTGGATTCAGGCCTTGGTCACACTCGTATCTGAAGCATTCCAGAGTACGGTGGCCCACAACGAAAAGCACAAACACAAAGGGGAATGCACTCCGAATCAAAATGACGATGCAACATGGATAGTCGCAGCAAAACCAATTGGTACAATGGAAGTGCTCCACTTTGCACAATTTAATGTACTCGTGCCGTTCAATGTTTTTTTTGTTACTAAATAATGATGTTTTCCTGATTAAAACAAACAAGTAACAACAGCTGTGTAGTGTAAATTTATAGGATATGTTTTCTACTTCAAATGGTGGTCAGGAAATGCATAAGAGTGCACAGGACACATTCTACCTGCAGAGGGCGCCGCACTTGCACTGCTCCAGTAATGATGTTGTTTACCTGTCCCACGTTTCTCTCGCTGAGTCATCTGCACTTGGGGGGTGTGGTTGTGACACAGGTGAGCTGGAGCCACCTCGTGGCCACGCCTCCCAGAGAGAAGTTACCTGTCCATCGAGTCCCCTACCAGCAGAGGGAACCAGGGATTAGTGACTCATCTGGTCTGATCGCTAATGAGTTTCTAGGCTGAGGCTTTGATCTTCTCGCAGTTGTTTATCATCACATTACATTTCAAGAATTTAGCAGACGCTCGTATCCAGAGTGACTTAAACAACTTTTACATAGCATTTACATTGCAGATTAAGTATCATGCTCATAGGTACATAGGGCTCAGAGGTGCCCTAACTGGGAATCGAACCTGCGACCTTTAGGTTACAAGACCAGCTCTTTACCATTTATACTACACTGCCACCCGTCCGCACATTTCGGCACACTGCATCTGTGCAGGCGCAAACAGCAGCATGCTCACCTGTCCCCAAACATTACCTCCGCCTCCACCTCCACCATGTTCCTTCCAAACCTTCACCCCATAATCGCCACTCTACCTTTCCATTACCACTTGCTAGTCCCACTGTTCTCAGGCCATGATGAATGCCTCTGTACTCTCTCCCTCACCACCACCACCCCAGCCCCTACCCTACCACGGGCTCCCTGCTCCACCCTCCACCTTGCTTCCCTCCCACTCCAGTAACCCCCCCCTTACCCATCCCAGGCTGAGCTTGTCTCTCTGCTGCCTCCTGTCACAGACCAAAGAAAGGCTGACAACAGCCGAGTGGACAAGAAGCCTGCGGCCTCCAACAGCGGCTGCAAGCTCTGCTGCCTGAAGACCAAGAAGTGCCTGATGAGCCCGGAGTGTGGGCGGGGCCTGCAGATTGCCAGCGTCATCTCCATGTGCGGCATGTGCATCCGCTTCTTTGTATGTAAGTGCCGCACCCCAGCGCCACCTAGGCTTCGCTGATGCAACGTCACATGCGTCTGTGTTGCGTTGCCTGTGGTAACGAAGGTCGTGGTATTGACGAGCAGAGGTGGAAAGTCCAGGGGTCAGGGGTCAGAAAGTTAAAGTCCTGCCCTGTGGTTCTTCCATCCATGGACTCAGCCAACTGATTTCACTAATTGGTTCTACCTCCTGGCTGATGAATTGTGCTAATTAGCAAATCCAGGCAGTTGGAACGAAATACTGGGTGAGGACTTTTATTTTCTGAACCTGGATTTTTTCAACCTCTGCTGATGAGTCAGGTGGTGATTGTAGGAATACAGTTAGACATTCCAGGACAGGGAGGAAAGTAAACCTAGCCAAGAATTATTCAGAAAAATAAAAATCCACATAACTAGATGTACAAGTGACATATGAAGTTATTTGGAGTAAAAAAAAAAAAATCCTCGGTATGGGAGATTGGCAAAAAATGAGGGTGAAGAAAACGTGTAAGTATTTGACTTCCGTGGCCTCCCTGGAATGAAATTACGTTTTTAAAAAATGGCAATGAAAGGAGAGACAGTCGTACTGTCGTATAATACATTGGTGCACCATAAAGCGTACAAATGATTTAGGACGCGTTAGTCACCTTACCACCTTAGCAGGGCATCTCATCCGGTTCAGGCGCTGTTTCGGAGCACGGATAGGTCCCACGGTCCGGTTTCTGAATCTGGACCCCCCCCCCCCCCCCGTAAGGTGACCTGTAACGAGCCCAAACATTTCACAGAGAGGCGAGGTCACGGCTGGTCCCGGATGAAGGAGGTCTCATCGCGCATCCGGGCAAACGCTCTGACTCATGTCTGCATGAGCCCAGCGCATGTGTGACAGGAAGTGCTGGTGCGGCTATGCAGGGGTGTGGCCACAACTCAAAACCCTCGGATCATTGTCGTTTGCGCTGGTCTGTTTTTAACGGCTTGCTAACTATGGTTGTTAAACTCTTTCTCACGGGTGCCTTTAGTTCTTTATTGTTTTTTTTGTTTTTTTTACCATTTTAATAGTGTTGAGATTTATTTGAATATAAGTAAATAACTATGAATATAAAAATAAATATTTCTACTAATTTGCTGCATTTGACATTGTTAAGGGTTTATTTGTTTACAACATTTTTGTTCTGTTTTAAATGCTGAGTGGATATTTTTTCATTGTTCTAGATACTGTAGGCACATGACTTAACACGATACCAGGCAGGGTAGGGTAGTATAATGGTTAGGGAACTGGGCTTGTCGGTCAAACGTTGTAGGATCAATTTCCAGCTGTAGCACTGTCTGTGGCCTTTTACAAGGCATTTAACCCGATCCGCTTCAGTAAAATATCCAGCCGCACATATTACTTGTAAAAATGTAGTTACTATCAGTAGCCAGTAGAGAGAGGTGAGAAGAGGGCTTAAATCCTAGTTCTATTGCTCTCTATTGATTTTTATTCCTTGGTTCTGCATTGTAAATGTTCAGTTTTCTCAGCAAATTACAGTATCGACTGCATTTTGTTTCGCTGCCTCAGATGATGAAGTCTTCTGCATTTCTGTTTCCTGCTGAACCGTGACTGAATTTCTTATATTACAGAGGCGGATCAAGATCCCCCAGAAGAAGGGCCCATTCCTCCCTCCCCCCATGATGCCCGATTTTTGCCTGTGTGATCTTGCACCCCCCTACATGAAAGGCTACCCCTGGGACCTTCAGCCGTGTGTGTGTGTGTGTGTGTGTGTTTGCGTGCGTGCGTGTGTGTGTGTGTGTGTGTGTGTGTGTATGCGTGCGCGCGCATGTGTGTGTGCGTGTGTACGTGTGTGTGTGCATAAGTGTGTGTGTGCGTGTGTGCTTGTGTGTTTGAGAGTGTGTGCGCGTGTGTGTGTGTGTGTGCATGAGTGTGTGCATGGGCATGCGTGTGCATGTGCATGTGCATATGTGTGTGTGTGTGTGTGTGTGTGTGTGTGTGCATATAAGAGGTCAGCAGATGAGCTTCCCCTCTCTGCTGGGGCTGTGTCTCTCTCTCCCCTCATGGCACACAGCGCTACAGAGGAAACTCCACTGTTTCTTCTCCCCATTGGACCGTCAGAGACCTGTATGAGCCAATAAGAAGCCTTACAGAGTTTGTCCCAGTCCTGAGAGCTCTTTGTCGAAGTGTATTCCTCCCCCACGTTCTGTCTCTTCTTCATTCATTCTCCGTTCCTTCTCTGTCCTTATATTTGTCAATTTAGCTTGTTTTGCTACACTTTTCTGATGAAACGTGAGGCTTCCCAAATATTCATTTTAAATGTTTTAACTTATGTGGACAGCACGTGATGTCGAAAAATAAGGATTCTTTGGTTTCAAAATTATGCTATGCAATTTAGATTTTTTTTTTTTTTCAGGTTTGTGTGTGGGGGGGTGTGGCAGTTCTTTTGTTGCTGTTTTTTTTGCCGTATTTATTTATGCTAATTTGCTATTGAAAAAGAGCTTTTAGAAGATGTACAGAGCAAAAGTGTTTCAATCCCTCTTTTCCTTTCCTTTTTTCTTCCCTTGTTTCTTTCCCTATCTCCCCTTTTCACTGCCTCCAATTACCTGAATTCAAAGACTAGTCTTTGTACCTCCCTATGGCTGCCAAATTATGTGCAATTGCCAAGCTAAGGGGCTATTATGTTTAATTTTATTTTTACAATATTATAATTTAATCATTTTTCTTCATAGCCATCTTGCCTAATAAAAAAGTTAAAACACTAATTATTTGTCATTACCAGCTAATTATCTGTGTTTTTGTACTAGTAGCTTGTAGGGTGTGATGTCAGCAGTTCGCTTCTCCTTGCTCGCGCACACATGAGTCAGAGACAATCGGTGTGCAGCTTAACAGTCAGACGCACGGAGATGCACGCAAGTATGCGCGTGACACGGGCGCAAACACAACACATGCAAACACGCACGTGGACATGGTCACAAGCACACGCATGCGCATATTCCAATGCACAGACTATATTCATAGACACACGCTTTCAGGAGAAAAGATTCCAAAAGGCTCCTCTGTGTGCCCGTAGAGGAACGCTGTCTAGTTCCAGGGGTTCTTCGTTGGGCAAAAATGGTTCAGTCTGGGAGCTTTCACTGTTTCGCACCTACCATAGAGGGTTCCAGGAAGAACTAAAAACCCTATGTGGCCTGGCCTCCCCTTCACAAGCATCAAAGCAAATGTGATTGGGGTAATTTAAAATCCACTGATACCCTAATCTAGGCAGACAATCTATGGGTCTCGCCTAATGCATAGTTTGTCTCATATTGTGGGTCAGAGACTCTGCATGCCTACATTTCCCTTTACTTTAAGTTTGAGTGCAATCTTTAGGTAGGCCAGTCCTTGTCATAAATGAGTCTGACCCCCTTCTCTTCTCTCCTACACGTTAACTCAGCATCACCCAATCAGGGCAAACATCCTCAAGCCATGCTGGGTAAGGTGTTTACAGTTTTTTTCAATTGCTAACATGCATTGGTCAAAACTGAAGTCATATTGTGAAAACTCTTCACACAGTCAGCGAAACAGAAGTCCATGTGGACCAAACTGTGAATCATTTTTCATTGCTTTCACACAAAATGCATTCAATGACCACATTTTCCAAAATCCATAGACTCTTTTCTCATTCATACTACACCACCTGCAAAACACTATATATTTGCAGCACATTTTTCAAATGCTAACACACCGTTTTCAAAACTGGTAAAAACACATTCAAAACAGAATGATGGCAAATGTTGTGCATTTCTGCAGTAACCATATTGAAATATATAGAAATTCTTAGCAGAATATTTACAATAAGATGACATAATAATAATTCCAAACACAGCTGATTGCAATTTCAGCTGAAAGCCTGCCCAGGTGTTCTGTTTTAAGTCTTGTTACCAAACAGACAAAAGGGAACAGCTTCGGAATGATTTTGTTTGGAAAAATGGATCAAGGAAGACAGGTTGGTGGGGAAAGAAGAGTGGCAGGGAGAGGGAGAATGCGTGGAGGACAAAGGAGAGGAAGACCAAGAGCGGTGGTCTCTGATGCGATAAGGGCCACAATTATTGACCATGTTGTAAACCATGGTCTCTCTTTGAGAGAGGCCAGTTTAAGGGTGCAACCAAATCTGCAGCGTTCAACAGTTGAATCAATAGTACGAATTTTCAGGCAAAGCAACGGGTGAGATGTGCATCCTTCAATGATAATTGAACTACGTATTACAGTACAATACAGTATGTTTACATTTTTACACGCACTGACGTTTTGAAATATATTGATTGTTTTGTGTTTTACACTAGGATCCAAAGGTTGCCTCCCACAGGAGGGAGAGGCAGAATATTTTCAGATGCGCAGGAAATTGCCATTGTTGGCATGGTACTTGGCAACAATGCAATAAAACTGCGGGAATTTCGGGACAGAGTGCTGGCAGAAAATATCACTTTGGGAATGTGAACACGGTCAGCACGACGATAATTGCCAGAGTCCTAGAGAACCATAAAATAAGGATGAAGCCGTTGTACACTGTACCCTTTGAGAGAAACGGTGAACTTGTGAAAGAACTCCAGTATTGATATGTCCAGGTAAGATGTCTGTTCAATAACCATACAGGGTACATACACAGCTATGCATAATGTAAAGTACTGCAAAACTGTGGATTTACTGTATATTTACTGTATGGAGATGAAAGCCAGGCAAACTGCACATACATTCATCTTTGTGAAGCTGGATTCAACCTGGGAAAAAGACGCCACAGGGGAAGAAATGTGATTGGACAGAGAGCAACCATGGATGTCCTAGGCCAGAGAGGAGCTAACATCACAATGTGTGCAGCACTGTCCAATGATGGTTTGCTGTTACACAAACCACTCATTGGCCCCTACAATACAGAGAGGCTCATTTCTTTTCTGGATGACCTGCATAATCGACTTGTACCAGCGGAGGAGAGAGAGGCAGGAAACTCCCCTACCTTCATTGTTGTGTGGGATAATGTGCCAATCCACCACTCTGCTGCAGTCACAGACCGGTTTGCTGCACATCCCAGGATGTTAGTACTATATCCATACTCCCCCTTCCTAAACCCCATAGAGGAGTTTTTCTCTGCGTGGAGGTGGAAGGTGTATGACCACCGTCCACATGACCAGATGTCCTCACTGGATGCCATGAATGCGGGGTGTGGAGACATTTCTCCTGAAGACTGCCAGGGTTGGATTAGACATTCCAGAAGATACTTTCCAAGATGCTTTCTTCAAGAATTGCTTCTTGAAAGTTATGCAATATGTTCATTATGACAAATGGGGGGAATGAGAAATAGTGATCAGTCATTCTTTCTTGTGTTGTTGCAGGAGGGCGAGGTAATGATTTTGACTGCCTGGAGGTTTGGGAAATGACACCATCCCGTCAGCAGGAAGTGCATTGGGTTCTAGTAAACCAGGCCACACCCATTACAATCAGCTGGCTTTGTTTTTAATTTTTCCTCTGGGCCATGTTCCAGGCATCTCCCGACGATGCAATGAAAGTGAAAGGGATTTGCATGCTGGGACTCTGATTGGCTGGCTGGCCCAAGCCAAACTTGTTGAGCAGGAAGGAGTGTCCCCCCGAGAGAAGACATAGGAGAGCAATGTGACTATGCCTGACTCTTTGTGTGGTGGCAGCCACTTGCGGCAAAGCAAGAAAAGAGAGAGGGAGAGAGAGAACGAGAGATAGAAAGGGAGAGCCTGGAGACGGACAGTGAGTGAGTCGTGCCAGGTCAAGAAGAAGGCTAAGGTAAGACCCGCAGCCCTCCCGCCCCTCTCCTCCATCCCAGCCTGCCCACGTCTCCCTGTGGGTGCGCAGAACTGACAGCCCAAATGGAATTCCATTGGTTAATGATTGAAAACCAGCGTTGCTGAAAGGAGATGGGGTGGCAGGAAGATGGGTGGGGGGAGGTGGGGGTTGGGGTACGGGGGGTGGTGGTGAACCTGACATTGGAAATGCTAGAGGCGGCTCCATAGCCCCGACTCATGAAACTTCAACAGGAAGTACTTGAGAAGATGTACAGTACTGTACAAAAGTCTTAGGCATGCTAGATTTTTTAATATAATATATAGTATATATTTGGTCTTAGATGTTTATTTTTTGTTTTCTGCATTAGCGTGTCAGTAGAAAAGAGCAAGAGATTTGAGATTTCCAAACATGAATTTTCCAAAAAATGAAATTTTACAGATACATTTTTGTATTTAGTTAAATAAAGTAATATTTTAAGTAATAGACTACTTTTCAGATACAAACTTGATCAAGGGTCTTCGGGATTACCTGGAGAGCCAGAAGCAAGCAAAACAGCCAAAATCTGCAGAAGAACTGTGGCAAGTTCTCCAAAATGCTTGGAACAACCTACCAGCCGATTTTCTTATAAAACTGCCGAACAGTGTACCTAAGAGAATTGTAGTTTTAAAGGCGAAGGGCGGTCACACCAAACATTGATTTTATTTAGTTTTTAACTATTTACTGCTCTTTGTATTATTTTTTCGATATTTATAACCTTTCATTTCATTATTTTTGAAAGCTGTACAGCATTTTTTTTACAGGTGCTAAGACTGTATATTGTGAGTATGTGTGTGTGTGTGTGAGTATGTTTGCGTGGGTGTGTGGGTCTACCTGCACATGCAGGTAGACCCACACACCCACGCAAACATACTCACACACACACACACACACACACACATACTCACAATATTTACAGTACTGTGCAAAAGTCTTAGCACCTGTAAAAAAAATGCTGTACAGCTTTCAAAAATAATGAATTGAAAGGTTATAAAAATCAAAAAATAATATAAAGAGCAATAAATAGTTATCAAAAATAGTTCATCAGAACAAAAAAAAAATCCAACTGCAGGCAGAGCCAGGAATTGGTCCACAGACCAGCCAGTTCACATTTCCTACATTTCTCACTCATGCATTCCCAACAACATTGCTACAGATGTATGCTTTCCTGTCTTTCTTGCTCACTCGTTCTCTTCCACTCTCTCTACCTCTTTCTTTCCCCACTTAGCCTGTTTGTTGCTCTCTCCCCTCCCTTACTTCAGTTAATTTTGACAGTGCCTGCCTGTTGGTTTAAATTGGGCTGCCACCATATGCTAAACAGTAAACCTAAATCATAATATTTAGGATGAGGACAACTTTAATCCACATGCATTTCTTAAAGTCAGAGCAGATCATTTTCAAGATTCAAAACTTTAAGTCGAGTGGGTGAGAGTGTTTTAATAGAAATAATCTCCTTGATCTTGAAAATAGCTATTTATGGATAATAAAAATAGGTTATACAATGTATGTGTCTCATTTTATGTATTGGGGATGTGTTTTTGGTCATGTGGTAAGTGCAGTGGTCCTGGAGAGGTTTTTTTTTTTTTTTACGATTGAGTGAAGGCCCAGACTTGAATCACAACAAAATAATTACTTGTTTCTTTGAGTCAATCATCTTTAGGTGTCTGACATTTGTGTTGATCATTCTTCATGATAGCCCATTTATTTATTTTCCACAGCTGTTGGTAATATTGCAAGATTCAAAGAGAAAGTATTCATTTCTTAATTTCAATAAAAAGTCAAAAACAAGATGTCACTCTCTAGCAAGCTTGTTCAACATTAGGAAATTAATAGTGAAATTTCTTCTATTGTTTTTAAAAATATTATTAGCCTATTGGCAAAAATCATGTCATGTCATGATCAGAATACCAAAACAGAATTTTTTGCTTAATTCTATACTTCCATTTTCCAGAGCTTTGACCTGATTAATATGAGTAATAGTGGCAGATCTGGTCATCTGGTCAACAACATCTCCATACAAACGAGTACAAATGCTGAATCTCTTAAGCACCAGTGCAAGTTAACTATGCTTACCAAGAACAAACAACAAATACAATGTACCAAAGTGCAAATTCTGAGTACATTACAGATTCATAACAAGCCTGAAGAAGAGAAATATAAAACGATTACAAAATGTAACAAAAAACCATGAAATACCATAATTAAAATTATTATTCAAGGTAGGAGTTTGAGGGGGTGGGGATGGTAGGGGGAACCAAGGTTCAGTCTGGATACCTTGGTCTTCAGTCACCATTGGAGGATGGTCCACAATTCTGTTGTCCCCTTGATCTGGCCCAGCAATGGCCCACACATAGTTGACTTTCAGTCGGTCTGCATACAGAAATGAATGACGGTTCATGGGTGGCCCAGATCTGGTTGCCAGATCTGGACCATTTATTTTGGCCATGATTTTTAAAAAATGGCCCAAAAAATGGCCATGAACCGTGATTCAGTTCCGTATGTGGGCCGAGTGAAAGAGAGTCATGTGGACCGTCGCTGGGCCAGACCAAACGTGCGATGTGGGTCTGACCGCTGTGTGAAGTTTGTTCCACCACTGGGGGGAACCTTGGCAGAACCTCGGATCAGACACTTGACAGGAGCACAGAAAAAGTGCTGATTATGATGTGAGGATATTGGAGTAGCCTGTACTGGACACATACAGTAGCAGCCACAAATGCAACATGCAAGAACAGACACAGTTAGTAGTTGTCTTTTGGAAGGGAATGGTAGGGGTCTCACCCATGCCCCCCTCCCCCCACTTCCAGAGAGTGCCCAGCAGCCATTGACATTGACATTTACTTGCCTGCTCTGGTTTGTACAGCACTTTGGTCAAAGTGGGTTGTTTTTAAATGTGCTTTATAAATAAATGTGACTTGACTTGACTTGACTTAACAACCCAGGGGTGGTTTTTTGTGCTTCTTACAGTGACATGGAGGGGCAGAGACCACCAGATTTGCCCCCCCCATACCCAGGGCCCCCCCTCAACAACTACGGAGGCATGGCTGCACCCCCCAAGGCTGACATCCAGGCCACCCCATACACCCCTCCCCAGCCTGACTTTCAGGCCAACCCATACCCCCCTCCCCAGTCTGAGAACCAGCCCCCCCCATACCCCCCTCCCCAGTCTGAGAACCAGGCCCCCCCATACCCCCCTCCCCAGGCTGAGAAGCAGGGCCCCCCATACCCCCCTCCCCAGTCTGAGAACCAGGCCCCCCCATACCCGCCTCCCCAGGCTGAGAAGCAGGGCCCCCCATACCCCCCTCCCCAGTCTGAGAACCAGGCCACCCCATACCCCCCTCTCCAGCCTGAGAACCAGGCCACCCTATACCCCCCTCCCCAGCCTGAGAACCAGGCCACCCTATACCCCCCTCCCCAGCCTGAGAAGCAGGCCCCCCCATACCTCCCTCCCCACCTGAGAACCAGGCCCCCCCCATACCCCCCTCCCCAACCTGAGTACCAGGCCACACTATACCCCCCCCCCCAGCCTCAGAACCAGGCCCCCCCATACCCCCCTCCCAACCTGAGTACCAGGCCACCCTATACCCCCCTCCCCAGCCTCAGAACCAGGCCCCCCCATACCCCCCTTTCCAGCCTGGCCCCTACCAGGGAGGTGAGTGACACCCCTTCACACCCTGGCGGGGGGGGGGGGGGGGGTCTGGGGTGGTATGTGCCTGGCGCTCCCATGCATACCAAGTGCACTCATAATTACACTACTGCCACCTGAGCTAGCCGGAGTAGATAAAGGCTGAACCTTTAGCCCTTTCAAGAGTAGGCTTTTAGGGAATTTTTTTTTCCCAATTCAAGTCAGTGTTCTAGCACCCCATTGTTTTCAATTACCAGTAGTGTTTGTAACATCAGCATTGGAATTTTCAGTTAAGAACATTCTAATCACATATTTGTAATCTTACACCTCACCTGGCAGAAACTGCCACCTGTTCCATCAAACCCAACCTGTCTCTCCTGATACAAGGTCCTGCTCCTGGAGGATACCCAGATGCACACCAGGACTACACTGGACAGCCTGGACCCCAGCAAACGGGTAAGTTATGTCCCTATCCTCAATCCTGTCTGTATACTCCTCTCTTCCCTACACATGCATATCTGTGCATTCACACACATACGCAAACATATACATACACATATTCACACACACACACACACACACTTACTTACAAACACACAGACATACATGCATACACGTGCAGACACTCACACATGCACACACATAAACACACATATATGCAAACGCGCACACAATATTCAATGTAAATGTATGTTCAAAGTAATGTTACTAACAATAATAACGTACATGTTTCAAATAAGGCATAAAATCTCTATTGAAAAAACATCAGGGGGGAACCTTGGCAGAACCTCGGATCAGACACTTGACAGGAGCACAGAAAAAGTGCTGATTATGATGTGAGGATATTGGAGTAGCCTGTACTGGACACATACTAACAATAATAACGTACATGTTTCAAATAAGGCAAAAAATCTCTATTGAAAAAACATCAGGATTGTATGGGCATGGTCGGGAGTGCCCCACCATCCTTCCTGCCCCCTAAACTCCTCCCAAATGGCCCCAACTACAAGTAAACAAACACACATGTCTAAACAAACACACATTAAACGTATGTAAACGGTATCCCAATGCTCAACAGAACTGAATGCTATTTGTAAAACTTACACAAAGATCTCACAATTCTGTGGCATTCTGGTTTATGTGTAAATTCTGCCTTTTAACAAATTCTGTGATTCTGTCCGAGATTTTCGCAAAATTGTGAACATAAATATAAAGCCCTACAGCCTATTGTAGCCTACCTCTTAAATGAAAACCATTGGCAACAGGCTATACCCAACTTCTGAATATTAGAGAATATTTTCCAGTGCATGCTTCAACCGTCAAGGTGAATGTATATTTCAGCAAGGAAATAACTTTGGCATTCTACTGTATGTTCTGAACTTTGCTGGAGCTGTTCGCTGACTCATACAAATGAACCTGGTGAGGAGAAGAATATTCTGTCTATATTGATAACATGGATGCCGAATCTCTGTGGCAAAGGAGTATTTTGCTCAGACTCAAAGCTGGAGAGGATACTTATATTTGCCTAAAACTATGGGAGAAGATATGCAATGAGACAAAACATTTATTGGTCATTGTGTCTGGTCCTTCATGACATCATGAAGGACCTGGACCCAGTAGCTCAGAGCCCAGTAATAAATTGAATGTCACCCGTTCACTCCACACATAGGTGCGAATATAAATGTTCACATCCGGGAATTCATCAGGGAAGTCCACATAGAAGGTCCTGCCCCTGAAGGATACCCATCTGCATCCCAGTACTACCCTGGACAGCCTGGACCCCAGCAAATGGGTGAGTTATGTCCCATTCCTCAACCCTCAACTCACATACACATTTATACACACATACATACACACATACACACATACACACACACACACACGCACACACATGCAAACACATGAACCCACACAGACACACAGCGCTCCCATGCATGCCAAGTGCGCTCGTGATTTCAGTCTTAAACAAGTGCCATTTGTGCTGACTATAGCAAATAACTAGATTTTTTGGAATGTTTTTCCAAAATTCTACGTCAGTGTTCTTTAACTCCATTGCTTTTAGTTACCTGTGGCAATTGTTACATCAGCATTAGAATTTTCAGTTAAGAACATTCTAATCACATATTTGTAATCTTACACCTCACCTGGCAGAAACTGCCACCTGTTCCATCAAACCCAACCTGTCTCTCCTGATACAAGGTCCTGCTCCTGGAGGATACCCAGATGCACACCAGGACTACACTGGACAGCCTGGACCCCAGCAAACGGGTAAGCTATATCCCAGTCCTCAATCCTGTCTGTATACTCCTCTCTTCCCTACACATGCATATCTGTGCATTCACACACATACGCAAACATATACATACACATATTCACACACATACACACACACACACACGCACAGACATGCAAACACATGAACCCACACAGACACACAGCGCTCCCATGCATGCCAAGTGCACTCGTGATTTCAGTCTTAAACAAGTGCCATTTGTGCTGACTATAGCAAATAACTAGATTTTTTGGAATGTTTTTCCAAAATTCTATGTCAGTGTTCTTTAACTCCATTGCTTTTAGTTACCTGTGGCAATTGTTACATCAGTGTTAGAATTTTCAGTTAAGAACATTCTAATCACATATCTGTGATCTTACACCTCACCTGGCACAAACTATCACCTGTTCCATCTGTCCATCTGTGCCCTCCCCTCCCCTCCCCTCCCCTCAAACCTACCCTGTCCCTCCTGATACAAGGTCCTGCCCCTGGAGCCTCACCCCAATGGGCCACTGTAGAGCCTCAACTAGAGAATGTGGGTGAGTTACATCCCATTCCTCAACCCTGCACTCACATACACATACTGTATATACACACAGTATGTGTATATACAGTATCCATCACAAATTACAACCAATTACAGCAAGGGGGCCTTTAGAAAGCTGTTTGGGAGGACTTGAGTGAGATTTTGTCCTTGAATGACATTTCTGACAGTGAGAAGCAGTGGTCTGTATTTGGAATGTCACCATTTAAGTTGACATACACAGTGTTGCCTAGCTACAATGCAAACTGTCCCTGTTCTGAGCTGTGTATCTTTTGCAGTCCTAGCCCTTGGCAGGTTCCTGGAGAAGTGGGGAGGGTGGGTGTTATCAGTTTGGTATTATTCAGAAAGGAATAAAAAAATAATATAAAAAAAAACATTGCCCCATCTCCTGTCCCAGTGTTGTGTAAAAGACCCCAGTTGGTTAGAAGGTTATGCAAAACACATTGGAAGGATAGTGTGTGTGTGTGTGTGTGTGTGTGTGCGTGTATGCGTGTGTGTGTGTGCACGTCTGTGCATGTGTGTGTGTGTGTGTGCGCGCGTGTGTGTGTGTGACAGTGTGTGCACATATGTGAGTGTGTTGTGTATATATGTGTGTTGTGGGTCTGTATGCATGCATTTGGTGTATGTATGTATGTGTGTTTTTGTGTTAATAAATAATGTTTAGCTGATTAAAACAAACAGTAAAAACAGCAGTGTAGTATAAATTTATAGGATATGTTTTCTACTTTAAATGGCTGTTAGGAAATGCAGGAGAGTGCACAGGACACGTTCTAACTGCAGGGGGCGCCACATTTGCACCCCTCCAGTAATGATGTTGTTTACGTGTCCCACGCTTTTCTTGCTGAGTCATCTGCACTTCGAGGGTCTGTCTCTCACTCAGGTGAGCTGGAGCCACCCACTCCACCCTCCACCCTGCTCCCCCCCCTCCCCCTCCCCCCCTCCCCTTGCCCATCCCAGGCTGAGCATGTCTCTCTGCTGCCCCCTGCAGACCAGTGTCATATAACGACTGATGACAGCAAGGTGGACAAGAAGCGTGCGGACTCCGACAACTGCTGCAAGGTCTGCTGTCTGAAGACCAGGAGGTGCCTGATGAGCCCGGAATGTGGGCGGTGCCTGGAGATCGCCAGCGTCATCGCCATGTGCGGCATGTGCTTCCGCTTCTTTATATGTGAGTGCCGCACCCCAGCGCCACCTAGAGCTTCGCTGATGCAACGTCACGTGCGTCTGTGTTGCATTGCCTGTGGTAACGAAGGTCCCACATTGACAAGCAGAGATGGAAAGTCCAGGGGTCAGGGGTCAGAAAGTTAAAGTCCTGCCCTGTGGTTCTTCCATCCATGGACTCAGCCAACTGATTTCACTAATTAGTTCTATCTCCTGGCTGGTGAATTGTGCTAATTAGCAAATCCAGGCAGTTAGAATGAAATACTGGGTGAGGACTTTTACTTCATGAACCTGGATTTTTTCAGCCTCTGCTGACGAGAGAGGTGGTAACTGTAGGAATACAGTTAGGCATTCCAGGACAGGGAGGAAAGTAAACCTAGCCAAGAATTATTCAGAAAAATAAAAATCCACATAACTAGATGTACGAGTGACATATGGAGTAAAAAAAAATCTTTGTTATGAGAGATTGGCAAGAAAGGAGGGTGAAGAAAACATTTACATTTTTGACTTCTGTGGCCTCCCTGGAATGAAATTATGTTTTTAAAAAAAATGGCAATGAAAGGAGAGACAGTCGTACTGTCGTATAATACATTGGTGCACCGTAAAGCGTACAAATGATTTAGGACGCGTTAGTCACCTTACCACCTTAGCAGGCGTCTCATCCGGTTCAGGCGCTGTTTCGGAGCATGGATAGGTCCCACGGTCCGGTTTCTGAATCTGGACCACCCCCCCCCCCCCCCCCCCCCCCCCCCGTAGGGTGACCTGTAACGAGCCCAAACATTTCACCGAGAGGCGAGGTCACGGCTGGACCGGGATGAAGGAGGTCTCATCACACATCCGTGAATTTCCACCGGGCAAACGCTCTGACTCATGTCTGCATGAGCCCAACGCTTCAATTGCTCTGTGACAGGAAGTGCTGGTGCCGCCGATGCCTTCGGATCATTGTCGTTTGCGCTGGTCTGTTTCTAACGGCTTGTTAATTATGGTTGTTAAACTCTTTAACCTTTTTCTTTTTATGGCCAACTTCTCACGGGTGCCTTTAGTTGCTTTTTGTTTTTTTTAAACCATTTTAATAGTGTTGAGATTTATTTGAATATAAGTAAATAAATATCAATATAAAAAGAAATATTTCTACCAATTTGCTGCATTTGACATTGTTAAGGGTTTATTTGTTTACAACATTTCCTTCTGTTTTAAATATTTAAAATATTTTTTCATTGTTCTAGATACTGTAGGCACATGACTTAACACGATACCAGGCAGGGTAGGGTAGTATAATGGTTAGGGAACTGGGCTTGTCGGTCAAACGTTGTAGGATCAATTTCCAGCTGTAGCACTGTATGTGGCCTTTTACAAGGCATTTAACCCGATCCGCTTCAGTAAAATATCCAGCCGCACATATTACTTGTAAAAATGTAGTTGCTATCAGTAGCCAGTAGAGAGAGGTGAGAAGAGGGCTTAAATCCTAGTTTTCCATTTTTCAGAAGTTCTATTGCTTTCTATTGATTTTTTTCCTTGGTTCTGCATTGTAAATGTTCAGTTTTCTCAAGCAAATGACAGTATCAACAGCATTTTGTTTCGCTGCCTCAGATGATGAAGTCTTCTGCATTTCTGTTTCCTGCTGGACCGTGACCGAATTTCTTATTTTACAGAGGCGGATCAAGATCCCCCAGAAGAAGGGCCCATTCCTCCCTCCCCCCATGATGCCCGATTTTTGCCTGTGTGATCTTGCACCCCCCTACATGAAAGGCTACCCCTGGGACCTTCAGCCGTGTGTGGTGTGTGTGTGTGTGTGTTTGTGTGTGTGTGTGTGTGTGTGTGTGTGTGTGTGTGTGTGTGTGTGTGTGTGTGTGTGTGTGTGTGTGTGTGTGTGTGTGTTTGTGTGCGTGTGTGCGTGTGTGTGTGTGTGTGTGTGTGTGTGTGTGTGTGTGTGTGTGTGTGTGTGTGTGTGTGTGTGTGTGTGTGTGTGTGTGTGTGTGTGTGTGTGTGTGTGTGTACCCACTGTGCTACACGGACGGAGTGTAGCACAGTGGGTAAGGAACTGGACTTGTAACCGAAAGGTCGCAGGTTCGATTCCTGGGTAGGACACTGCCGTTGTACCCTTGAGCAAGGTACTTAACCGAAATTGCTTCAGTATATATCCAGCTGTAAAAATGCTATGTAAAAATGTTGTGTAAGTCGCTCTGGATAAGAGCGTCTGCTAAATGCCTGTAATGTAATGTAATGTAATGTATGTGCGTGTGCATGCATATAAGAGGTCAGCAGATGAGCTTCCCCTCTCTGCTGGGGCTGTGTCTCTCTCTCCCCTCATGGCACACAGCGCAACAGAGGAAACTCCACTGTTTCTTCTCCCCATTGGACCGTCAGAGACCCGTATGAGCCAATAAGAAGCTTTACAGAATTTGGCCTTGCGAGTTCTTTGTCGAAGTGTATTCCTCCCCCATGTTCTGTCTCTTTGTCAGTGATTCTCCGTTCCTTCTCTGTCCTTTTATTTGTCAATTTAGCTTGTTTTGCTACACTTTTCCGATGAAACGTGAGGCTTCCCAAATATTCATTTTGAATGTTTTAACGTATGTGGACAGCACGTGATGTCGAAAAATAAGGATTCTTTGGTTTGAAAATTATGCTGTGCAGTTTTGAATTTTTCTTTTTTTTTCAGGTTTGGGGGGGGGGGGGGGGGTTGTACCTTTCTTTTGTTGCTGTTTTCTTGCCGTATTGATTAATGCTAATGTGCTATTGAGAAAGAGCTTTTAGAAGATGTACAGAGCAAAAGTGTCTTTCTCTGTTTCAATCCCTCTTTTCCTTTCCTTTTTTCTTCTCTCATTTCTTTCTCTATCTTACCTTTTCACTGCCTCCAATTACCTGAATTCAAAGACAAATTTTTGCACCTGCCTGTGACTGCCAAATTGTGTACGACTGCCAAGCTAACCTGAGAGGCTGTCTTGTTTAATTTCATATTTACAATATTATGTTTTTTTTAATCATTTTTAAAATATGAGCCGTCTTCATAGCCGTCTTGTCTAAGAAGAATGTTAAAGTACTTATTATTTAACATTGCCAGCTAATTATCTGGGTTTTTGCAAATGTAATAATAACTTGTATTCAGAAAAAGTAAAAAATAAAAAAAAAAGGTTCATTAAATGACTCTACATGCTAATGCTGTCTGGGTTCTCTTATTACGAACTTGTCTATAACCTTGATGTTTTTTTTGGGTTAATTCTGGGAAAAAAAAAAAAAAAAGGGATTGGTCAGAATTTTTGAAAATCAGACCCGGGACACGGCCTCGCGTGGCACATCGAGCAGGGAGGCGGGCGGGCCCCCCGCGTCGCCGCCGATTGATGAATTCTGGGAAGAACGGCGGGTGCGCACGCACAGGTGGGTCGATAGCTGCGCAGGTGCAGCCGCGGCGCGCTAAACGGGCCGCTATTAATCACCCCGGGGGACGCAACCCGGGCGCTTTGATTGATATCGGCCCGCCGCCTGCCCGCCCGCCCACCAGTTTGAAGCGTTGATTGTGAATTCACGCTTTTAGCCACGAGCATCAAAGCAAATGTGATTGGGGCAATTTAAAATCAACTGATACCCTAATCTAGGCAGACAATTTATGGGTCTCACCTCGTGCATAGTTTGTCTCAGTCTCAGAAGAGACAAACCAGAAGACACAGGACACCATATTGGGGGTCAGAGACCCTGCATGCCTACATTACATTTCCCTTTACTTTACATTTGTATGCAATCTTTTGGTAGGCCAGTCCTTGTCATAAATGAGTCTGACCCCCCTTCCCTTCTCTCCGACACCGTAACTCGGCATCACCCAATCAGGGCAAACATCCTCAAACCATGCTGAGTAAGGTATTTAAGATAACTTACAAGAGGTGTAAGAGAATCAGCAAGTCATGCAATGCAGTCAGCTGTCAGCAGCAGTGATGTCACAATGACAGATTTTTGTGTCGGCCTTGGCGGCTGTGATGTCATAGCGGATGCAGAATGTGTGTGGGTTATTGCAGATATCAGAGATGGTCACGGTTGACGGCACCACAGTGACTTCCTCTCACTCTGCAATGAGCCTGGGGGTGGTCCTGGATGACCAGCTGGACTTCAAGGAACACATCAAGGCAACATCACGGTCCTGCAGATTCCTTCTGTACACCATCAGAAGGATTCGACCATACCTGACTACGCACTGTACCCAGCTGCTTGTCCAGGCTACGGTGACCTCCCGCCTTGATTACTGAAACTCTCTCCTTGCAAGCCTGCCAGCTCGTGCCATACAGCCACTACGGATGATCCAAAATGCTGCTGCCCGACTCATCTACAACCATCCCAAATTCTCCCATGTCACTCCTCTGCTGCGACCACTCCACTGGCTACTGGTCACTGCCAGGATCCGGTTCAAAGTCCTGACCCTCACCTACACTGCAGCCAACAGGATGGCCCCTATCTATTTGCAGGACACGATTAGATTCCATACGCCTGCTCGACCACTCCGTTCTGCAGCAGCAGGGGGCCTTGTACCCCCTCCCACCTGAGTAGAGGGATCACAGAGCTTCTCCACCCTAGCTCCCCAGTGGTGGAACAAACTCCCTGTCCCTCTTCGAACCTCTCCCTCACTACCCATCTTCTGCCGTAATCTGAAGACTCATCTCTTCAGACTAAACCTGGACTAACTACCACCACTCTGTATATCATTTCACTTTAAATCCCCCCCTTTCATGACACTCATTACATGTACCCCCATTCCAGCACTTTTTGGTAATTTGTATTTGTCCTAATATTGTAGCTTGTTCTTCTGCCTAGTTGGCTTGGCAGAGGTTAGGTCAGAATAGTGTTCACTGTGTGAACTAAACTGCGTTATTGGCTTGAAATAGCTGTACAAAATAAGTATTTTATTGGACCTGTGTGTTGTAGTTGTCCATGACCATGAAATGCACTTTTGTACGTCGCTTTGGATAAAAGCATCTGTCAAATAAATGTAATGTAATGTAATGGTCACATCAGTGATTGTCCTCGACAAATCTTTTCCTGTTTGTCCCTAATTGAGGTGCATGACAATTATTTTAATTAAACAATATTAAGCAATAATATAAAAAAATTATATAATATTAAACAATTAAATAAAACAATATTTTCACCAAAAAAGCCATCATGTTCAGTAATAAAAAATGTTCTTAACTGGTACTGGTCAGTGGTTAAAATCTCTACCTTTATTACATATGTACATAAAATTTGGTGAATTTTAAAGTCATAATCAAAAACATGCAATAGCCTACCTCTCTCTTCCTAATATTTCTGCACATTTCGACATTGACGCTTCATAAAATATTTCTCAGTAATCACCCAAATCCTTGTCCAAGTTGAACTTTCTTTTTTATTATGTTATTTTATTTTTTAACTAACAGCAAGCAATAGTAATCATAGAAAAAAAATCATTTTCACTTACTAAAAAAATGTGTTCACTTGAGTATATCTCCAAAAGCAAAAGTGTCCACATCATATACTTAATAATATAACATAATACAATAGTTGAATGTAAACATAGTAGCGTTTTTATTTCATTACACAAACCACAAAAACAACAAATAACCCGTTAAAATAGAGGGAATTTGTCGGTTTCAGTTTCACTTCGCCCTCAATTGCACGTTATCTTTCACAAAAATGAACATCCCCAGTGCACTTTCACCTCCTGATCATCATCTTCGTCCTGAGAAGTATGGCATGAAGTGGCAGTTCTACTTATAATGTTTATTTCTGAAACATGTTTCTGAAGCATTATAACTGGAAGCTCCGGGCTTTCTGTGTGTTTTCAACAGCTAGTATTGTTGGTGACAAAACAGCCAAAATTTACTGAAATGTAGTCACGCTTTTCAAATGCAAATCCGGGTTCATTGTCAGTTAATTTGACGTATTTGAGAGAGGCAAGTCTCCACTGCATAATAAAACAAGAAAAAAAAACAATTCTACGTTCAGAAATGAGAGACTTATTAAATGGAGGGTGTTTTATGATGCCAATTGGCATCATCTGAATTCAAGGAGTTTTGTGTTCTTCCACTTCATTTTGTGGAGTATTTAATTACTTAATAATATCTTAATTAATAACTTTTTAGCTTGTAATTCAGTTGAAACATGTATATATATTGATTATTGTTTCTGAGATTAACTTGTGATAAAGATTATAAGAATTGCTTCTTGAAAGTTATGCAATATGTTCATTATGACAAATGGGGGAAAAATTAGGCGAATGAGAAATAGTCTCCAGCCATACTTTCTTGTGTTGTTGTAGGAGGGCAAGGTAATGATTTTGACAGCCCGGAGGCTTGGCAAATGACACCATCCCGTCAGCAGGAAGTGCATTGGGTTCTAGTAAACCAGGACACACCCATTACAATCAGCTGGCTTTGTTTTTAGTTTTTCCTCCGGGCCATGTTCCGGGCATCTGCCGACGATGCAATGAAAGTGAAAGGGATTCGCATGCTGGGACTCTGATTGGCTGGCTGGCCCAAGCCAAACTTGTTGAGCAGGAAGGAGTGCCCCCCCGAGAGAAGACATAGGAGAGCAATGTGACTATGCCTGACTCTTTGTGTGGTGGCAGCCACTTGCGGCAAAGCAAGAAAAGAGAGCGGGAGAGAGAGAACGAGAGATAGAAAGGGAGAGCCTGGAGACGGACAGCGAGCGAGTCGTGCCAGGTCAAGAAGAAGGCTAAGGTAAGACCCGCAGCCCTCCCGCCCCTCTCCTCCATCCCAGCCTGCCCACGTCTCCCTGTGGGTGTGCAGAACTGACAGCCCAAATGGAATTCCATTGGTTAATGTTTGAAAACCAGCGTTGCTGAAAGGAGATGGGGTGGCAGGAAGATGGGTGGGGGGAGGTTGGGGGGTGGGGTATGGAGGGTGGTGGCGAACCTGGCACTGGGAATGCCAGAGGCCAAGATTGAATTTGCTGTCATTTTTTTGTAATTGCGGACACTCCGAACGCTGCAGATAAAGCATTATTTCAGCTTTTCAGGATTACCACTTACTGTCTGATAATGGCAACAGGAAAATAAATTGACCGACCCAACAGCTAAAATATAAAAATTAAACAATAAGAATTTTTAATAAATAGCTGTCACATAAGAGACCCATATCAGGCTGATATTTAATGATGTTTTAACCCTTGGGAGATAAATACTGTTGAACCGACACTTTCAGAAGATTTGTTGGCTGTGTGTGTGTATGCGCGAGTGTGTGTGTGTGTGAGAGTGAGTGTGTGTGTGTGGGCCTACATGCATATGCAGGTGAACACATGAGTTTTACAAGGTCCCATGTCATTACCACTGATGAAGCTTCTCTTGAGAAAAAAAAAAAATCAACTGCAGGCAGAGCCAGGAATTGGTCCACAGACCAGCCAGTTCACATTTCCTACATTTCTCACTCATGCATTCCCAACAACATTGCTACAGATGTATGCTTTCCTGTCTTTCTTGCTCACTCATTCTCTTCCACTCTCTCTACCTCTTTCTTTCTCCACTTAGCCTGTTTGTTGCTCTCTCCCCTCCCTTACTTCAGTTAATTTTGACAGTGCCTGCCTGTTGGTTTAAATTGGGCTGCCACCATATGCTAAACAGTAAACCTAAATCATAACATTTTGGATGAGGACAACTTTAATCCACATGCATTTCTTAAAGTCAGAGCAGATCATTTTCAAGATCCAAAAACTCTAAGTTGGGAGGGTGAGGGTGTTTTAATAAAATGATCTATTTTATCTTGAAAATTGCCATCTATGTATAATAAACAGGTTGTACAATGATTTTTTTTAAATGATCCTCATATTAAGGAAATCTTGGGGATGTGTTTTTGGTCATGCAGTGTATGCAGTGGTCCTAGAGAGGTTTTTTTTCATGATTGAGCGAACACCCAGACTTGAATCACAACAAAATAATTACTTGTTTCTTTGAGCCAATCATCTGTAGGTGTCTGACATTTGTGTTGTTCATTCTTCATAATATCCCATTTATGTATTTTCCACAGCTGTGGGCAATATTGCAAGATTCAAAGAGAAAGTATTTAATTTCTTAATTTCAATGAAAATTCTAGCGAGCTTCTTTAGCATTAGTAAATACAGAAGCATTAGTAATACAGAAATTTCTTTTATGGTTTTTTAAAATATTATTAGCCTGTGTGGCAAAAATGTGTCACGATCAGAATGCCAAAATAGTATTTGTAGCTTAATTCCATACTTCCATTTTCCAGACAAACGTGGAGCTTTCACCTGATTAATATGAGCAATAGTGGCAGACCTGGTCTACAACATCTCCATACAAACAAGTATAAATGCTGAATCTCTTAAGTGCCAGTGCAAATTAACTATGCTTACCAAGAACAAACAACAAGTACAATGTACCAAAGTGCAAATTCTGAGTACATTACAATTCATAACAAGTCTGAAGAAGAGAAATATAAACCCATAAAAACGTTACCAAAAACCATGAAATACCGTAATTAAAATTATTATACAAGGTTGGAGTTTGAGGGGGTGAGGATGGTAGGGGGAACCAAGGTTCAGTCTGAATACGTTGGTCTTCAGTCACCATTGGACGATGGTCCACAATTCTGTTGTCCCCTTGATCTGGCCCAGCAACGGCCCACACATAACTGACTTTCCGTCGGTCTGCATACAGAAATGAATGATGGTTCATGGGTGGCTCAGATCCGGTTGCCAGATCTGGACCATTTATATTGGCCGTGACTTTTAGAAAAATGGCCCAAAAAATGGCCATGAACCGTGATTCAGTTCCATATGTGGGCAGAGTGAAAGAGAATTATGTGGACCGTCGCTGGGCCAGACCAAACGTGCAATGTGTGTCTGACTGCTGTGTGAAGTTTGTTCCACCACTGGGGGGAACCTTGGCAGAACCTCGGATCAGACACTTGGCAGAAGCACAGAAAAAGTGCTGATTATGATGTGAGGATATTGGAGTACCCTGTACTGGACACATACAGTAGCAGCCACAAATGCAACATGCAAGAACAGACACAGTTAGTAGTTGTCTTTTGGAAGGGAAGGGTAGGGGTCTCACCCATGCCCCCTCCCCCCACTTCCAGAGAGTGCCCAGCAGCCATTGACACCCCAGGGGTGGTTGTTTGTGCTTCTTACAGTGGCATGGAGCTGGTCCCATTCCCCCAGCCTAGCTGCAACGCCACCCCATACCCCCCTTCCCAGCCTGAGATCCAGACCCCCCCATACCCCCCTCCCCAGCCTGGCCCGTACCAGGGAGGTGAGTGACGCCCCTACATGCCCTGCTCAGCTGGGGGGATGTGGATGTGTGCCTGGTGGTCCCATGCATACCAAGTACACTCATGATTACAGTCTTACACTACTGTCCACCTGAGCCAGCCAGAGTAGATGAAGACTGAACCTTTAGCCCTTTCAAGAGTAGGATTTTAGGGAATGTTTTTTTTAATTAATCTAAGACCGTGTTCTAGTAGGCTACTCCATTGGTTTCTATTACCAGTAGTGTTTTTTGTCATCAGCATTTGAATTGTCAGTTAAGAACAATCTAGTCACATATTTGTGATCTTACATCTCAGCTGGCAGAACCTGTCACCTGTTCCATCTCACCTAACTCCCTGCCCCCCCCCCCCCCCCCAAAACCCACCCCACCCTGTCTCTCCTGACATAAGGTCCTGACCTGGAGGGTACTCATCTATGCTCAAGATCTACACTGGACAGTCTGGATTCCAGCAAATGTGTGAGTTACGTCCCATTCCTCAATCCTGTCTGTATACTCCCATCTTCCCTACACATACATGCACACATATGCATACCCACAGACTCACGGGCACACACACATGTGCACTCATACACATAAACACACGCGCTCACACACACACACACACACACACACACACACAAACACACATACCTAAAACACATACATACATACATGCATACACATGCAGTCACTCACACATACACAAATCCACACACATAATCATACATACATTGGTACAAATAAACCTTCAAGGTGAATGTATATTTCTGCAAGGAAATAACTTTGCCATTCTACTGTGTGTCTCAATTATTCATTGGCAGCTAGCTTCCTCTTGTGGTTAACATCAGTATGTGGCCTATTTTAATATATAGCCTAAGGTTACAAAAGACACTTGATAAGAACATTGGGTATTTTAATTATTGCTAAGTTTATTAAAATACACTTTGTGATGAGGCTATTAAATAGTTTCATTTTTAAGATAAGACGATTGATGTGAATGTCTCGGATTTCTTTCTTCGTTAGCCTTGAGAGATATACGGCTGTAAGTACTATCATTAATAAGTTGATTGTTAAATTTTAAGAAATAATTATCTGTAATTTAATGTGTGTTAAACGTAAAGAAATTAGAAGATGTGTCATTCTTACAATTTCCCATCCACTGCTAGTCTTTATGAATGCTAGTAATAATATTCTAATTCCAATATATTTTTGTAAGCGTAGATATAAGAAAAAAAGAAACAAACAATGCAAGTTCATAACAAACTTTATTTCAGTTATTTCTGTGCAGTTTTATAAAAAAAAAAGTATTGTGCCAGTAAATTATCTAAACTTCATTTTACGAGTCTGGAACTTTATTGCAGCTGTTCAATGACTACAAATGAACCTGGAAGGACAGCAGAATATTCTGTCTATATTGATAACATGGACGCCGATTCTCTATGGCAAAGGAGCATTTGCTCAGACTCAAACAGGCTGTTTTAGTGGGAGAGGTTGAGGATTTTATTTGCCTTAAACTACGGGAGAAATGCAATGAGACAAAACATGTATTGGCCATTGTGTCAGGTCCTTCATGACATCATGAAGGACCTGGACCCAGTAGCTCAGAGCCCAGTAATAAATTGAATGTCACCCATTCAATCCATACATTGGTGTTGATGGAAATGTTCTCACCCTGGGAGTCAACGTGGCTGTCAGGATGCAAGGTCCTGCCCCTGGAGGATACCCACCTGCACCCCAGTACTACGCTGGACAGCCTGGACCCCAGCAAATGGGTGAGTTACGTCCAATTCCTCAACCCTTCCTCACACCACACTTCCCTCACACAACACACACACACACACACACACACAAAAACACACACACACATATGCACACATATGCATACACACAGACTCACGGGCACACACACATGTGCACTCATACACATACATACATGCATACACATGCAGTCACTCACACATACACAAATCAACACACATAATCATACATACATTAGTACAAATAAACCTTCAAGGTGAATGTATATTTCTGCAAGGAAATAACTTTGCCATTCTACTGTGTTCTCAATTATTTGTGGCAGCTAGCTTCCTCTTGTGGTTAACATTAATATGTGGCCTATTTTAATATATAGCCTAAGGTTACAAAAGACACTTGATAAGAACATTGGGTATTTTAATTATTGCTAAGTTTATTAAAATACACTTTGTGATGAGGCTATTAAATGGTTTCATTTTTAAGATAAGACGATTGATGTGAATGTCTTGGTTTTTCTTTCTTCGTTAGCCTTGAGAGATATACGGCTGTGAGTACTATCATTAGTAAGTTGATTGTTAAATTTTAAGAAAATTTAAGACCCAGTAGCTCAGAGCCCAGTAATAAATTGAATGTCACCCATTCAATCCATACATTGGTGTTGATGGAAATGTTCTCACCCGAGGAGTCAACATGGCTGGCAGGATGCAAGGTCCTGCCCCTGGAGGATACCCACCTGCACCCCAGTACAACACTGGACAGCCTGGACCCCAGCAAATGGGTGAGTTACGTCCAATTCCTCAAATTCCTCACACACACACACCCTCACACAAACACACACACACACACACACACAAAAACACACACACACATATGCACACATATGCATACACACAGACTCATGGGCACACACACATGTGCACTCATACACATACATACATGCATACACATGCAGTCACTCACACATACACAAATCAACACACATAATCATACATACATTAGTACAAATAAACCTTCAAGGTG
>CM045884.1:62276074-62296074 GCA_025169545.1 Anguilla japonica | reverse complement strand
GGGACGCAACCCGGACGCTTTGATTGATATCGGCCCGCCGCCTGCCCGCCCGCCCACCGATTGAAACGTCGATTGTGAATTCACGCTTTTAGCCACAAGGACGTTAAGCCACTTGAAGTACTCACCCCCCCCCCCCCCCATCCCCCCCATCCCCCCTCCCTTTTTCTTTCTTTCTTTTATTTTCCTGCTGCGCTTCCTTGTGGATTGAAGAGAGAAGCCAGTCTGGAAACAAAATACTTTTTCTGTGTAATTGTATTAGTATAAAATAAAGTAGCTTTTTTTCAGTATACAATGCATTTGCTCACCAGTGCAGTTTACTTACTTGGTCATCTTTATCAAAGGTGTGAATAATTTTGGAGGGAACTGTACGCACACACAGCAACACAACTGCCCAGCCCACACACACACAGGCCCGTGGAGTCCTGCTGTAACTCCCCTACTGAAACAGAGTCCTGCTGTAGCTCCCCTACTGAAACAGAGTCCTGCTGTAGCTCCCCTACTGAAACAGAGTCCTGCTGTAGCTCCCCTACTGAAACAGAGTCCTGCTGTAGCTCCCCTACTGAAACAGAGTCCTGCTGTAGCTCCCCTACTGAAACAGAGTCCTGCTGTAGCTCCCCTACTGAAACAGAGTCCTGCTGTAACTTCCCCTACTGAAACAGAGTCCTGCTGTAGCTCCCCTACTGAAACAGAGTCCTGCTGTAGCTCCCCTACTGAAACAGAGTCCTGCTGTAGCTCCCCTACTGAAACAGAGTCCTGCTGTATCTCCCCTACTGAAACAGAGTCCTGCTGTAACTCCCCTACTGAAACAGAGTCCTGCTGTAGCTCCCCTACTGAAACAGAGTCCTGCTGTAGCTCCCTACTGAAAGTCCAGGTTGCCTACATCTGTTCTTTTTTATACTGTGTGATTCGGCTCAGTCCTCCAATTTAATCTAGTTTTTTTTTCTTCTTCTTTTGTTTATTTGTTTTCTGTTTTTACCATCAGCCAATCCTGTCAGGCGAGGCAGGCCTTTGAAACAGCCTCAGGGGAAGCCCTAGCAATGCCGAGGTTAGGGAATAATAACTCTTTGATCATTATGTCTTTTTAAAAGTATACCCCCCCTCCCCTCACACACACACACACACCAATGCTGAATAAACCTGCGGGGAAGGCATCGACCCCTTTCCCTGGCAGTTTTGGCCAGCCTCCCGCACTTCAAAGAGCATCAGCCAGTCCCCCGAGCGCGCCAAGAAATACCCCTCCGAATTCCACATCCTAATGTTTGTAATTTGCTTACATTAGTGTGCTAATGGTGAGGTTAAATACCGTTGGGAAGAGCGGTTTGAAAGTTTAGATGTGTCTTGCAGCGCGAGAAGAAAAAGGACTTGAGTGCAAGAGGGAACGGGGGAAATTGTTACATTTTTATGAATCAAGAGATCTCCCACTTTCCCATCCTTTTCCCTTATTTCTCTCTCTTGCCCTCCCTCTCGTTTCAGCTATCTATCTCTCCCTCGCTCATCTCCCCCTCTCTCTCTCCTTTCCCATCCTCTCTCTATCTCTCCCTTTCATCGCCACGGTGACTGCCTGCGTGGGCTAGGCAACGAAAGGCAAGGGTGACATTTCCAGCAGACAGATTAGGCCCCTCTCCAATTAATTTCGCTCTCCCCACTAAATACACAATCAACCAAAGGCGAAATGTCAGCAAAACAAACGAGGATCCGCCACGCAGCTGACAATTACCGCGAAAACCGCTCAGAAATGCCAATATGTTAAGATAGAACCGCGTCTGAGAGAGGGGGTGTGGGGGGGGGGGGGGGGGGGAGTGTGTGGGGAGGGGGGAAGCAGTGAGGTGTGGTGTGTGTCGGGGAGGAGTGTGGGGGGATGAGGTGTGTGGGGGGGGGAGGAGTGCGTGTGGGAAGGGGGGAGGCAGTGAGGTGGGGGGGTGTGTGTAGGGAGGGGGGAGGCAGAAAGGTGTGTGTGTGGGGGGTAGGAGTGTGGGGGGTGAGGTGTGTGGGGGAGGAGTGTGGGGGGGTGAGGTGTGTGGGGGCAGGAGTGTGTGTGTGAGGGGGGGGCAGTGGAGGAGTGTGGGGGGGGTGAGGTGTGTGGTGGAGGAGTGAGTGTGTGTGGGGGTGAGGTGTTTGGGGGGAGGTGTGTGTGTGTGGGGGGGTGAGGTGTGTGGGGGAGGAGTGTGTGGGGGGGGAGGTTAGGATGATAACACATCTCAGCTGGAGGATGAGGATGGGGGGGGGCTCGATGGCGGTGGTGTCCGGTGGAGGGCTTGTGAAAGATATTCCAGGCAGGAGAAAACGGACGGGGAGCCACAGAAGCACATCGATTTGAAATGGCTTTTCTCGTTTTAAGGGTTTAATGCCTCTCTTGTTCGAGGGTTTAATGTCATTGGCCCGATTCATTTTCCTCCTCTGATCTGCCACCTTTGACACCGCAGATCAGTGTTCTCCGACGTTGGCATCTTGGTTCTCCACTGATTAAGGTGACTGACAGTCCGTGCCGCATTCGTGCGATCTGGGTAGATAAAGGGGACGTGTCCCAGTGAACCCTTTCAATTTATGAATTTCTTGGAAGTGAGTAAATCGCGGCTGGAAATTGTGCTTTAAAACACGGAGGCGTGTGGTACTGAATCCGGACCCCAATGGCAGCATTGCAGGGCGACGCATAACGAG
The DNA here is from genome assembly GCA_025169545.1 of Anguilla japonica. Classification (NCBI taxonomy): domain Eukaryota; kingdom Metazoa; phylum Chordata; class Actinopteri; order Anguilliformes; family Anguillidae; genus Anguilla; species Anguilla japonica. The sequence goes on along the minus strand of CM045884.1, from coordinate 62,293,416 downwards.
GTGGTAGCCTCGCACACTGAAGGGGGCCAATCAGAAGGCCGTGCCACCTTGCTCGCTCGCTGGTGTCCCCGCTGGTCAGTCAGGCACCTGCAGTCTGCAAGGTTGTGCTCAGAGCGCCATCCTGCCGCTCTCGACCTGCGGAGCGCGGCAAACGAGGCGGAGGCCCTGGGGCTTCGCCTCTCGGCAAGGCAGTGCGCTCTGTGCGCTCCCCCGGATCCGCAGGAGAGGGTGCAGCATTTGGGTACGTCTGCTGAGATCCAAAACTGGGGTGAAAAAGAGTCCAAGCGTTAAGCCCGTACTCCTGTCACAGACACCCTCCCCAGTAGCGCTGGACCATCTGGAAACAAGCAAGCAAGTGGGCTCAGAGGAAAAGGCCGACCCCCCAGCAGGAGGGGAGCTAGCTTCCAGCAGTGATGGTTGACTCTAGCCCAGCTTCCAGCAGTGATTGGTTGACTCTAGCCCAGCTACCAGCAGTGATTGGTTGACTCTGGCACTGCGCTGACACGTGGAGCAGCCGTTTCTCCCAGGTGACAAAACCCACTTTCACAAACCTACATTTCAAGCTGTTCTCACTGGAAAGTGTTACTGAACACACGAACAAACACGGTCACGAACGCGCGCGCACACATTCGCACGCGTACACACACACACACACACACACACACACACACGCGCGCACACGCACCTACCAAACCCATCTGTTAGCGTCTCCCTGCTACACGGCGGCCTGCTGGATCGCTCGGCCGCCAAAACCGAACGTGGAAGATCTGGCCTCTCTCCACGCTGCTTGGCTGGCTCGCCCGTTTTTAGAGTGGAGAAAATGCAAGAGCGCGAGCAACCTTCCACATAACATCTCCACCCCCGTGCTGCTGGGAATTAAAATAGAACCCCCCCCCCCCCCCCTCCCCCCGCGCGCGGGGTCTATTTGCTAATTGCCATTTCTAAAGCACACATTCAATCTGTTTAATTTTTATACCCCCGGATAGCTCTTGTGCCACGATTCCTATTTCACCTCCCGCCTTTCTCCTTTTAAAAAATTAAATTGGGACCACTTCAGTTCAGAACACTCTTTTGGCTGGATTCAGGCTACTTATTTTCATAAGTAGCTTGTACTTCTTTTTTTGGCTGTGTTTTATGTGCTGTTAATTTCTGAATTCTAGTAAAAAATTATTTAAATGGTGTCTGACGTGCTCAGCTGAATATTTCGGACCAGGCACTCATAATTTATTTGAAATTACTTACATTTATTTAAGTAATTGCTGGCAATTTTATTAGGTGGTTTTGATTGGAACTAATGAAGTTGACCAAACACAATTTCTTAAGGTAATAAAATGACCTTTCCAAGGTTAATTCAATATGCATCTACAGGGGATCGTTTATGCTAATTTAGCTTGCACAGCAGGCTGTGAAAAATGTTTTTTGTTTTTTTTTTGTGGACCACTGTGAATGGTGTGAGCTTGCTGATGTGATGGTTGAGTGTGATATTAATGCATGTTATATAGATGCAGCCTGTTAAAAGTGTACCACTGGGGGACGATTTATTAGCAAGTGTTTCTACTTAAGAATAACATCATATTTCTGTCTTAGGTCTTGATCACAGTACTTTATGCAGCCGTGGATTACATAAATGATTTGTGATTTTATTAATGGCAACGCTTACTGGTAGAGTAACATGCTCTGGGACTGTGCACTTTGTTTATGTCTCTCTCAAGAGCTATCACATCAAAAGACCCAGTCATCCCATCCAGAGGGCCATCTCGCACACACACACATACACACACACACACAAACATGCATGCACGCACACACATACACATATACATGTACACCACATACACACACAAACACGCATGTATGCACGCACGCACACATGCACACACATACACACATATGCACTCTCATACAAGCACATATATTCACACATGCAGTCATGCACACATGAATACACACACACACGCATGCATGCACACACACACACACACATACACATGCATGCACACACACACACACACACACAAATACACAAAAGTACCTGCTTTACAAATATGTACAAATGCAAACAAAATGAAACTGATCACATACAAACGCTCAGTACCCGGAATATGCATACTAGAACATGAGTCGGAGTCCCTGGTCCTGGAGCGCTGCAGGGCCTGCTGGTCTTTACTGTCACTTTGAACTTATGACTGTGAATTTTTTTGTGCGAAACATGCGTTGTTCAGCATGATATTAAAAATCCAGAGTTGTGTTCTTGCGCAGGGGGGTCTGCAGTCCTCCGAGTCTTTCACAGGTTGACGACTACACACAAATTCAATTCGACTGACTCTGCAGTCGGCAACCCGTAAACGGCACGCTCACGACGTCCAGATAGGAACACGCGCGCACGCTCGCTTAGATACGAACGCGCGATCGCGCTCGCTTAGATACGAACGCGCGCTCGCGCTCGCTTAGATACGAACGCGCGCTCGCTTAGATACGAACGCGCAGCGATGCTCGCGCTCTCCCGTCCCGCCGCCGCCGCCGCCGCCGTCGTCGCCACGGCGGCGATCGCTCATTACCCGCCTCTGTTATCGCCGCGGCGCGGAGAGCGGGAGAGCTCACCTTTCGGAGCGGGCCCCGAATTAACATCTGTTTTCTGGTCCGATAGCGGCGCCGGCCTTTCTCGCGGGTGAGAAATACCAAGTCAGTCACAGTGTATTATTTATGGCAGGCCGGGCTCCCGGGGGGAGAGGCGGGCGGTGACATAAAAGGTTATTTTATAATTATTCCCTGAGCAGGATAATAAATCAAAGGCCGCTGAGTCCCCAGAGCACAAAGAACTTTTTTTAACTCCACCCCCCCCCTCCTCCATTCGCAGGTCTTTCGAGTGTCCAGCCCATTGGTCAGGGGAATTCTGGGATCAGAAAGGAGGACAGTTCCCAGGGCACGAAGATGAGTTTTGGTACTTGGGGTTGTTGTAATTGTTTTAATTGAGTTAATCAAAGGATTGCTTGCTCATGCACTCTCATGACTCCCTTTGTCAAGAGTGGTTTGCGATTCAAACACTGGTCCACTAGGGAGCTAGAGCAGTGTGTATGTGTGTGTGCGTGCACATGTGTGCATGTGCATTTCAGAAAGATGCATCTCTCCACCGCCTTTCAGCCTGATCTGCCTCAGAAGATAGTGCCGCCAGTAAACGCTGCCTCTGTGTTCTGAGCTGATTAGAATTTCTCAGAGACAAAAGAAACCTTGGGAACATCATTATTCCCCCTTGGAGGACCGCAGGTCAAAACCAATCACCGAAAAAGCGTCAGCAATGCCACCAGCACTGGAAGCCAAGAGCACAAAAAGAACGAAAAAAAAGAGTGAATCAGAACAGCACTTATTAGACATTTGGACTGTCAGTCATTCTTTTGAAATGCGAAGTCGCTTCCTTCATAATAAATCAAAATCACCGGCTCAACGGCCCAATGATTTCAGAAATGGCACCGCTATTTATGCAATAACCGTATGTATGACAAGCTGACAGGTATTTAAGAATGGAAATCATCACCTTGGGGATTTGTAAGGACTCCGGAGGGGGCTCTGACTAAAGACGGGAAAGCATAGAATTAAATTGTGAGAGGGGAATTGTGGGTAGTGTAGTCAGATCATTTAAGGTCCTTAAGCATCATTATGAGCCCAAACACAATAGAGGATGCAGATGTTTTCTCCACACCCCTCCCTGTTTCTTTCACATCCCACAGTCAGTGTCCCTGTATACGGAGAACAAGCCCACACACACACATACACACACACACGCACACACACACACACACACGCGCTCGCACACAAAACACAATCATATGCGCATACACACACACATGTACATGCACACACACACATGCATATGCAAACACACACATACACACATGCACAGAGAGAGAAAAGGGGAGAGAAAGCTGTATAGTAACAGGTAAACAAGCCTGTTTGTATATCTGCTTTACAGTTGTTTTTATTTGTGTGTGAGATGACAGTCCATGTAGTCTAAGTAATTTTTGTTTTTTAACTCCTCCTCTTAGAAAAACAGGTTTTCAAGATTTTCTTTTGTTTACATATAACTGAATATTTTATTGTAATGATGCGTGAACAGAGACAGACAACATGGCCCTAAACAAAATCTATATTTCTGTAATAAAGTTATAAAAGCAATTAAAACCAAAAGTGACTGGGTTAAAGAAAGTGATTTCCCATTGATATTACTTATTCATAAGTATAAATAATGGATGTCTGGAATAACTTTATGACCTACCCACTGGGAGAGAAAAATTAATTAGGACCCCCCTATTTGTTTTTGTCACAATGAGCTGGGAAGGTAATGGAAGGCAATGAAACCATCTAAATATAACCTAATGAATAAATATATTATTTAATAATAAATTGTACAATTGTATCACTTTTATATTATATTGTAAATGAAATTGTATATATACAATATCATATAAAGAATTTTATTCCAGCCATTTTTTTGTGTTGCCATATGTTTAAACACACACACACACACACACACATGCACAGGCACACGCACACAGGCACACATGCGTGCGCACACCCACACAAAGGCACACACACACACACACACACACACACACACAGACTAATTGCACTTACAGAAGTTTACAGGAGAAATGGCCTCACTTTACATTAAGTGGTGATAATATATGTTTTACAACACTGTAGCTACAGTGTACTTACTGTACATGTTGTTACATTGTACTTACAATTATTAAAAATGTATTTCTGAAATATCGCATTTGAATGTTGAATTTTGGAAATAAATTACCTCCATAATAACACAAATTCATACAGTGATTATGGGATTGAGGGGTTGGTGAAACCCTCATGCAAATTTAATTGCAACATTACGATGCCAAATAAATGATTTCGACAAGCAATAGCAAAAATGTTCAATCTCAAGCTTATAAAAATATATCAAGCTACAGTTGGCATATACCGTATTACTACCACTGTAAAATCATAAGCAATAACACATATATTTAACTTTTTCTTGTTCTGATTAACTGTGACCGAAAATACATTAGCTGTGAGGTGCATTTTGAAAAAGGTAATGAAGTGATCGTGGCAACGGGTCTTCGCAGTTCTCAGAGCAGAGCAGCACGTGACATATCCGACACCCTCTGACCTGCTGAGAAGGAGAAGAAGAAAAAAAAACTTTAGCACGGCACAGCACGCAACGTAGAGAGGAGGGAGAGGGGACGGGAGGCGCACCTTACAGAAACAGGCACACGGTCCCCGTCTGTCTGCGCCTGCAAAGCTCTTCAATGGGCAGACGGGGGCTGCTGTGACGAGGAAGAACTGAGAAGCACCCCTGCCAGATTCCACCTGACTGCGCACCCCCCCCCCCCCCCCCCCCTTCCTGGGGATTTGTGTGATCTCCTCAGCTGTCCACAAACCGCTGCAATGCCCCCCCCCCCCCCCCCCCCACCCCCTTCCGTCATCCTCAGCCTCCACCTCATAGCACATTCCTGCCGGATCCACAGCCCTCATTTTGTCAGAGGATTTCGATGCGCAGTTAGAACAGGTGAAGGAAAGGGTAGCACCTCACAAAAAAAGTCATGACTCACAATTCTCCGCCAGACGCCCGGGCTTCAGCTCCTCCGATCCCCTCGAGATCAGAAAGACAAGGGGGGAGAAAAAAGAAGGAAGGAAAAAAAACAATCCCAGAAGGCACTGGGGTTTTCGGCCGCCGTTCGCTCTCTCCCTTCGGCTGCCGAGACCCCGTCTCGCCCCTCCCTCCGGCTCCTTTCGTTTGTTCGCAGCGGCGCCCCTCGCTCTCGAGGAGAGGAGGCGGTCCTTCAGGGACGGGTGCCAGTTTGCCGACGGCCTTGACCGCGAGGACTCTGCGCTCAGCGCCCGCGCGCTTTTCTTCCTCCCGCATAATGCCAGCTTAATTCGTGCATCTTCCTTCGGTGCCGCAAACAGCCTTGATAACCGTGCGGTGGCAATAGCCAGGATTCAGGCAGAGTTTGTCCATAACTTTTTAATGACTTGTGAAGACATCAGACCTGGATCAGGTACTGTACATATTTGTTTTGGATTCAAATTCTTTTCTACGCTTTACTGATCTTGCCTGGTGTATTAGAACCAATGAAAAACTCTCAAAAAGTATAAACCCCGCCTGTTGGTCATATTGGCAGGCTCAATTACACCAGGCAAGATCAATGAGCACAGAAAAGTATTTGAATCCAAAACGAATACGTATTTGACCCAGGTCTGGAAGAAATACAATTTTTTTTTTTTTTTTTTTTTGATATGCAAACAACATTTTCCCCCATTTATTTTGGTGCTTTGGTGCTCCTTAAATGGCCGTGAACGAAGATGTGAAGAAAAATGCAAGCGGCACTTGTCAAGTTGAGCCGGTGGTGAGTCAGCGCTGACGGACTTGTAGCCAGCGTTCCTGCGCTGCTTAATCGCGGGAGCAGGTTCGTGACTCAGACACGACAGATGTGCGCCGTGTTTTTCCCTTTTTAGCTTTTCGCCCGCGCCCGATACTGCAGTCGCCACACAAACTCGACCAATTACAGTCCCAGAATTTTAACAAGGTGCTCATTGTTCTGGATTAGACGCTGTTCACGTTTTGAGGGACTATTTACCACGTTGTATCAGAAATGGCTGTGCGTGTCAGGAAGAATACAAGGCCCGTATTCACAGTGTGCATATTTTATTGCAAACAATTACATAAAAAACTGTTTTTTTTTTTTTTTTTTTTTTACCTGATCAAATTACAGACTGAGGTGAATCAGTCAGATGCTAATCAGGGATTTTGGGTCCCAGGAAAGGATCTTACACTTGGCCCCCCCCCCCCAACCCCAGGCCATCCTATCCCTGCACAGATACAGCACAATTGTTTGAGGGCCCCTGTCAGTCACTGCCTTTGGAGTCACCCTAGCTTTCCCGCCCATACGGCACCCCTGTTCCTAATTGGTGAACGTGTGGACACCTGACCACGGGAGCTAGCCATTTGGCGGCTAATGAAGAATTCAAAGACAACACAGACGTTAATAAGCCAAACCGGCGTTGTGTTAAGAAATTCAAGGGAAAAAAAAAAGATCAAAGAACTGAAACACAACGGCTCGTAATTGAGCAAGAGTTTGGCTGTTATAAAACCGGCGTAGTCATACAGAGCTTCACACAACCGAAAGATTCAGAGCCACTGATGTAGAGAACAGAGCTGCTACCTGGCAGCGCTCCCAAGCAGGCAACTTCCAGGTAATGGACTAGACAAATCTGCGGGGCCAGGGCGCGGTTAGCAGAAAATCATGTCGGCGATATATCCGCGCGGTTTCGCGCGGGGGGAAGGGGGAGGGGCCCGCAGGGTGACAGAACGTTCTGTCTCCAGGGTTACGGCGCTGCTTCAGAGCCCTCCTCCCTCCCTCAGCGCCAGCGTGGGTGTGCCCTCCCTGTTCATCAGGAAGATTCACGGAGATTTAATTCACCTTGTTGAAATGCAATAGCAGTTAAGCGGGGGGAAAACATTTTTGCGCCACAATTGCCGTAATTCTCGGCTGTGTCTGAGAGCGTTTTTGACGGATGCGGCGGGCGATTTCATTCACAACCGGAGCGGCAACATCCAGCTCTCTGACAGGTTCACACCATATTTTAGGGGATGGGGGAAAAAAAAAGAAGAAGAGCAACATTCAAAAGGGTTATGATTGCATTTCAATTACCCGCCAGAGACTGCTGGCTGCATTACTTTTTATGGCCATAATGTGCATGAGGGGCTGGCAGGACAGGCTTTTTTTTTCATTCAGGAGGGATGACAGCGGGGTGTTTGAGATTCTGAGGGGGGTGTGGGCAGACCCGCTACGGAAAGGTTCTGTCATTTGAGTGAGAGGGAGTGGGGGGGGAGGGGAGGGGGGGGGGAGGGGGGGGGGGGGGGCGAGAAATGGGATACCTGACGTAGGGAAGCAGGTTCGAAAGGGGTCTGGGAGACGAAGGCTCAGAGTGCAAGGGCACCCCCTGTAGGCATCCAGCGGAACTCCCTGAAATTTCCTTGAAATTGGGGCCCCCGTTTTTTTCTATGTTTTTCGGCAGCTTCACTCCAATGCTGCCCTATTCCACCCCTTTCAGTCTCGAGCGCATTCTTGCTACAAAAAGGGCGTGAAATTAAGATGGATAGACGAGGAGAAAGAGCGGAGGACGAGGACAGGGAATTTGACAGACAGCAGATTAAATGAAATTCTTTTTTTTCTTCTGTTTTTGAGGTCACCGCTGTTGTTGCTTGTTGTAACCGTTGTCTTAAATTGCTCTGTCAGGCAGGCTCGGAGGATGCCTATCACGAAAAGGACCCCATTAAAGGCCAACTGCTCTTGACATTGGTCCCCCATAACATTTCCGTGTGTAGTTAACCTTCCCACATTCGCTTCTTTTGCTCCCCGCTTCATCCCAGCCGCTGACCTGTCAACCTCTTAACTCTGCCATGTTTTCAGCGTCTCTGTGTGCACACCGCCCACTCCACATATGCTTTCAAGGTTCATGTGCAGCCGTGCATAAACTGCAGAGGCCGATTGGTAGCGTGGTTCCGAGAACAGTAATGAACAACTCCCCGCTAACCGTGAATGTGGTTATCGTGTTATTTATTATCAAGCTTCAATACGCACAAAAAAAAAATATATATACACAAATGTTTCTATTCAATAAGCGTAATTTGAGTGCACCTCAGCACCTTTAATTTAGAATAATTCCTTTAGTGTCCTGGGCTTGGCATGTCTGTGCCATCCAGCTGTCTAGCTTCAGTAGAATATCATTCATTTCGGCGTCGATAAATTGCAAGAACACAATCTTTGCCTTCTTTTTTTAAGAATTATAAGCTGCTGAATGATTCATCTGTTACTGTTATCAGTTCCTGTCCAACATCTGTTTGGAAGCAGAACAGTATTTTCTACTTGGGCAAAATATTAACTTTCCCCTCCAATAAATAAAAAAATATTGAAATAACATAAAATAAAAGAAAAGAAAAAGATCAAATATATCCTTTCATAAATACTGTAGGACCTCCGAGATATGGACTCACCTTTTGGAAGTTTGGAGTTTGAACTGTGCAAAACTTTGAAACTCACATCAAAATGACTCAGCTTCAAGGCTGTGATTTCTTTATTCGCTGTTTAAAGCGCTCACAGTCATTGCATGCATTACTGAAGCCTTTTGTCATTTTCATTCTATATACTTCAGTTTAAATTGGAAAATCAGTAATCTTGGCATTAGGCCTCATTTCGCTGATGCTACTGGCTGGCCAGTCCATGACTGTGAGGTTCATTTCACTGAAGCTCTGTTGTATTGAGAGGAGTTCATATCCTGAAACCCCAGCTGGGAAAAAAAGTACTTCAAGTATTTCAATTTTTTTGACATAATACAAGTTGCCTTGGATGACAAAAGAACATGTTGCAGGGAAAATGTTTTCAAATGTATTGCTTATTTTATTTTTTTCTTGAATGTCCCCTTGTGGTGCAGGCTTCAGCAACGTGAAATATGTGGTTCTTGAGAGTAAAGACAGAGACTCGTGTCCCCTGCAGGGGACAGAAATGAATTGCCTGGTCTTAGGTGGGGAATGTGTGCTGTATGCAACACTATTAAAGCCACACGCTGGTTTCAGGGGTCCCCTACTCCACAGTGGGGTACTGATTGTTTGATTTAGAGGCTCACATTGCGGAGTGCTGTGAATAAGTACAGCAGTTCAAAAGGCAGAAATACAAAGGAAATTAAACTTTGTGAGAAAAATGATATATATATATATATATATATGTATATACATCACCAGGGGGTTTCTGAGTGTCACGCATCTGGTGTGAAACTCCTGCTTTCAGCCCTCCTCGTACATGCTCAGGTTCCCTTTCGAAATCTCATAACAGAGCTGTTCACTGCCAAATAAAAAAATATGAGGAAAAAAACCAGTTCACAGATCCTTTAAATAACTTTACAAACTACCTTGAGGTTCCTGCTGCACAATGTCACATATCATATCAAAGACCGACATTTAGCTCTGCTCTGCCGGGCATGATTTTCTGAAATTGATCTGACAAACCTGTGTGAATTTTGCCATTTATTAAATAAACCAACAATAATTCCAAAATCAAATTGCAACTGTAATCAACAAATTAATTGAAAACTTATTTTCTAAAACCAAATTTAGAAAAAGGTGTACACAAAACATGTGCACAATTGGGTGTACATGTGAATTTAAATCTCACTCCACTGAGATGGCCCTAGTTGGCAACCCTGAAATATACTTTTTTCCAACAACAAAGTAGATTAAAAAGTAAGTCAGTAACATTTTCCAAGAACTTGGCAGGTGGTAGAACCTTCCCCAGTAGAGCTCCCTTACAGTGGAATAAGCTTCCAAAACATGTAAGGGAGTCAGACACAGACTGAGAAGGATGTAGGCATAGTGCATTATGGGGCGACAAACTTCACTTAATGTCAAGTCTCAGCAGTTTCTCTTAAAAAAAAAAAAAAAACCCAAAAAGAACAAAAAAAGAACAGTCATTCTTTTAGTCAGCTTCTCCCTGACTGTCTTTTCTTTGTTTCCCACTCTCACAAATGGGGCGGCTGCCCCCTTTCCCAAGTCATTCTGAAGCATATGTTCACCAATCCAGCCACCACTACCCCCCCCCCCCCCCCCCCCCCCCCCCTCACCGCCCCCCGAAACCACCACCTCTGGGCCTTCCGGTAACCTGTCACTGTTGCCAATAGGGACTACATGTGCTGTAAGAGTTTACTTAATGTAACATTAATGCTGGGCATTTTTACTATATTCGGGGCTCTTGACCAGGGTAAACTGTGAAGCATATTGTAACAAATTCTTAGTAAAATCCTCTACTTGAATACAATTTGATTTGACTTGAAAATTTGAAGTACTGCCAAAAGCATTGAGCATTTACTGCTGAAAACATTTTTACATGCACTTTATTGGCAATGAAATATTCCTGTGTTTTCCTTTTTTGCTGTGCGTGTGTTTCATTTATATTTCTGTGTTTTAATTGCAAATAGTTTTGCGATTGATTTATCTGGCACAAACAAAGGGGAAAAAAATGTTTTAAATAGTTTTTCTTTCATCGCACCAGGTTGGGTGTTTGAAAAACATTAACCGCCAGACCACTTTGCAACGGTTTAATGCTTTTTATCCCGACTCGACTAAGCATCAGTGGAAGAGGAGCGGACTGAAAAAGAAAAAAAGAATGAAATGATTACCCGGTCTTATTGTGGCTTTTGTTGCATTGGAATGACATTACGCATTCAGCAAGCAGTGTTTGGGATTAAGCTCTGTTTACGAAAGGCTGGTTATGCATTTAAAAAAACATCATTATTATAATAAGATTCCCATTTTAAAAGGTGGTCCGGAGACAGTTCAATTTTATTACAGCTCAGTCTGCATAAAACTTGTCGCCTTCGGAGCGTTTATATATTTATATGTTTTCCTCTGAGTTTGCAGAAGCCCACAGAAAAGCCGTTTAAAGGTGCATGACACAGTAGAATTGCCGCTGTCACTGTTGCCGCAGTCACTGTTGTTTTTGCAACTAAAAGACAACAGAAGCACTATGTACACTCACAAGAACTTATGAAGTTTGAAATTAAGTCACAGTCCGTAAGCGCTTCACTCGTCATGTATTTATTTTTTCTAAATTTATTAATTCGCTCATTTTTAGTCAGGAGAAGTCCATATCACAATCCATACACGCATTACAATGGAATAAAGCGGGATTATGCTCAAGCTTACCATGACAGCTGAACGAGAAAAAAAAAACGAAAAAAAAAAACAGATGCATAAACCAAGCTATTTTTTCATGTATTAACATGTGTTTTTTTGAAGGCTGTTTGATATTAAAGCTTTAATTACAAGTCCCTTTTAAATCCTCCTTAAAACTACGCTTTAAACAGGTTACGCGCTCAGCGCTTTGAAATGTAGATTCGGACGAGCGGCAGCCCATGCAGCACGCGAAAGTTTTTAAGAATTCAACAGCATACAAAATGGCCTATAATAAAAACCCATTACTACCAAAAAAAAATTATAATAAACTAAAAATCAATGGGCTACCAACCTTCCTCAACAGCAAAAGCCAGGCAGATACTTTGTATTCGGTATAGGCACATTAATAATGCAAGGCAAGATAGCCCATTAGATTGTGTTTGAAAGTAATCAGATTCCAGACTTCTTGCAAATCCATTAACTCGTGGGGTCACAAGAAAGGAACAGGGGTAACGAACTAATACCTGAATCCTGCAGGTAAATCGTGCAGACCCTCAGACTGGTAAAGTATGTCCATAATTGCAAATGGTGCCACGAAGAGCGCTAACAAAAATAGTAATCATTTGAAATGAGTTGTGTAACTGCCTTGGTCAATAAGTGAATTGGTCCGCTGAGGCCTGTAGGTATTTTCTTGGAGACAGGGTAATTACTTTTGTCCAATTAATTCAGTATGGAAACGTGTCCCAAGCTATTAAGGAGACTAGTCTTTGTTGCACCTTTGATGAATTGCTGCCAATGAGCATTTTACTGGAAAGAAACAGCAGCTTCACGTTTAACAAGCTCTTTAGATTCACGACTGCGGCAGAGTTTTTTATGCTTTTGATAGAGTGTCTTTGAAACTTTTAAACTTTAATGTGATTTTGATTTTCATACAATGAAAGGGAGAGGAGGGATGTGTTTGTGTGTGTGTGTGTGTGTGTGTGTGTGTGCCTGTGTGTGTGTGATTGAGGAAAATTCTCTCTCTCTCTCTCCCCCTCTCTCTTGCTCTCTCTCTCTCTCTCTCTCTCTCTCTCTCTCTCTCTTCTCTCTCTCTCTCTCTCTGCTCTCTCTCTCGCACACACACACACACACACACACACACACATGCACATGCATATATATGTGTCTACATGTATGCATACCTTCATATATGTATGGGACCTGGAGAGATAGAGAGCGATTAAACGACACAGTGGAGATTCTGCCTGTGTGGCCCAGTTCAGGGATCTTCTCTACAGAATATTCTACACAACCCACCCCCATGCCCCCCCCCCCCCCCCCCCCCTCCCACCAGCCTGGCAGTGCCAGCCTAAACTCTTCAGCACACAGCAAATTGATCAACAATTGATCAATTTGGTGTGCACCTCCCTGTACATGTACCAACAGGCAGACAGCTAGAAATCATGATGTTTGTGTTTCCTTGCTGATCAGTTCATTGTAAAGATTTTCTTTCCGTCAAGTTTATCTTCGAGTTCTGGGTTTTTGTTCCCTGAGAAAGGAGCGTTAATCCGAGGTTTTGACTTTCATTTTGGCCGCGTAACATTTCTGTCCCGGTTTTTTCTGGGTGACGGGTCACGCCGCGCCGGCTCCGGTCTCTCAAACGAGACTGCGCGCCCTGAGAGAACGAGGCGTTCTGTCAGCGCCGCCGAGACCCCCTCAGCTGAATCAGGGAGGCCCGGAGGCATCCAATCCTGCCCGTCACTGGGGTGCAGAACCCGGCACGAGGATTAGAAGTAGCCACAAAACGCGGAAAAAAAAGAAGTTTCCAGAAGCTTCCGGAATACGGAACAAACGCTGTCCGTCAGCAGAGCGTGCTGCGGGGGCTGCTGGCGGTGTTCCAGGCGCGAAACGGGCCTCGAGGCCCTGGTTTCAGACCCGAACTCCGCCGGCGAGAGGGCGTCGTTAAAAAAACTCTTTCCCCCGGCGAAGGCTGCGCTAGATGCTACGACGCCGTTAGCATTTTTTTCAGGGAGCCGTTGTCACGTAATTGTGGCTTTTAATAACTCCCCAGTTTAGTTGTTTCGTCTCATAATTTTCTGTCCGTCGCTTCGTCACCCACCCTGATTATTTGTACGCCCAACCCTAAGGTGAGCGAGGCAAAAAAATATGTAAAAGAAATTTTAAAATATCCCTGGGCCCAAAAGCCACAATTCATTGTGGCGTATTTCGAGTTTGTTCACGCGTTGGAGAATCTCAATGAGTGAGCACTTTGGAGATGGTGCAGGCTTGCGGCTGTTCAGTTGTTTATGAAAGTAATCCAACCTGAATTGAAGGACCAATTGCTGCAGTTTTTTTTTTTTTTTTTTTTTTTTGTGGATCCCAGGCATTGCTGTGGATGTGAAAACTTGCGTTTCCTCCTGCCGCTAAGACACCCCATTTGAATCTCCCCCCTGAATGTGAATTATTCAGTCTCCCTGGGCTGCTCAATGCTGGGCTAATACTGGTGAAGTCTGACACTTTATTTATTCACACATTTTTTTGTTGTTGTTGTTTTTTCCGCCCAGCTCGTGTTTGTGTCTGTGTGGCGGTACGCTTCAGTGTGGCGTCCCCCGCAGTTCAGGACAGACGCTCTTCTCTCAGAAACCACGTTACGAAGCTCTCTGCGGCTCGGCTATTTCAGGTAAATTGGTGTAGAATAGGTCGGCCAGCCGTCCGCACCCCCCACCCCCTCCCCCCCTCCCCTCTGAGGCATGATGGGAACGCAGTGAAATGGAGCCGGACTCTGTCTCTCGCCTCCAATTCTGCCAAATCCTTTTGATGGGGACTTCAGAAAGCCCCGTTTACTCGACTGCCCCCCCCCCCCCATCTTATTGGGGTAATTATAACCCCAGCCTTCTCGGCACTCTGAACAAAGGATGTAAAAGACTAAACAGAAGGCAGGAGTGTTTCATGGACGCATCACCAATTATACGCACAGTGATAAAAGCAGGATGGATGAAATTTATTCCATTTTCTGTAGAAAAGAAACCAAAAAAAAAAAAAAAACTTTAAAAATGGAGGAACGTGGAACCTGACTGGCAAGTGGAAGATGGATAAAATGTAACATCGCAGCCTTTATTTTTCTTTTCTCCCAGTGAGTCATGCCTGACTGTGCACCTGCCCATGCTCACTGGCGCCCCCTGTGGGGCTGTTGGTGCCGTGGCACCAGCAACAGAACAACAAACAAATACAGGAGCGAGGAGGGGAGGGGGTAGAGAGAGAGAGAGAGACAGAGAGAGAGAGAGAGAGTGGGTACCATAGTGGGGTGTAATCAGGAGACTGTTTCAATATTCAACCTCTGGGCCATTGCTTTAATTTCTTCTACAGATTGTGCTGCGCACAAGGAAAAAAAAAGGGACAAAATGGCAATGAGTGAGGAAGAAATTTGCATTTTAATGCGCCTGTCGCAATCGCTTTGGCGAGCGCAGGACTGCAAGGGGCCGGGCGACCTGCGTGTCAGAGCAGCGCTCCCCCTCTAATGGCACCCGTCTCCCCGGAAACGGAGCCGGGGAAGGGACCGGAGTGAGCGGGCGGTGTCTCAGGAGGGGCGTGGCCAAGAAGCGAACAGACTGGTGCGGGTGGGCGGTACCAGGATGGGAGAGGCTGGGATGGGCGAGATTTCGGTAGGGGGAGCGGTGGGGAGGGGGGAGTGTCCCTCTCTAAGGAATATGTCATTTAAGGTGGACCAAGGGGGGTGAGTCAAGTTTTTATTACTTTAAAGGACGCGCTCAATTACCAGCCCATTGTATTGCTGATATTGGCGCTAACTGTGCTGCTCTCTGCTCATGTGGGGTTCTTTGACTAAGTGTAGCTCAGATGAAGAGAAGTCTGACATCAGCGTTTAATGTCCAAATGACACTAATGACATTGTCATCTGACAAGAAAGAGAGCTCAGTTCGGGAACTGTTTATTAATCCAGTTATGTCTCATTCTGCTGGAGTCGGATATATCTCACAAATCAATGGGTTTCCTGCCTCTCAAAGTGACTGAGGGACACGCATACATATGCATGAGAGCTCGCAGATACTCTCGCTCTCACTCTCTCTCTCACACACACCCACACACAGGCACACACACACACACACACACACACACACACCCCGAGCTGTCCAGAAGAGGATGGGCTCCCCTTGTAGAGTTTATTCTTGTATCCCATCCAGGGAGTTTGTCCTTGCCATTGTCACCTCTGGGTCTTTGGGGGGTTTAGGCCTGGCTGCACACCATGAAGCATAGTGTGTCAGATTGTCACCTTTGTAAAAAGGTCTTGCATTCGTAAAACTGATCGATTGATTGATTGATTGATTGATTGATTGATTCACATGTATACAGGGAGGGTCACACGCGCGTATATGCGTGAACACGCACGCATGCACACACCCACAGAACGCACAGACACATGCACACACATAATGCCACTCTCTGTGGCGCCAGCATGAAGAATTTGACAAACCACAGAGTCTGAAGCTTGTACCACTCCAAAAATGGGGGGGGGGGGGGGGGGGGGGGGGGGGGGGGGGAACAGCGCCGCCACTCAAATAGCATCGGATTGCCTGTTCCAGTTTTTTTTCCTCTCATTCTGTACACACGAGCATCCAACTACACTTTCCCCTCCTCCTCTGGACCAATAATCACATTACACCCCCACCCGCTCTGCACCAGCACCCCCCCCAAAACCCCCCACCCGCCCAGCCCCCCTACCTGGCCCAAACTTCTACCTTTATTACAGTGCACTCGGAAATCCAGTCCTAATTTGATTCCGCTGCTTTGCTCGCTCAAAATTCCCATTTTCACTTAATAAAAAACAGCTCATTGTACTGGGCCTCCACTGAATTTCCCGCAAATTAGATTCTACCCAGAAACCCTTCGACTGACAGTGTTCTCTCCGTTCCTCTCTCTCTCTTTCTCTTTGAATGTTTTAGATTGTTTGTTTTGAATCTATTTTTTTTAAAAAAGATATGAAAAGAGAACAAGCATGAGGAGGAAAGAAAAGGACAAAAAGAAAAGGGAAAAAAGAGGTATCCTGAAGGTTTGCTGATAAGCGGGTCTTTCATCTGGTCTGTGATGTTTCTGTGAGGTATTCTGGGATTTCTCGCACCTGTTCGATTGCACCACACTTTTTTTGCACCTTCGATAACGGCGCTCGGCGGTAGAGCGTAAGTGGGGTCACCTAACCGATGAAGAGCTTCTTCCCTTCTTGTCCGAGAAAAATGGGCCTGGCTATTTTTTTTTACTGCTGAAAGTGTGTGTTGTGGGGGAGGGAAGGGAGGAAGCAGTTTCTCTTCATCGCTTCAAACACACACTTGTCCACGTGTTCGGCCACAGCAGCTGATTACCTGTCGATTTGGCAAGAGGAGGAGGTGTGTGCTTTTCAAATAACATCCCCCCCCTCTCCCCCCCCCCCCCCCCTACAGACCTTTCTCATTTCCTTACCCGCTTTAAAAGACCAAGAGCTTCCACCTGCAGCTCCAGCAATAAAGTAGGCTGCTGTTGATAAACAGCTGGAGAAAATTCTAGTAATTCTCCTCTCCTCTCTTTTTCCCTCTCCTCTTTCTCTCTCTCTCTCTCTCTCTCTCTCTCTCTCCTCTCTCTCTCCCTCTCTCTC
>CM045884.1:62260722-62275974 GCA_025169545.1 Anguilla japonica | reverse complement strand
TCTCTCTCTCAGAGGATTGTGGGTGGGAAGCAGGTAGGGAGTGTGAGTGTGCTGTGTGGTTTTGAGTAGTGGTGGAGTTTTGATTTTTTGGTTTTTTCTTGGTTTAGTGTGTCCTTTTAGTGGTTTTGTAGGAACTGTAAAGACTGGTTAGGAAGCCCCCCTTTTTCCCCCCGATTTGAGCTGTTTAAGGCTCGTTTCGGGTGAAAATGGGGTTGCTTAGTAGGAGTCAGGGTTTTAAGTGTTTTCCAAGCAATTCTGCGTCAGTAGAAGACTGTCTGCTTGCGATAGGAGAAAAGGTGGGCCATGGGAACATAAAAACCGCGTCCAGGATGAATAAAGCGGTTGTCGTTTTTCTTGCAACTGAGACCCTCGTACACCAAGTTGTTACAGAGGGTTTATCAATAAACGGTAGTTTTGTGGAGGCGTTGCCGTTGTCTTCGCCGGTAACGAAAGTTATCTTATCAAATGTTCCGCCATATGTTGACGATCAAGTGCTTTTAAATGCCTTGTCAAGGTATGGTAGAGTTATGAGCGCGATTAAACCCATCCCGTTAGGGTGTAAAAATGAAAAAGTAAAACACGTAATGTCTTTTAGGAGACAGGTGTTTCTGATTTTAAATAAACCTGGTTCCGCTATAGATGTCGCGTGGAATCTTCAAATTGACGGGATAAACCACGTTGTGTTTGCTAGCACTGAGTCAATGAAGTGTTTTCAGTGCGGTTCCTATGGGCACGTGAGACGAGCGTGCCCGCAGAGGGAAGCAGCAGGTACTAGGGAGCAGGAAGTGAGGCAGGGAGGAGAGGAGCAGGCCGGCACTGAGCCTGAACCTGGCCCGTCCACTGTTGGGACAGGGGAGCGGGCGGGGAATGATCCGCAAGGATCTGAGGATCAACAGGGTACTGTGGGGCAGGGTGAAAGGGGAAGCTAGCGGGACTGGCGACCCGGAACGAGGCGATGTAACAGGGCCAGGAGCGGAGGTTCCGCTGGAAACCCCGGTTTCCGAGGCGTGTGGTGCCCCGCTGTTTAATGAACAGAGCTCGGTTAGGGTGGAAAGCGGGGAGGCTGGTGGTGGGCCTGTTGGTGGCCTCGACCCGCCGGTGGAAGTGGCCGCTGCGCCCGAGGATGGCGAATGGAGTAGGGGAAGGGACAGAGGCTGACCCGGACGAGGAGATGTCCCTAGATGAGGAGGATCAGTTTTCTGAATCCTCCCAGACGGACGAGGTTGGGTCGGCTCTAAGAGGTAAGGGGAAAATAATTTCTGTAGAGCGGCTGGTGTCGTTTTTAGATGAAACAAAAGGAAAGAGCGTCGTTTTGGAAAAGCATTTTTCCGATGTTGCACGGTTTGTCACGTCTGCTCAAACCGCGTTGAAAAGGGGCGACGCTTGACGAACTTGATAATAGAAAGCGATACAGACTAAAGAAACATATGGTTGCGGCTAAGAAATTGTTGAAGAAAAAGAAGATCAGTATAGACTAGTAGACATGGCCCACTTTCTATCGTTTCGTTTGCTGACTTGCGGCACTTTATTGTTTTTATATTCAATGAGTGCGGGGATTCATGTAGCTTCTTAAATGTAAACGGTGCAGAAACTCATTCTAGAGAACGCCAACTGTTGGGGCTAATCGAACAAAGAGAATAAATATTGCTTTATTCAAGAGGGACACATGCAGAAGGTATGACGAGTGTGAGTGGCGGAAATGAGTGGAAACGGGGTTAGTGTTTTAGCCATGGAGTAACACAAAGTGCTGGGGTCGCAGGTAGCAGTTGATATCGGGAAAACAATTTTATCACAATGGTGTCATCAGAGAGTTGTACCAGGGCGGGGCGATGTTAAAAGTTGTAGCTAAGATAGATGAACAGGAGGTGGTTTTGATATAAACGTTTTATGCACCCAACGGAGACCGAGAGAAGAAGATTGTATTCTTTAATAAATTGGAGGAAGTGGTGGCGGAGTGTGACTCAACTAGAATGGGGTATAGTGGGGGGAAGATTTTATTGTTACAGAGAAGAATTTTGTAATTGATAGGAATCATGGAGAAGCCCCACGCACGCTCAGCAAACCACGTTGACTAGAGTTGTACAAGCCACAGGAATTGGTTGATATATGGGAGAACAACAGCATCCGGTGGCACGCCAGTACACCCCTGGAGAAAAAATAATCAAAATCAGCGTCTCAATGGCCAGGGATCGACAGGTTTCAGGTTGTACTGTACAAAATCTTTTTAGCAATCAAATAAATGCTCAGAAGCGGGATAACCTCCAGTTATGTTTTCAGACCATATTTTTTCTGTATTTTTTCTTGGGGGGCCACGGTGAGGGTTTTGCGGGGGGCACAGGTGGTGGTGTTGCCTGGGAAATCATACTGGCATTTTAATGTTAAAAATTGCTAGATGATTGTAAGTTTTTGGAAAATTTTAATTTTTTTGGGAAGCGTGGCAGTCAGAGAACCACGTTTAATAAGAGTTTGAGGCAATGGTGGGAGTAGGAAAGGTGCATATTAAATTGTTTTGTCAAAGCATTATTACACAAATAGCACTGGGGGATTTGAAAAAAAAAAAACGGGGGGTGGGTGAGCCGCTAGGCCCGAGGGAAAGGCAACGTGACGGCGTCATGGTGTGTGGGAGCCCAAGCCTGAGCGGATCGCACCGAGTACGAGGTTCGCGGCCTCTTGGAGACGCGCGGATCCGTGGGTCCGGCAAAGTTGACTGAGTGTCGATGAGAGGTAGGAGAACAAGGCACCCCCAGACCAACCACGAGGACGATTTTGAGGAAGACAGATTATGGAGGCGAGCGAGAAGACCCCACCCCGAACCCCCCCACCAGCCCCCCACATAAGGACGCTCAGCGACCCCGGTGAGTACTTAAAGCCTGGGGAATAATGCCCAGACAGTTGTGGTGTGAGCCGAAGAAGAGAGGAGAAGAAGAGACCATTTGAGGCCAAGAATTACGGGCAGGACACCGGATGGAGCGGCCGCTTAAGGGAGCCATGGTTCGGCCCCGGATTATTCAATACAAGGGGAATGGATGGTCCTTACAAAAGGGGAGGGGACACCGGCGGGAGAGGAATGATATAATGGGCAATTGGACAGCGCCCTGACCAGACGAGGACAGGCTCCGAAAAGGAAGGGGGCAGAAGGAAGAGACTGGAGAGGTTTGGAGGATTGGCTGATGGGAAGGAGGTGCTATGCATGATCCAAACAGTGAGATGCTGGAGGAGGCCTTCTTTTTTAATTTCTATAGCACACTGTTTACTGGAGGAAACTCAGTGGGCAGAGTGAGGCTTGCCAGGCTTCACAGGGATGACTCACGGTGTGTTGCCCGAAGCCGCAGGCTTCGATCCTGGCAAGCTCCATTGAACATGGGAGGAGGCTTACTCGGGTTGTTAGGGCAGGATGTGCTCCGGGAAAAACTCCTGGACTGGATGGGCTTGCCTGCGGGAATTTCGTTTAAAAGATTGCTGTCAGGCAGGGTGACATTAGCCCGGATGGGACCTGACATCTTCTTTGAGGTGGTAGGGAGCTAAAGAGTCACGACAGGTAAGGGATTCCCCTCCAACTATGTGATCCACCTACCCTGCGGCCTCAGAAGTTGAAAACGAAGAGCTGAGAGCAGGTAGGGAGAGCCAGAAACTACACCTGCCAAAAAAAACGGGGGACCTTTTTTTTTTAAAAGACTACAGAACTTGGCGTCCGGCTAGCATGCGTTATAGGGTTATGACACCGATTATAAGATTCTATCCAGAGCCATTGCAGATAGGGCTCAGCCAGAGCTTATCTTATATAGTACACAAGGATCAGTCCTACTCTGTACCGGGTAGGATGATCTTTGATAACATCTTTTTATCAGAGATGTGTTGGTCTCTATGTGAGTCTCTCAACATCAATCTGGGGGTACTACTCTCATTGATCAAGAGAAAGCATTTGACCGAGGTGCCCAAAATCATGGTTACCTGTTCCAGACTTTGGCTGCTTTTGGCTTTGGACCTTCTTTTATAGATTTAATACGGGTCATGTATAATAAAATAACGAGCCTGGTGAACGGTGAAACAATGTTCTGAGCAATCCCATAAACGATTTTGCGAGGGATTCGCCAGGGCTGTCCACTGTCAGGGATGCTTTAATCCATTCCCATAGCAAATCGAGCCCTTGCTTGTGACCATGGTAAGACAGAGAATTACAGGCATGGTTTTCACTGGCTGTATGTTTCAGCCTGCACATAAGGTACAGGTGTCCGCTTACGCTGATGACATCACAATGTTATAAAAGACCAAACGGATGTGGATGCCATTGGTGACAGTTTTTAGAGGTCTTTCAAAAAGCCTCTTAATGCAGCAAAGGTGAACTGGGGGGGAAATGTGAAGCATTCCTGGCAGGGCGGGGTGGGGAGGGGGTCGCCCCCACTGCTCCCCCAGCCTCTCGCCCGGTGGGGCAGGGAAGGCTTGAAGGTGCTGGGTGGTGGTCTTCCTGGGGAGTAAGTAAGCAGAACATGCTGAAAAACTGGGGGGAGGGGATGCTGGAAATGATCAAGGCACGGCCCTGACAAAGTGGAGATGGGATACTACCAGCCAGATGTCAGTCAGGGGGAGGGTGTTGGTGATCAACACAACCTGGTGGCCTCCATGCTGTGGCATAGGCTGTCCTGCCTGGAAGTCCAACCCCCAGGACTACTGGTAAAGAGGTTCAGCTACAGTGTTGCTGTCCTTTTTTGGGGCGGGAGCGGGAAACCACTGGCTGCGCAGAGACCCAGCCATCGATACTTTATTTACCTGTGGAGGAGGGGGGGCAGGGTCTGGTCGACGTCTGCAGCAGAGGGCAAGGGCTTTTAGGCTTTTAGGCCCGTACAGGCGGACAAAGAGACTGCTGTACACTGCTGAGCTGAGCTGGGGGCCAGGAGCCTTTCTTTTTTCCTGAGGAAGGGCGTGGAAGTGAAGGGGGAGTTTGGGCTGTATTGGCAGGCGCTATTTCAGAATGGACATTTCCAGGGCTCCGCACAGAGGGGCTGGGCCTGATTTTTACTGGGCAGCATGCTGAAGGCTTGGGGGCTGCCTGAAGGTAGAGGGGCGGGAGGAAGCAGTGACAAGGGACTCTGTGCTCCAGGAGTGTCTGTTTTTTAATCCTCTCTTTCCCTGAAGCGGCATTACAGTCTGGACTGTACCTCACTACACCTTTGCGAGAAAGAGGTGGATGTAACAAGACTTTTCCATCTTGCTGGACATGCAGAACAGGTGCTGGAAAAAAAAACTGCTGTTTGAGTTGGCGAGGGATCTGGGTGGTCCACTCTGTTAGGAGATGTTGACAAGTTGGCTGGGCGGCCCGGGCCTGCGGCAAAAAAGCGTAAAAGGGGTGGCAAGTCATTCCTCACGTGCGGGGTGGTGGGAGGAGGCACTTGCTAGAGGTGGATTGACCTGGCTCAGAAGAAGTTTTATTGTCCTGAGCTTTGGGATACAACCTTCAGTCCAGCCCACTCAAGGCGCCTTTCCTGGGGGGGAAGGGACTGGGGTTGCCCCTGGTCCTGTGTCCGGGAGGGCAGGGGCCGAAAAGGAAGCTGCTGTATCAGTGGGTGTGTGAAAGTGACACACGCAGCTTCTCTCAACGGTCTCTGCCTGCCTCAAAGTGGGTGGAAGGTGGAAAGGTTTGCTGTGCGGGCGAATCGGAATTGAGTCCTGCATGGAGGACTCTGTACAAGCCTCCTTTGCAAAAAAGAGGTCAGGGGATCTGCAGTGGCGGATATCCACAGGACAGTTTCTACAGGCCGTTTCCGTTTCCTGAACCGAGTTGATCCGGGTGGGATCGGGTATCAGCAAGAATTGTGTATTCTGTGGTCAGGAGGAGGGGGGGGAGACTGTAGAACATTTATTTCTAGACTGTCCCAGACTGGTATCACTTTTCAGTTTTAGTTTTTACAGAATTTACTGCACTCACTGGGGGTTTGAATTTGGGGAGTGTCTGTTCATTTATAGCATGACGTACTCAAGGACTATGAGGGGAAGATTCAGATAGTCAATTGTTGTGTTGGGCCAGGCCAGTTGAGTTGGCCATATGGGTGACCCGGAAGCACCAGCTAAGGGGAGGCAGGCCCAATAGAGGTGTGTTAATGTGGTTGCGGTTTTTGCTCCGAGCAAGGATACGGCTGGAGTTTGAATATTACCTGATGATGTCTCTCTCGAACTCTCTCTATCTACCTCTCCACTCCTCTCTCTCTCTCTCTCTCTCTCTCTCTCTCTCTCTCTCTCTGCTCTCTCTCTCCCTCTCTCTCTCTCTCTCCCTCTCTCTCTCTCTCTCTTCTCTCTCTCTCTCTCTCTCTCTCTCGCTCTCTCTCTCTCTCCCTCTCTCTCTCTCTCTCTCTCTCTCTCTCTCTCTCTCCCTCTCTCTCTCTCTCTCTCTCTCTCTCTCTCTCTCTCTCTCTCTCTCTCTCTCTCTCTCCAGGTGTGTGACAGGCGGATCTTGTTTAGTGGGGACAAATCCGCGAGAAATCGTCCCCGCGCGAGCGAAACGGCTGCGCGCGATTACGGGGGATAGCGTGGTGAAGGCGACAGCGGGATGAGAGGGGGGCGCTCCCGCCAACCCGGGCGAGCGAGAGAGCGAGAGGAGAACAATCTCATCGGCGCCGCGGCAACCGGGTCGCCCCCGCCGGTCGGCTTCCAATCACGGTGCCAGCTGCCGCCTCTTGTTATCCGTCGCCGAAGCCGTCGCCGAGGGAGGGACGGCAGAGCCAGCCCAGATGTTCCAACGCCGCGCGAGCGGACGGTAGCCAAGAAATGAGAAGGGGGGGGGGGGGGGGGGGGGGGGGGGGGGGGGGGTAGGGTGTTGATCTTGCTAGATTCGGGGTGTCCAGTCCGAAATCCGAAAAGGGCCAATGCGGGTGCAGGTTTTTGTTTTAGCCCAGCACTGATTCTGCCTATCAGGGTCTTGATTGAAGAGCCATGATTGGTTAATTAGTTGAATCAGGTGTCTTAGTGCTGCACCCACATGGGCTCTTTTTGGGATAACATTAGACATCCCTAGATCTAGATTATGGAACACAGACTGTTGTAGTTATAAGGTGTGGGGGCCACACATGTGTTTATTGTCATTTTAATTAAAGCAACCATCGACTTGAGAAAAGTGCTATGTAAATAAAATAGATCTTTATAATTAATCAAGTATCATGTGAAATATAGTATAAAAAAGGATTAATAATAACTATATAGCAAAAGCAAGGAAGCATAAGATGCCATAGATACTATTCTTCTTCACCTGAGAAATGTTTAAAGACAGTGATTCTGGAGTCCCTGTGTCTTAATTTAAGGGGGCAGCCCATGACATAAGCTATTTTTAAAGTGCAAAGAAATGTAATATTCCTGAGCACTGATGCAATTACAAATTATACACGTGTCCCTTCTGTCTCACCCTGAGTGAGGTAATGCGATTTAGATCCCTGAAACAATTTTTGAAGATTACCTTGAACCGTAGGATGGGAAATGAAGAATCCCGATGCCGGTGGACAAATTGGCTCATTATTGAATATTTCTCAGGACGGGGGTTTTAAATTGGTGCATGTCCAGCGCCGGGAGACAGATTGCGATTCGTACGACCGCGGAGCTACCTGCTCCGTCGTCTCCGTGTCTGCCGCCTTTCTGCAAAATAAACCTCATCACTCGAGGCAGATGAGCAGGGGCAGGACTGGCCGTCAATGCGAGCAGTCTCATAAATGTGCCCGCCTGCCTATTTGCCAGAAATTGGTTTGCCTTAGAATGTGCAGCGTTTTGAAAAAAAAAAAAAAAATGATAATAATTCCAGCACTGCTGGTGCTCGGTGCTCTCGGACTATCTTTCCCTATCTCTCTCCTCTCAGTCTGTCTCTGACTCCTTCTCTCTTTCATTTTGTGTTCATTTTGTCCGCCAGAGAACTTCACTTTTTCTTCTGTCGTTGAATAAAATAAAAAATGGTAGAAAAGGTGACTCAGAGACTATATGTGTGTGCATGTGTGTGTGAGTGTGTGTGTGAGTGTGTGTGTGTGTGTGTGTTTAGCGTGTTTGTGTGTGTGTGAGTGTGTGTGTGTGTGTGTGTGTGTGAGTGCGTGTGAGTGTGTGTGTGTGTGTGAGTGCGTGTGTGTGTGTGTGTGTGTGTGTGTGAGTGTGTGTGTGTGTGTGTGTGTGTGTGTGTGTGTGTGTGTGTGAGTGCGTGTTGTGTGTTTGTGTGTGTGTGTGTGTGTGAGCGTGTTTGTGTGTGTGTGCGTGTGTGTGCGTGTGTGTGTGCGTGTGTGTGCGTGTGTGCGTGTGTGTGAGTGTGTATGTGTGTGAGTGTGTGTGTGTGTGTTTAGCGTGTTTGTGTGTGTGTGTGAGTGTGTGTGTGTGTGTGTGTGAGTGTGTGTGTGTGTGTTTAGTGTGTGTTTGTGTGTGTGTGTGAGTGTGTGTGTGAGTGTGTGTTTAGCGTGTGTGTGTGTGTGTGTGTGTGTGCGTGTGTGTGCAGTCCCTCTCATTCTCTAATGTGGTAGCAGCAGGAGCTCACTGTGGCCCTTCCGGGAGGTTGAATGCTGCCGCGTGGCGTTGGAGGGCAGAGACATGGCCCAGCGGTGTAGCCGGCCGACCCGCAGAGAAAACTGAGCCGCCGATGGCTCTCGCACGCTTCGCGGCGGCTGGTGGCCATTAAGCCGGATGGCCACGCCCCCCCCCCCCCCCGGCGGTGCAGGCGCAGATGCGTCTTCCACAAGCCCATCACTCACTCTGCCTGTTTGGAGCGCGACGGAGATAAAACGATCCATTTGCGCAGCGCCCATCGCATAGATTATCTCCCCGATTTTTTTTAACATTTAAACACCCTGTCATTTGTTCTGCACGCCAACATCTGTTTCTGAAACCCCAAAAACACACAGACACACACACACGCACATTTTCACAGACACGCACACACACGTACACACACACACGCACATTTGCACACACACACGCACACACATACGCACGCACACACACACACACACACACGCCGGAGCACTAAGGTGTCTGCGGGACTTGTCGTTTGCCTGGGAAACGGTTGCCGTTTACATTTACACCCAGGGCATGACTCACCCGCC
Organism: Anguilla japonica; assembly: GCA_025169545.1. Lineage (NCBI taxonomy): Eukaryota > Metazoa > Chordata > Actinopteri > Anguilliformes > Anguillidae > Anguilla > Anguilla japonica. The sequence continues at coordinate 62,266,918 of CM045884.1, read as the reverse complement.
GAGCCCTTTTCTCAAATCGACCGAACGTGGAGACATTTTAAGCCCTGGCAGGCCTGGAAGGCTTGGAAATTTCAAACAGACCACATTTATAGATCAGCGGGCCCAGCGCCATCAGGCACCTGAAAGACAGTCTCGTTCATTTGGAGCACTCCGTCTACGTTTGTTTCAGACGAGGAGAAACGTGACAAACCGTCGATACGGTACCGAGCTCCGCAGGCAGCGGCACAGACCACGTCCAGCTTTACCCAGTCTCCTCAAATGGCATCTCACCTGCAATGTAAGGATACAAAATGCTGGTGTTGTTATTTTACTGCCTTACACAGTAAGACGTCCAGTGTTAATTCCACATTAAAAGAGTACATATGAGTCCAACTGGGACCGTATATTTTCTGCAAGAGTTAATTAAACCCTGCAAATTTTACTGTGTACCAGTACTATTATCTATGTATATATCCTTATTTAACAAGTTAAGTCTAATGACAACTCCTTTGTGTTTTGCAGAGATGGCCTGTGGAGTACGTATGGGGAGAGATTGCAAGATAGTTCTTCATGAAATGGCAGGATTATCAAATGAAAAACTGAAGCTGTGTGTTTACAAAAGGAGGTTGAGTCTGCAAACCCCCGTAGCAGTTCATTCCTTCTTAAGGCTAAGACAGCAGCATGCTCCACTCCTGTGACATGTTAATAACTTTGTTGTGTGTTAATAACTTTGTTTCTTGCCAAGGTGGAAAGAGCAACCATTGCCGAACCCAAGAACCTCCTAACCCAAATAACATAAAGTTACCAGATAACCTTATCACAACTCTGATATAATGTTGAGGCAATGTTGCAGGGTCATATTGCTGGGTCTCCATAGCCGATCAGGTTTCGTTCCCATAATGCCCCTCATGGAGCCAAATACATCAGCTCTGAACTTCTATAAGCTATGTTATTTATATAGCTTGTCTTATTTGTTTTTACTTATTTATTGTAGAAACCCTGAGGGCCACCACAGTGAAATCAATTAAATACAGAACATTAAAGTCTTTTTTTTTTCTTTTTCTTTTTTTTTTGGAGTTTGGACAAAAACGTTAGGTGCCAGGAAAGTGTTTGAAGTCAAACAAAAGAGGATGGTGGAATAAAGGAAGGAGAACAGCAGTTTGGGGATTTGCTCTCACCACTGCTCAGGCGAGAGTGAAAATGAAAAGGTTTTTTTCCCCTCATCTTCCTGAGGAGAAAAGAAACTAAAAAACAAGTGATAACAGCCAGGCAATTACCTCTCATCTTTGTTCAGATCATCATCATGTCAATGTAAGATGCTGACATTATTATTATTATATTATTATTATTATTATTATTATTATTATCAACAATAATTAAGCATGCTGAAAAAATACTACAGCATCCACATTCCAACAATATCTTTGAACAGGAAATGAGGTCTCTCTATTCCGCTGTCTCGCTCTCACTTTCTCTCTCACATTTCCCAGTCTCTCTCCCACCCTCCCTCCTCTCTCAGTTCAATTCAATTTCGATTTCAACGAGCTTTTTTGGCATGACACAGCACGGCACCACCACGGCAGAGGTGACAGAGAACTGCAAATAATTATACAGAGGAGCACTGACAGCTTTCATGCAAACAGAAATAATAAGGACAGCTGAGCACTTAGTGCAAGCACAGGCAGCCACAATACCGGGGTCAGTAATGATACAGTACACAGAACAGACATCATTTTGTGTTCTCATATGAATGCGCGCAGGTGGTAGCTGTATCTGTTTGATGACAAGCTTCTTCATATACAGCAGGAGAGGGCCACATATGGCCACTGCCCAGTAACAAAATGGTGATTTTTGTACAGTGCAATCAGAAAATGTGACGAATTTTGTAAGTATTGTTTGTTTTTTTTTTTTTTTTTTAATATACATCTGTTTGATGCCAGCATGTTTAGTATACTGTTGGAAGAAGAGCATCTCTGTTTCAACCTTGGTCTTACACGGCAATGTCCTGCCCAAATTTTTGCTAACATGAATTTGCATACTGTGATTTGCATATTGAGAAAGGCAATCATAATGAGGGAGAGGACAAGAGGCAAAGAGAATAGTTTATGTGCTAGAGAGAGAGAGAGAGAGAGAGAGAGAGAGATAAGGAGGGAGAAGCAAGAAAAGAGAGAGGGAGGAGGTAAGGAAGGACAAAAAGAGAAAGAGTGGAAGAGAGAGTGGGAGAGAAAAACAGGTGAGATAAGCACAGCAGTTGCAAAAATGATTAGTTCCTGAAAAATCTCATTTAATGCATATTAAAGTGAAATAAATACACCAAAAACACACATAGGAAAACAGCAATTTAATCCAATTCAGATGAGATGAAAATCTCATCTTTTTAAATATTTTAGTTGTTTTAAAACATCTACTTTTAAACCGCACAAAAGATGCTGTGGATTCTCTGCTGTGGAACTATACACACAGACAAACGACATACTCATACACACTTTCACACACATTCATACACACACACACTCATACTCATATACACGCACACACACACACACACACACACACACACGCACACGAATAGACAGCAGGAGATTTTGCTAGAGCTCCATTTTATCAGGTGAAAATCCACGCCAGTCAAACCAACACACATAAGAGCACCCTGCTGGGACAATGCGGACAGGAGTTTAATGAGCAAAACAAGGAGTGCATGGCCTCGTACGAGAAGCACTTTATCAGCTCAAGACTGAGTGCATGGCCTTTTTAAAGAAGCATGCCGCAGCCTCGTGTACACAAAGTACTGGAGTGAGAACAGGGCTTCCAGGAATTGTGACGCCGAAGGGCTCCAAACACCTCTAGAGTAACAAGGCCTCATTTTGGTCAGTGCGGCAGAATGACTGTGAACGGTTCCAGAACGAGAACATGGATCCACTAATGCCGATTGCAGCAGAAGGATTCGGCCACATTAAGCAAAATAACCCAAAACAGTTCTAGAGTAACGAACAGGGCCCTCGTTCGGGCAAACGTAGAAGGACTCTAGAACACCGTTCTAGAATGTAGACGAGGTTTCCTTTACGCTGCAGCAGTAGAAGGTGAGGGAGCAGAATTTGTAGTTACTCAACGCTGAACTGAGGAATTAAAGCAATCAATTACACAGCTAACTCTCCTCCAATATTTTCTTAGGTTAAAATTGGTTGCTGGTTTTAAGGTGAAAAGGAGAGCCAGAAGAACCTGTGGACAGGTAAGAGCACCCTAGTGCGGTTTACTTTTTGTTAGTGAGCATTGTCAAAATCTTGTTTTTATCGGCAAGTTGGAGTCTTAAAAGTGAATTGTTCAAATAGGTACTTCTTTAAGCACAGCTGGTTGCCTTGTGTTGCTAGCTGTGTGGGCAAACATGGGTCAGGTATATCAAATAATCTTGCTGTCTTTTTCATATGTCTTTGGTTTTATTGTTTTGAACAATGGGCTTTACTGTACACAGGAATCTAAAAACCCTGCTCCAAAGCCAGTGTAAATGATCACACCATATTTTCACAAACTCCTGGTCTAGTGACACCAGCTTATACCGTGGATATTCATGCATGTACGCTAATGATCTCTATCATAGTAACAGTAAAGGGTACTGGCCAGATCTGCATGTACTTTTTTATTTTTTTATTACATTTATAGAAAGATTACACTTATTTGGGGAAATGCTTTCAGAGAAAAAATTTACCAAAAAATACCCAAATGCTGTCTCATAAATGCCAAGCTCCATGCCAGGGAGTCAAACAGATACAATAATGTTACCAGTTCAGGTTAGGATAGTACATATGCAAAAAAATGTAAATATGGGCTGTCCAACCCTGTTCCTGGAGATATACCATCCTGTCGGTTTTCATTTCAACTCTAATCTGGCACTCCTGATTCTATTAATTAGCAGCTCAATGAGATCTCTAGCCGTTGAATGAGGTGTACTTGCATAGGGTAGACAGACCTGATGTAGATATTTAACTGTTTATTTGGTTTTTATCATTTTTGTTTACTAAACTAGCTGAAACTTCTGTATTTTTTGTGCTTGTACTGTATTTATTTCACTGCCGTAGAGAAGAGCTGGGTACTGTAAAAAATGTTTCGACAATTCTTCCACAAAGGCTACAATTTATGTTGTGTAGTATCAGCATATTTTTATAGCATTAAAAATACACTAAGTGGGGTAATGTTTCACCTAGAGCATGGCATAATCCGTTTCCCTGTACTTGGTTTTGTTGTATCAGAAAAAACATAACTAAATGTCTTTAGAAGTCTTCTTCAGAATCATTGCCAGGGCCCAGGTATGACAGTATAGCTCTAGCATCAATTCTGCTGCATCCTCTTCTGACTGAATCAACATGTCTTGAGCATGATTTAATTCAACACATAGAGGAAGTCCTTGGGCTTCAGTCTGCTCATTCACTGTGGCTGACCCGTTGATATCGATGTTGCCATTAGACTGCAAACCTGAATCTATCCATGCTCATCGAGTGAATAACTCACTTTTGTTTCCAATTTTCACACGGCATTTGTTTTCTGATGTTCGTCAGGTACAAAGATGGTCAGAAGTGCAATGAGCCTGTTGCTCAAGACATTTTGTTAAATGAAATATTTCATCATGGCACTAAACAGAACATCAATGCGGCGCCCGCTGTTCAGCGATGCATAAAGGTGTATATTGATGTCTTTTCAACCAACTTTAACAATTAACATCGAAGATATAAAACGCAGACCAGTACAATCATATTGCCTATTTGCCTGCTGATAAAGAGATTCATAAAATTTTATTACCATTAAAATTAAAACCAGAGGCATGTCTGGTCCTAAGCAGAAGATTAATTGCACGATGAGAAAACAATTAATTTCTCCCTCTACGTATTGTATGGCACATATGCTACTGACTGCAGAGCTTAAATGTGATCAGCCAGAACTGTTAAGTAGGAATATAAAGCATGTAAACAGTGATCATGTTGCTGCCATTGTTTAGTGCTCATGTTGTTGACCAATGACTCTTCATGAGTGGATTTAGACAGCTAATTATCTTCCTCGACAGCAGTGCCTTTAGCTGGGAATTGTTACTTCAATGACTTATCTCAGAATCCAGAGATGTAAGTTAGCACGTGAATGTCCACTACAGAACATGACGTCCCTCAATGGTGGAGTCAGTTCCCCAGTCTGTCTGGAAGGAAGATTTACTGGTTGTCTTCCACAATAACTCTTAAAACTCACCTTTTCAAATTATGCATTGATATGTTTCTGCCTAATTCAATGTATCTATCCTTGAGGAAAAAACTGACTAACTGACTTAATTTCCTCGGTGCCTTCTGATATTTATTGCTGATTTACATTTTTGTTTCTTCCTTTCTTTACGGTTTCCTGTGTCAGTGTTCTTGCATTTTCTAGCAGTGTTTAATATGTTATTTGTCAGATAGTGCGGTTTCATATTTTCTACAGATTTTTTAATCTTCTGTATATTTTGCTACTGATATTATTAGTTATTAGTGAATCTCTCTCACTCTCTCTCTCTCTCTTTTAGTTGTATGTTTATTTGTTTTTCCACGCTGGTATGGTTCTGCTGGATTTCTCTGTTTTGTGTTTGGTTGACTCATAGCAGAATGTGTAAATAGCTGCTATTCCACCATGCCCTTGGTTTAATACAATGTAAATAAAGAGCATTTAATAAGCAAGCCTCTCCTTTTCTCTCTCTGTCTCTTTTTTCCCTCCCTCTCTACCTTGAAATGGGGATGCCTGTGTTAAAATCCTTTTTTGTGTAAAATCTGATTTCAGGGAATAAACAAAAGGCCCAGACTTAAGGTGGAGGGTTAGGGTTAGCACTTAATAGTCAGGTTCTTCTTGGAAATAAATAAAAAAATTAAATAAAAAAAACCCACTTCGAAAATTGAATCAGAGATCAGGGGAGGATTTTACATAATATTGTCGCAGACAATAGTATTGTCAATCAGTTCATCCTTTGAGTAGGTAAAGGGTGCTTTTGTTGCAGTCCATTTTCAATGCTCCAGGGGGTCGGATCCCAAGGTTTGGGAACGGGGCTCCCCAAAATGTGACTTGTGTTTGGGGTATTTAACATTCTCTCTGTCTTGATACAACACTGATCTCTGTGAAGGAGCCTCCAGTCCTTGTATGCACCCAAGCCTGTGTGTGAAAGCCCTGGCTGCGATCTTCTCGGTCCTGCGTTTGGATGTCTGTAATTCATTTC